>CP045894.1:20546392-20566056 GCA_013387185.1 Caligus rogercresseyi
AACATATCTATTTTATTTTTATTGTTCAACGCCGTTCCTTAACTTACAATTTCCTATCCTTTATTTGAACTAATATCTCGTTGCAGAAAATAATCAATGACGTGGATAAGGATATTTCATTCCATCTGGCTCGCCACAAAAAACTCATTAGGAGACCTCAAAGTCTCTATGAGTCTAAACATGTAAGATGAGAAACAAATCATCTTGGATTTCATCCTATCCTGTCTCTCTTTTGTCCTCATGGAAGCATACTTTGGAAATCTTCCTCAAGAAAAATACTAAATACATACATCAAAGTGACAGTGAAAACAACTTAACTAATGACACATTAAAAAAAGATGGATTAAGTTTGTTACTATATATGTATATTACATATAATAGATAATATGAATGATGAGATAAACAGAACCAAAAATATTATAGGATCCACATGAGCGAAAATTCTTCGATTCTTGCTTTAGAGCAGCGTTTCTCAACCTTGATTGCCCAGGCCCCCCTCACCGAGTGGCTAACACTCGTGGCACCTGCCTTCAATAAAAAAATGCAGATTTGTTTAATGTTGTATATCAGTCACTAAAATTATATATCAAAGTTAATTTTTTTTTCTGAACAATATAATCAATGAGAACAATGCTGTGGTGTCCGCTCGTGGCCCCCCGGTCGAAGGCCCGTGGCCCCTTGGGGGGCCACTAGCCCCGGTTGAGAAACGCTGCTTTAGAGGATGTTTGACAAACTAAAGAGAAATAGTCACTTCATCACAGAGAGCAGAGAATAAAGGATCTGTATGTCATTGAGGATTCAATTATAAACTGAGACTTATTTAATATATATGTTACGGACAATGTGGAAAATCGGGCAATCTATAGATTGCCCGGGCAATGTACATAATGCCCGTTATGTAGGGAAATCTATAGATTGCCCGGGCAATCTGTAGATTGCCCGCTATTTCGGGCAATGTAGAAAAAGGCGTAAAACGAATAAAAACATATGACAAAGTATTTAACTTGGTTTAAATTAATTAAACTTAAGGTAATGATACTATAAATGTCGTTTTTGCACCCTTAATGTTACGAAATTACTCATTAAAAGGAATAAAATGAATAATTACGAGACCGATCTTTCATGCAGACCAAAATAATCTGCACTAATAAATAACTTATGGTGACGTCAAAGGGGTTTGATTGTTTATTTATCATTGTTATATTTCCATTACGGCTTTTAGATATTAATGATGATAGTGAACCTTAATAAAATATCACAAATGAAATTTTGTCCCTCTACGAATAGAAGCTTTGTCCAATTGGTTTGGTGGATGATTCGGCATTAGTTTATACTTCTCCGGGAACTGGTATGTTAGAAAAACACTTTTCGCTTCTTATTTTTTGCCTGACTCTTGTCCTTTCTCTCATCTTGAAGTGATATGTTGGAAAGACTCTTATTCTGTTGTGGAGATAACTTTCTGACTTACTGCAGAAGAAACCTATCTTCCATTAAAATTCCGATCCTAGGAAAGTCCTTTACGGCTGGAACTTCTCTTCAACTCTGACATTATCCTCCTTGGATGACTCTTCGCCTCTCGAGTGTAAATTTGTTTCTTTTGAACATGGCACGTTTTTTAGAATATTAATAAATATATTGCTTTTTACTCTTCTTTTACAAGGTTTTTATTTTCGAATATTCGAAAAGGGGAAGGGGGGGGGGGCTATGTAATCAACCGTATTGTTGATGAGGAGATAACGTTTGGCATTCCTTGTCTATTAATTGTTGTATCTTTTGTTATACATTTATTTTTCTTAGTGTTTAGTTACTTTATTTAATGATTATTTTGTTAGTATATCAAGGCTAATTAAAATAAAGATCCATGTTACATGTGACTACACTTCTCCCTTTGCTCTACTTCAACAGTTTTTTTATTGTTTACCAAGATTTTCATCTCCGATCGATGAAGGAAAATAAATTAAGTCTGCTCTTATGTTTCCCAATAAAACTCAATATTTTTTATCAGAAAAATATCAATAACAATAAATCACACTTCTAATTGTGTTATATTCAACAAAAGATATGAAGAATTAAAGAATCCTCGGGGACTTTAATAGAAATTGGACATTTTACTCCTGAAAGATAGCAGTGCATCTAAAATCAATTTGGTTCTCTGTAAATAAAGTTTTTCACTTTTTTTAGAGCTTTATTTCCTTAATAGTATGGCACACATGTATTTGTTCTTTTTTATTCGCGTTGTTAATTGTCGAAAAATTCTCCCTGGAAAAATATTATTAAGAAACGGTATCACAACAATGGATTTTCTCCCTTTATACGGTTTGTTACGTCATACTTGTTTTCTTCTTGAATAGGGTTCTCAAAATTAAATTGAGTCCTTTTTTTAAGCTTCATAGAATATTGTAAAATGATCTTTATCATAATTATGCCTTTTTGAGTTAACCAATAAACAACAAATCAATCGTGCCTTAATTTATTCAAATAAAGAACCGGGTACTTCAGTCAAATTTAAATCGAAGGAATAGTATATATTTTATAGGATTTATTAACCTTAGTTGTTAAACTTAGCTTTTCTATAACGCTTTGATGGCTTGTACAAATATTTTCGCCATAATATTATCCTTTTTAGACTACGCAACCTCTTCGCTTATAAAAAGAACATGTTAACCAATGCTTTTTTCTCTTTCTTTTCTATTGGACATCACTGAGATGATTCATCAGTTTAAAAAAGACCCCACAAAGAGCTAAATCATACTCCAAAGTTTACGCTTCCCAAAATATACCTTTCAATTATCATAATGAGTGTTTCGGCTGTTAATAGAGAAGCTTATCTATCAAAATTGGATGAAGCTCTCAAGAATAAGGCCGGAAATACTATTGTGATAGATAAACAATACTACGAGAGTATATCATCATCCCTCCAACGTCTTCGATTAGATTGCAAGCCCCGTTCGTCTCAGGAATACCTTTGGAAAAGCCGTTACGAATTGATCGATTGCAATGGTGTGCTCAAAGTTGCCAAAAGAGGACTCAATAAACTTATTGTCCCAAAAGAAGATCTCTTCGATACTATATTTGAAGTTCACATTAAATTAGGGCATGCAGGACGTAACATCATGATGAAAGAGCTACAAAAAACATTCTACAATATTACCAAAGAAAATATTGCTCTTTTTAGAATTGTGCGAAAATTGCCTACTAAAAAAATCTATAAAAAAAATATATGTTGTGAAACCAATAATTTCTGACAATATGATTCCCGGTGTCAAGTGGACTTAATAGACATGCAAAGCACTGCAGATAGGAATACCGCTTTATTATGGTCTATCAAGACCATTTGACCAAATTTGTTTGCCTTCGTCCCTTGAAAACAAAGACCGCGGACAAAGTTGCTGGACAATTAGTAAAAAAATTCTGTGACAAAGGAGCGCCGCAAATTCTACAAAGTGACAATGGAAGAGAATTCGCCAACAAAGTTATAGAAAAACTGGTTTCTCTATAGCCAAATTGCATGCTTGTGCATGGGAAGCATCAGCTGGGGAGTCTTTTCGCCATCTGCGTCAATGGTGACTTTCTATCTGAAGACGAATAAAGATTAATATCATGAATTGTCGCAAATGCTATATCTTATTACCTAGAGATGAATAAAAATTAATATCCTGGTTCACCGCCCAAGGGAATGATGAGAATCACGGAGTAGATTAGAGAAAATAAATATTTCACAACTGAGATCCATGAGATTGCATTAAATAATGGAAAGTGAATAGAACATAAAGTACATCCCAGCCGGTTAATAAAATAATAATACATATTTACAAGATAATCCAAGAAAAATTTATCCTTACCATCGAGGGAAATTTCTTATTTCAAAAGAAGTTATTTCTTTTTTTATATTATAGGTAGCAATGTTATACATAATTAGGGTACGGTACTTCGATCTTTTACCTGTATCTAGAAATAAAGAGAAACCACACTTCAACACGGCCATCGTGGTCGTCTAGCACTGACTCGGCTCTGAATATGTTCAACCGGACTCGCGGATCCAGATCCTTCTATAATAAGTACAATATAGAGAGGTTTTGAGGAAGTTTAGCACATGGCCGTGTTGAAGTGTGGTTTCTCTTTGTTTCTAGCTCAGGTAGGGAGATCGAATAACCGTACCCCATAATTAACCTATGACGTCATGAACTTTTGGATGGATTATTTTAATCTGTATCAAATATCGGTCTCGGAATACATTTTTCTCATCCATTTAAATGGTAATTCGTAACATTAAGGGTGCAAAAACGACATTTATAGTTCATTATCTTAAGTTTAATTAGTTCAAACCAAGTTTAATACATTGTCATATGTTTTTATTCGTTTACGCCTTTTTCCACATTGCCGAAATAGCGGGCAATCTACAGATTGCCGGGCAATCTATAGATTCCCTACATAAAGGGCATTATGTACATTGCCCGGGCAATGTATAGATGCCGATTTTCCACATTGCCCGTAACATATACATTGATCTTAAGCTACTCATGGAAGGGAAAAACTAAAAAATCTTAAGGGATTTTATATTTTTTCCATTTTAAACGTATTTAATTATGATCTATATGAAAAATCTATAAGTAAAATACACTAAGACGACTACGTATAGATAAAAACCAGAATAGAGAACATTGTTATTATTTGGTAGTTGCAGATTCGAAAACATATATATAACTAGAGGCATATATACATCAGAGAGTGCAAACCTCCGCCGTCACGGGGTCCTTATGAGCTTTCTGAGGCGGATTTTTCACGACTGGGCGGTGTAGAGGGACGGAAGAAATTCCGAGAGAAAGACGCTCCGGCACCCGATTTCACAGCACAGCGACATCTATTGGCAGAGTAGGCTAACTTGAAATATTTATTAGTATTTAGCTCATTTTTCATCTTAAAGAAGCACTCAGATATGCAAAAATTTAATAACTTGTTCCTTTTGTCATTTCCAACAACTCAACAAAGTTTCATCCGAATCCGTTCCGTACGTTTTTGAGTTATCCTGCTGACATACAAACCAACCAACCAACAAACTTACAAACCAACGCCAGAGAAAAAAATACCTCCTTCGGCGGAGGTAAATATTAACATCTCTTTGAAATCTAAAACACTGTTAAAAATGTATAAACATGTGACTGTATTATTTATATGTATATATAAAATTGGAGGTAAAATAACCAATATGGTTTGTTTTCATAAAAGATGGGATTTAAAAAAAAATTATGAGTGTACAAATTTTTCAAACTAAATGCCTAATATATATACGTGGAGTATATATTGGACTCTTATGTTTTATATTTTATCTACAGTGACGTAAATATGAAATAATAGTGTAGCAAAAATATAACACGTAAAATATTACAATTTTTGCGTCAAAAGCAATGCCATGTGATATAAGTAGACATCTAATATTTATTCCATAAATATTTAAATGAAATAATGCATTATAATATATATTATATATATATATATATATATATATATATATATATATATATATATACAGGGTCAGAAGTATGTCTTAAGACCTTTCGTTAATTTGACAATAATGAGCACGTCATGGATCAGGGTGTAGTTGTACACGTACGAATTTTATTTCATAAATACAATATACTCTGGCACATATCATTTTTTAATTTCATTACCTTTGGTCTCAATGACGGCCTCCACGCGGCGACGGAAGGAGTGGCACACAGTGATGTATACCTCTTCATGGCCCTCCATTTCTTCTCAACCGAGGTCTTCAAATCCTTGGTATTTTCGTGATGAACGGAGCAGGCTTGGCGCTCAATATGCTACCAGATATTGAAGTCGAGTGGGTTCAGGTTAGAACTCTTTGGAGGCCACAATGTCTTCGGCCAGAATTTCATGTTAGCCTCCATTCATTTCTGCACGGTCTTGCTCGTGTGTGTAGGAGTTTCATCTTGCTGGTACACATATGATGACTTCCCCGACTTCTTGGTTATCTTGGAGACCTATGGGAGTACCTTGGTCTTCAAAAGCTCCAATTGATTGGCGCCCGTGAGCCTGTAACCGGTCGGGAACCAAATTGGCGGCATCTTGTCCCCTGTTGATGCTACGAAGCCCAACATCATCATGAGCACAGGATGTTTGGTCTTGGAGATGCTCCGGATGGCTTTGGATTCGTCTCCGAAGTAGATGACCCGATCATTTTGCTTGTTATATACAAGATCAACTGTAAAGGTCTTTTTGTCAGAGAAGAAGACGATGCGATCACCGTTGTGCTTTAAGTTGGAGAGAAAGTTTCGGCAACGATCCCAACGGAGGCCTTTATTACGTTGAGTCAACAGTGGCCGTTTCGACCTTCCTCAGTGACCGCCAAACTGCTACTTTAAACGCCTTGGACACAGTGCGAGCTTGGACATTTTCATCGTGAGCGTAGCCTCAAAGGCTACCTTGACTTGCTGAAGTCAATTTTGACTGGTTTACCGGAGCAGGGTTTGCCGTTGAGGTCGTCTCCGTCAGCCTAACGCTTCTTGACTCTACAGACTGTGGGCTTACTGACTTTAAGCTCATTGATAATGCTGTTGGTTGTGCGTCCGGCGCGGATAAGTGTGGCAATCTCGACTCTTTTCGTTTCCATCTCGGCGAAAAAGTGATTATTTTAGTAAATAAACCAATCAAACGAAAGGGGGGGAAATCTAAACTTTTGATTGGTGAGCGCAAGAAACCCGTCTTGAAATAACAAAACCTCAAAAAACTTTTTTTCAAATTGGTTTCAAGACTTATTCATGGCCCGGTACATATATATATATATATATATATATATATATATATTTTTATTTGTCAAGGAATATTTCATGATCCAACGGGTGACGTCACGGTTCCTCTCTATTTTAACCAAGGGTCTTTTAAGGGTCAATTCTGCATATTCGATTTTGAAATATAACAATCAGCAAGAGTAAAAGAGCAAATAATAAAAATTTCAAAAGTAATCAATCAGGAGTTAGTTTGTAAGAGAGGAATAAGTGCAATGTTTACACTAATTGATTACAATTGATGTCTATGACGTTGTTGTGAATATTTTCTTTGCTTCCACTCTATTTTTAGTAGAAGCTTCATGAACAACACAAAGGGGAAGAAGATAAAAAAGAAGGAGGAGGTTCACTGACTCTCCATCACCTACTATTTTTCTTCTCCGTAAGGGATAAGTCTCACGTCTATGCAATTAATACCTCAAGTTCATTTGTTATGTCTCGAGAAGAAAAAAATATATCAAAAGATATATATAATAAAAGTATTCATTATGAACCTTTATAGAAATACTTACATTTTTATTGAATTAGATTGAAAAAAAAATTGACGAATAAATTAATTAATTTCGTTTTTATCAATCAAACATGAAGAAGCCTTTTGTAGTAGAATATCCAAAAAATATTTATTAAATCTGCTCTAATTTACCTTAAAATAAAAAGATATGATGCTTAGAATCACACGCTATTTACCTACTTTCACAATATTATAGCTTCAGATTCAAACATATAAGGATCTGGATTGGAGGGGATTTGATCAAACAATCTTTAGATAACATTTTCATATTAAAAAATGTTTAGTTATAGCTGCAAGAATCACGGGATTACATTAAACCATAAATACTATAGAAAAGATCAGAACTCAAGTTCTAATCTAAAAATTCAGTTTACATCTATGTGTTGTTTTTTAGTACTTATGAATTGATTGAGGGTTAACTGTGCCAATAACTCAATTGATACAGAATATGCATTTTGTCTTTGTTAAAGCAATAATTCCATCATAACGATTTGCTATAATTATGTAAAATTTCTTCCACATAAAAACTATGGACTCTTTTGCACTACGAAGAGTCCGAAATTCAGAACATATGGCAAAAAATAAACAAATAAAAGACATATTATATTTTGATATCATTAGGCAACTATTTTTCTTCCACTTTTTCCATCTTTGTTTTGTAATGATTCTACTAATACAAATCGGTGAAAAAACTCGTCCTTATTGTGGTTTGAACACAGCCAAACAATCCATCGAAGTTGTCACATGATTGCGTTTATGGTAGGCATACATCTTGCGGACAGCTTTTTTATACCTAAGCGATCTTTCAAAATTGATACCTCTGACTCTTGTGATATGCTTATGGCTTCTACAGTCTCTCGCACTTTCATCTCCGATTGGCCAAAACCATATCGTGATTTATTTTAAAAAATTTCGGTTGTAGCGACTTCTACTGGGCGTCCCAAACGTTCGGCCTCGATCGTGTTTGTACGACCACAACGGAATTCTGTAAACCACTTTTTACCATTGATATCGATGGTGCAGAGTTCTCATAGCATTGATCAAGCTTAGCCTTTGTTTCTGTGATGAACTTTGTCCACAAAAAATAATGCTTGATGAGCACACGAAATTCCCCTTCCTCCATTTTTTCCACAATTCACAGAGTTGTATGTCTTTAAAGACTGTCAAACACAAACTAAAAGACCCAGCGGTTTCAAACTTTAACAGGAGTCAGCTGATAGATGCTTGTTGACAGAAAGCAGTGTTGCCAACCTAATCATAAAGCTGGAAATTAAAAAAGAACATGGAATTATTGATCAGCTCTGGTATTGTTGAAAATAGTATGACCTTATTTTTCTAAATGAATGGTGCACACTTAAACAAAAATGCTGTTCGTCCAACTTCATAGCCATATATTCAATATATCTTATCTTTAATGGTGGTAGTTTTGCAAGGCTTTAAATCCAACTATTTTTTTCTTTCTATGTCCATAAATTAAAGGTATTAATACAAATGTAGTTAAAACAAGATCTGGATATCTTAGAAGATCCTATTGCATTTATTTCCTTAAAAAATATTACTAAATATATAAGTTTTAACAACTATTTTTTAAAGCTATCTATTGGCTTAATCTTTTTGGGTTTATGGTGTATAACTCAGCCTTCAAGCTAGTAACTTATTTCCCCCCTTCTTGGGTCAAGTAATCTTGATCATTCAACAGGTTTTCTGTGTGTGTGTGTGTGTGAACTCAAACTGCCTTGAGTTTATCATGTCTATCCATTACACACAAGGGAGACATCAGTATTCCTCTTGACCTTGTTAGAGAAGTATTTTTTTTTCTTAGACACAGGGACTGACGTATGTAGACTTTGAAAGGTGTAAACAATACAGTTACCTTATAAGTTTAGTCATAGACAAAACAAGTTTTTTTTACTCATTGTAACATAATTGGCTTTTTATAATCAAATTATAAGTTGAAAATAAGTTGATCTATTTTGATCTGCTTTGTATTTTACACAACACATATTATTGCTACATATAGGATCTATCTATATTGATACTAGGTTTTTTGTGTACACAGGTACAACTTTATTTTTACCATCCATTCACATTAAAGAAACTCACAACAAACTTATAAAACCCTCAACATCCATGTATTTATAATACTTATAAAACCATTGGGGAGGGGCATCCTTTTACATCTTAATTTATAAATATAAAACTGCATTTTAGTTGTTCAAAGATTATTTTTTTCTGGATGTGGGCCAACATAAAAGAGACAAATTCTCTAAGAGGTAATATCATATTAAAATTCTCATAAAACAAATTTACCAAATGTCCCAGTATTCTGACCATCTGCCCGTATTCCATTAAAGAGTGCCTTTATGTTTCCCTTGCATGCCCACAAAAAGAAGCAAAACCTTTCTTCTGTGTTTCTCCCATGTATGTATATTGATACTAGTTGATTGTTTGGGTAATTACTTAATTTTACTAACCAACCAACATGATTCCTTTTCCTATCAGATTATTTTAGGCGGTACACTTTTGACAATACTACTAACAGTTCTATATTATTCGGCTAAGTGCATATTTAATTTCACAACATATATAATCTATATAGAGCTTTAGCAATGAAAAAACTTGCACGTTTAAAATTTCATTCAAAATTGATGTTACATTCATAATGGAATTCTTTAATATCTTTAAGTAGTTCAAATCCAATTATATAATACTTATCAGATATAAACAATAAGAAATATATTTGATTGTAGAATGTACAGCGGAATAAGTTTCATGCATAAAATAATTATTTGACCTACTTATTTGAGCGTGAAAGGCCTCTTTACTATAAAATAATAAAAACAACAATTTAGGCTATAAAAGTCGACCTTCTTTAAAATAAATTGTGTTACTTTGCATGAAAGCTTTCTATGCTTGTGTACTTCATGATTAATTACTATGAGTATATTGAATATATTTTTTTTGCGTCAATCTTTTAGTCACAATTTTTTTCAACCATAATACTTTAAAAAAATATATATATATTGCGGACGAAAAAATCAAAGAAAAGAAAATTACGTCCGACCAGAAGGGTTTTTCATTATCCACAATATAATAATTATTGATTATTGCACAACTCGCAACCACATATTTTTTCAGTGGGTAAATAATTTTTCTTTCTTCTGCGTCTAATTACCATTCAAAGATCCATTAATCTTAATATATTATGCAGCAATTTAAACTTATATATGTTATCTGAGTATGAGTAGTTGGTTTTTTTAATTTATTGTACGTCTTTATTTAACCAACAAATGAAACTTTCAACAATTATTTTTTATATGTATATACAAAAAATATTTAAAAACACTGAAACATTAGGGGAGGGTCACTCATGGATTGAAATTTGCTAGAATAAAATTGGATTTGTGATGTCAAATTAAGTTTTTCAGATTTATAAATGTTACAACTTTATGTTAATCCTTTATTTATCCTACCCCAGGTGCACTTTATTCATAACGATGCATAAAAACCTTAAGCAAGGTAAAAATAAATAAATGGCATGTTAAAATATTATCGATTATTGGCGTAAAGTCTTGGGGTAAAGGTCTTATCATGTTCCTGCATTTGTATAAAATATGCTTTGCTTTTGTAGTAATAAAATTGTTTGTGTACTACGGAATTTGTAAAGGATAATGAAATTTTACTTAGAAGGTAGTTTATTTTGTATTTAAAGGGACCTAAATAAATATTGGAAAAATGTTTTTTATAAACAATATTCAAATCAATATAAACCTTGAATGCAACTTTTTCCCGGGCATCTCTGATCGCTTCACACTCGGCTTATAAGTGATATGCTCTCTCTTTGTATTTCTTCCTGGAGAAGCAGCTCCCATAATTCACCAGTTTACCATGGGTATAACTTGTGATTAAGGTATTTGTTATTATCCTGTACCGAAACCAAAATAAGGAAGGATCAAACAAAGGGTATTTTAGTCCTTTAATTATTGACCCGATGAGGGCGGTTTCGCCAACTCTATCCCTATGTCTCTCAATTTGTGTTTAATACTTGATTTTTATGTCGTTTGGTAGTAATATAAAGCGTATGTTTTTTTTCATAAAAACTTATAAAGTTAAGAAAACTGTCGCGTGTTCTAATTGGCCGGCCCTTTAATGTTATGTGTTTTAAAACCGTACGCTTTTCATGAGCTTCGATTAGAGGCATATCGCCATAAAAATCAAATATTTCCACGATAAAAATCTTTTTTGCTTTAATATGGTACCAGCCAACAAAATCCAGACGACTATTGTATTTTGTAGGTTCTTGCCAAACCATTTGTTTGAGAGTTTTATTCGATATAAGCTCCGCTATTGTTGCGACGCTGGACTAGAAAGAATTTATCGATTTCAGTGACCCGATTACTTTCATGTTTCCATTCCCTTTTCCATTTATATACACATAGTTTGCATTATTCTCTAGTTTTTCCATAACTGTCTTCATCCACGAAGAGTCTTCGTTTATTAATCTCTTAATCAAGGAGAATAAGATAGTTTTCCACACATCTTTTATATGTAAAAGGCCTAGTCCTCCGTACCTTTTTGAACATATAATTTTCTTCAGGTAATCAATGCTGGAGTTCCGTTCTTTAATACGAAAGAGGAGTATATCTCCCCAATAGTTTCTCTTAGCTTGGCGTCACAAGGTGTTATCCTTAGAAAGTTAATCACAGCTTCAAGTATTAGGATATTCCATACCTTTATTCTTGTAGTCTAGTTTTAGCTTATTAAAAAACTCAGTTTGGAAGAAACTTTCTTTATTCTATTTTCATTTTTTCCTCGGTTGCTTTCATCATTTGATACCCCATAGATATATTTATACCTAAAATAATAATTTCGGGGATTAATTTATTTACTTTTTATGACACTTATTTTTTGGAAGATTTGAAATGTCTTTTCAAAATTTTGCCCTAAACCTGAGACTTTCCAAAGCAGTCGATTATTTGAAGAGTTTCATCAAGAGATTATTTATTCTTTTTTTGTGACCTGAGTATAGGGATGTTCAGCGAGTCGTCAGCGAAGTCTGGGATTTTATTTTCCACTCCATCAATTTCTTCTCTAATTAGTTGGTCACATAGCTGGCTTCAAGTACAAGGACCTGAAGGCATACAATCAATTCGGTATTTCTTATAATGACAATTTTACATAAGAACAAACCGATATCGTCCGCGGAGAGCATCAAATCTGCAAGGTTTAATTGTTCAAATAAATATAGGATATAATAATCCAAATGAATGATTCATATATGTAATAAATAATGGCAAAAAGTACTTTTCCTTAAGCCAAAAATTATACTATTCATAAAATATTTCTTTCAGCTGCATTGATTTCTTTTAGAATATGAAGATACTGAATATTTGTAATGTCTCCTTTGGTTTTCTGCACAAGATGCAAATCCTGGCACTATTTATTTGCCATTATTGTCAACTCTTTTCATTTGAGATACTCTCCAGTAAGTATTGAAATACTCTGCGTTTGTAGGGTATTGCATATCATATTCTTATGATTGCTACAATACAAACCATTAAAATATTTTACCTTTTTAAATATTTAATTTCAAATATTCATTTCAAATAAGGAAGGCAGACATCTTATAATATGAAGGAAAATAATCATATATAAGGCATGGATAAACCTCAAAATACATAGAAGAAGTTTAAGTATAATTATACGTAAAGTATATATATATATATATATATATATATATATATATATATATACTATTCTTTTCCACCAATAACTGTATCCTTCTCTGAAAAAATTGACAAACACCAAGACGTTTGGAGGAAGCCAGTGTGTAGGGAAGAGTTTCATCCCCCAGCACCGTACAACTCATTAATCTTCTCATGACTGCAGTATTTCTTATTATTACTATAAATCTTTGTAAATGGATATACTTAAATAAATAACTTTTTTCTGTGTCTTTAAAACATTCAATAAAGGATGAGGGGGGGGGGGGGAGTTCCTGTCAATATTTTAATAAATGACGATGTTTATTTGTTTTATGATATTTTCTATATGGGGGTCCGAAAATAAAATAGTAGCATATTTAACTTCAGATTTGTTCATTTGAGTGGCTAACAATTTGAGAAAACAATCAAGAAATCTTCCAATTTCAATATATCGATAATTAAACTTAATTCTTTTTTTAAACTTGCCCAGGGCTGAATAAACAGTTTTTCATCATAACACTATTATATTTTTGTGAAAAAATCATAGGCTATCTTAATTATGAGTATTCTACAGAATCCGTTAATTTAAAACATGATTCATGCTATGTACCACCATTTCCAATCCCTAATATTTAGGGAATCTTTATAGAGATAAATTTAAAACTTTTTGTTGTCATTTGTTTGGGACTCATTACACTGAATAACAAATTTCAAAAAAAAAATTACTGGAGATGTGAAAAATGATTTAGACTAATTTGGGTACGCTGATTTCAAAAATCAAAACCGTTTTGCTGTATCACGTCAGGATTTTCAGTTACAGAAATATTCCCATTGCCTAGAAGTCAGGATTTCAATGAAATTTACAAAAATTCATTTATTATTTTATTACATCATAACTGCTTCAAAATTATAGAAATTGCCGAAAAACGCCATTAAAGTGTAATTAAAAATGCTTCAGGCATTTTGCTTGGCGTTTGTGCTCCTCTGTGTCAGTTTCACGATGCAGGAGCCAGCAGAAGTCGCCCATCATATTCGGGGTTGTGCCGCCCTTGGTAACGTGTCTCTATGAGTGAAATCTCTTGGTGGAATCGCTCGCCGTAACTTCTGGTGCTGGATAGCAATATGCGGCGGATCTATTTAAGTTTTACCCCAAAGTTTCGGCAAAGTATTTTACGATGTTAAAAAATATAATTAAATGTTATGAAACTTTTAAAATAATTTAGTGTATTATGTTTTTAAGGTTTGTTTTGTGTTTAAGTTTTAAATTTTTGGTGTTTTGATATTTTGGCATTGTTTGTTAATATTTTGTTGTTATATTTTATGTTTTGATAGGCTACTCTGGCGAGGAATAATTTTAAACTAGAATGTTTATTTATGTTATACATATAATTCCTTCCCTAAATATTTTATATATTATGTTGTATCTTATATCTTAAAATATTTTAAGCCTCAATAATAATAAAAATTATTCACCCATTTTGGTACAAAAACGAATTCTAATTAGTATCAAATGGAGTTAAATTACTTTCAACTATTTTAAACCCATTCATTGACTTCAATTTTTAATTTTTGGTTAAGTGGGATTTAGCTGTCTTATTTGTATTCATTTAGGACTGTCGTGTCAATGTTGCTATAAAACATTTAAACTATGTCATCCAGGTGTTTCTTGAATAACAGACAGTTAAAATAATTTTGAAAGGAGAGTTCGCCACAATACTACTAAGATGTTATCTCTTACGAGCAATGAAGAAATGCTCATCTTTTGGGTCTGTGCCGATTAATTATTGACTTAACATAATTAATCTGTATGATCGGTAGGGTAATTTTTTAAAAATAAAAATATAGTTCACAAATAGATCCAAAATTTACTATAGAACAGTCTATGAAAAGACAAAATAATAAAAGTGATGATAAAAACACTTCTTAAATAAATGTTTTAGTGTTCCCTCTTGAAGGAGCAATAAAGCATTGTAATCTGTATCCTTGAGGTGATGACTCAACTCAAAAACCTGTCTATCGGTTTCCTTTATAGATTGAAGTAGTGTTAATTTCTGAAAGAAATAAGA
Source organism: Caligus rogercresseyi (assembly GCA_013387185.1). Classification (NCBI taxonomy): domain Eukaryota; kingdom Metazoa; phylum Arthropoda; class Copepoda; order Siphonostomatoida; family Caligidae; genus Caligus; species Caligus rogercresseyi. The sequence goes on from CP045894.1 coordinate 20,561,478, forward strand.
TTTCATCTATAAGCCACGAGTCGTACTCAAGTTCATTATAGAGGCTCAAGGTTAGTGAGAACAAAGATCTTTGTAGGAGTAGTAAATTTATGGGGATCTGAAGAGATGCTCTGCTGACGAAGCTAACAAATGACAATGACTTGAATGTCTGCATGTGCCTTTGAATCTCAGTCGTCATTACTCAATGACCATAAAGATATTAATCACTTGGGTATGACCAAAGTAAGACTGCTTAGCTGAAATGAGAAAGGAACGAATAAGGAAACTGGGACTTAAGAGTAAACATAATATATTTGTTTATAGTTATAAAAAAATCAACTATGAATGGCTTTACGCCAAGGTGGATTTTTTAAAATAAAGCTTGTTATTGAATCTAAGGAAGTATTCAAAAGCTTAAAAACCTTTAAAATGCACTATTAAATATTGAACATATATTAAATTTACATTCATTTCTGTTTGGTTCTATAACTAGGGAAAAAACATTACTGTTCAAATATGACTTTTAATATGTATATATTAAAAAAACATTATAATGCTATAATGCTTATTTATATCCTATCGGATGCAATTCTATCGAACCAATTAGGCAAAAAAAAGGGAGCTCGATAGCCGTACGTGTTAAGGCGTGTTCAACTCTCAATGTTGGGGGCGCAGGTTCGAATCCCGAGAGGGGATGGTCATTTTTGGTCTATCTCATTGATAACATCCTAAGTTCGATAGACTAATTATAATGCTATAATGATTATTTATATCCTATCGGATGCAATTCTATCGAAACCATATAGGCAAAAAAAAAAAAAAAAAAAAAACCATATTTAAAATATTTCTAAAGAAAAAAGTACAATTTACTTAATTAATCAATTTATGTATAAATATCTAAGGGATAATTCTGCTAAACAAAACAATAAAGTTTAAAAAATAGTAATGATTACCTTATTAAAATAGCTCACTCTCATTGAACTTTTGTAGCTTGATAATATATTATTATTATTATTATGCACGCATGATTAGCAACAGGTTCTACTGCTTTGGATGAAAAATTAGTCAATGGTTAAATACACATAATATAATCAACATACAAACATAACTTTCAAGTAATTAGTCTGTTCTCTTTCTCTCTTGCACATATTTTACGACCTCGTCCTTGTTATCTTTGGGCAATTAGTAGAACTTTATTGACAATCACTATCTAAAAGAAAAAGAAGATATTCATGCAACCCTGTGTGCTTTGAAGAAGACATGTTTCCATAGCCGAGAGGAAATGGAGGCATTGTTTATATCACAATTATTCAAATTTTATGTTTGTATGGAAATTGCCATTACCAAAAAAGTTCAATTCAAACTTTTAAACATTAATTAAACACATTATAAAGATTGCAAGAAAAAAATATTTGAAACATTTGTCTTCAAATTCATAAATAAAGAACTAGGCAAAGCGACACGCTTTGCCTAGTTCTTATAATATATTTATTCTCTATATATATTATGATCAGTTTTTAGAATGAAAAATAGACAACAAAAATTAGAATTTCAATGTTATTAAAGAAAAAAATATAAATATTTTTTTAATACTAAACAAAATGTTGTCTTTTTAAAACTTTGTGTCTTACAAGGTTTATATATATATATATGTATATATATATATATTAATATTTATGTATGTAAATATATATATATATATATATTGAGACTTAACCACTAGAATCAATAATATATTCTACTAGAATATCCTGCAGAAGAATCAAATAAAGTACAGGGTGAATCTATCCATCATCTGCTCTTAGTCTGGTGACCAATATGTGGAAGAGAGGATACGTTTTGTTTATTTAATGATTGGATTCTGGTGGGGCAGTTAAAACCAACAAGTTATTTCGTTTTGTACGACAACAAGGAAGTTTTTAATAATTTTTAATTGAATGTTCAGAAGTAATACCAATATTATAATTTACAAGGAAACTGAAAAGTTTGGACTGCAACTATTAATAAGAGTATTTGTATACTTTTATTCAGACCCGTCTAAGAATAAAACTAATTATTTAGATCAAAGGCACCCTTCCTTAAAATATAAAAATGATTAACCAATAAAGTCCACCTTCACTATAATTTGTCAAGGTAGCAAATTATGTTTTTAATAAGTCAGAGTTGTAATATTTTAATGTTTATTAATGTGATTTTTAATTAAATATGAGGGTAAATTTGTGTAATTGTGGATGTTTATAAATATAAATAGACAAACTTCATTTTTGAATAAAGTTATACAAAATGTATTACAGGAATGTGCTTGATTTTCCCTTTCAAAAATAAATGCAATGCACACTTAAAACGAGACGGATTCTCTCAGAGGAGTTTCATTTTCCGATGGGTGAATATTGACATATGATTAGGATAAGACGTATTAGAGACGGTAAATATTTGTAGACTCTTTTGTGTATATATAAAAATAGGTTTATATTTCTCTTCTCTACATATGGTTCCAGTTATTTACATCTTGGCTACTCACTTAAGTATGTGTGTTTAGCTCCTGGCCCCAAGGCAGTATATGCAGTAATAATATGCATGTGACCAGCTAAGTACACAGCCTTATCTTTTCAATTAGAAGATAGAGAGAGAGTTCATTTAGTTGGGCAAACAGATAGGACGCCTTTAATATGTAAAAACATATAATTTTAGAGAAATTCGTTTCTTTTAGGGCTTAAAAATTATTATATGTAAATCACAAACCCTGAAAAAAGTAAATCATGAAGGAGTGTGTGATTTGTATAAATCTCTCATAGATAAATAGTGGGATACTCAACCTGCGGCTTGCGGGCCGCATGCGGCTCCATTAAGACTAGTTGCGGCGCTTTTAAGTCCCACTGAAAAAAAATTCTGCCCGGGACTTTGATATTTTGTTCGTTCGTCAATCTGAAAGTCATCACTTTCTTTTAAAAAATATAAGCAAAATAGTTGCAAAAATTATTTTCTAAAAAAAGGTCGTCACATTCGGAAAGCTGGAGGATCGAATATATTAAAGTCCCGGCCCAGCTTGAAAAATTTCAGTCCCGGCCCGGCTCCCGGCGAAAAAAAATGTCCAAGTCGTTTCCTCATTATTACATAATGTGGCTCTACATGGCTCTTTCAAAATATTTTTCGTCAATGTGGGTCCTGATTAGGACGAGGTGAGTACCGCTGCTATAATACTATCTGATTGTCTTTTAATTTCCATGGGCTCGAATCCAATACCTCATAAATAAAAGGGGGTTTATTGGTGATTTAAGATATGGTAGTGCAATGTCGCTTAGTGATAAAATAGGAGTCCTAGTTGACCGCATATGCAAAAGGTCTACTTGTCTTTTTTAGTTTTTATTAGTGAAAAATGTATTTTCACCAATGAGCTAATATAAATGTATGAAGACTCACTAATAGGAAATAATAAAAATATTTTTTAAAGCTTTATGAGTAACTAGATATTTTTTTTACTATCGATACAATCAGTATTCGTAGATCGTTATATTTTTTAGCCTACATGGTTCGACAGAATTGCATCCGACTGGATATAAATAAGCATTATAGCATTCAATTAGTCTATCAAACCTAGGATCTTATCAATGAGGTAGATCAAAAACGACCATCCCTCTCGGGATTCGAACATGGACCCCCAACATTGAGAGTTGAAAAACGCCTTGACGCACTAATAATATATGAATTAATATTTTACTGTAAAAAAATTATAGGACTTTAACTCTAAATGTAATTAACTTATGGAATAACAGACTTCATAACATGAAATTATGTACATAAGAGTATTAATAATAAAAGTCACTATACGCCAAAAGCTCGTTCCATGTGAGGAAGCTATCGAGAGAGCAATAATTAAAATATTTATCTCTTATAATATATCACTACCGACATAAAATATATTGCGATCGGTAATAGTATTCAGTAGTTTTATCAGGAAAAATTACTTTACGCTGGTAGTATCGCTCAACAGAATATCAATTATTGTCCAACTTGGGTCAGCGTCTATTGATATTTGAATAATTTGCTATGATATCTACTCTCTTCGGTTTTGAACACTTAATTCTAGTTATACTAATATTAAAAATATGTATAGTAGTTCATACGTCCTTTGAAAAATTTAGTTTCTTAATGATACTAACATATATTAAAGGTTATTTTCAAAAAAAAGAAATAAAATTCAAAATTCATTTGCTAATTACAATTTTATGCTTTTTGTTGCAAAATCAACTCGGTCATAAGTACCGTAATATTATTATTTTTGCTTGGACACAAAAAACACAGCTGTAGGAGAAATAATAAGATATTCAATTCTATAAAATCGCGATTCTCAATTTCAACGTCTTATAAAAACAATAACATGACAAAAATATATGACACAATCTTGACAATTTAAATACTGAGTTTGTTGCTTTAACAAAAGTATGATGTGTACTGTATACACACCATCCATGTTTTAGTCGTCATAGAGATCGTTAAATATAAATGCATTGCAAATTCTTGTGCATGAGACTGACCAGACAATAAATATTCTAGCGATAAACAAGAAAAGAATTGAGATGTATCCAATCTTAGACATAAA
>CP045894.1:20566156-20582646 GCA_013387185.1 Caligus rogercresseyi
AAATAAATACGCCTCACAGTTTTGCATAGATTTTAATCTATTACCTATATTTATATTTTATTACAAATCCATAGAACGAAGAGTGCAAAAAAGTAAGCTAATATTTTGGTTATGGACTTAGTCTTATGCCCCGTACAAATATTATTTTTAACGGTGGGGCTTTCAAGAGTAATTTATGTTCATCGGCATTTTTAAAAGGACACCATTATTATTTGAGGGCATGGGGGCGGATATCACAGTGACTCAGAGCTTTATTAGGTGAGAGAAGGCGGCCTAACATGTAAGAGGGAATAAATTGAGTAAGTGATCTTTTATTATTTTGCTTGTGCTGAATGAATTTAAAATAAACACAAAGATGTTTCAATATTATGTAACAAATATAAATAAACAAAAAATTAAGTTAATTGAATTTTGGAGCCTTTTGATGATCATGTTACGTTAATGAAAAAGGTGTTCTTTAAAAAACTATTTACTTTTGTAAAAAAAATGTACCAATACATAATACAGTTTATAATTAAAGCTCTAACGATACAACTTTCCTAAGGCAGACATCGCTGCCGAGGTCCTTTGTTCATCTCCTTATTTATGGAATGGCTGGATTGTCCCTGAAAAAAAGGACTTGGTCATTTCTGAGACGCTCAAAGGTCACTTGTTAATTTCAGGAAGAGAATCTAAACTCGTCCACATCACATACCAGACGAACTTTCAATAAAGATAATATGATCCCTTTTTGTTCGTATCTCCGAAGAAGATTGATACCAACAAGGATGCAGCGGAATGTATCTGCGCTATAAAAGATTGGCTTCTCTCCGAAAAATGGCTTAAATATAGTTTGCTATCTGGAATACAAAAGGACCAATAAGTGTCATCAACCACCAGAGAAGATCTGTATCTTCTGAAGTAGGGCAAAGGAAACACCGGATCACATCTTTTGGGACTGTTTCAAACTGAGGGAAACTTTTCTATCAATACGTAATATATTGCCCAGTAGCTTCAGAGTCGTCATGACCGACAGTGATGATTTCTTAGCACATTTCCTTGGAATGTAAGAACTCAAGGATAACGCAACGTTAACAATATGTTATATATGCAAGAAGATACACCAACGACACAAGGCTAAGGGGTATTATTCTCATTATCAATATGATAAAAAACGAAATGGACTAAGTTTTTTTACAATTTTCATTTATTTGTTAGATACAAATTACTTTTTATATATCTAACTAAAGTCTTAAGTATTCAATACTTCTTCATAGTATGGCCACCTACCTGTTTTTATTGTAATATTATAATTATTCCGTTGTTCTTTATTGTTGATTTTTTTAAATGTAGCAGTATATGGAATGAAATTTGCTTTCTGCCAAGAAAAAATAACTAAAGTCTTTAATATGAAAGCTAAAACAGTATATAATGAAAAAAGTAGAAAACAGTGTAAATTGCACATTTTTAATTGTTGTTTATAGGCCTATGAATATTTAACCTTCATATAATTTTCTTATTGAGTTCATGGGTCTTGGCTTGAGAGGGTAATTTATTACTCAAATGTTTATTTATTTGTTAAATCACAACCCCTTTGTATTTTTTTAATCATTATAGTGCTTTGGTATACTTAACCTTTATAGCTTTAATAAGATGTTCATTTAAAAATACGAACCTTAAAAAAATACTAGCTTTCAAATATAGAGCGTCGTTCTTTTTAAGTTCGTGTCTTGAAATATTTAATTGTTCAATCATTTAAATTAATTAAAATCCAAAAAATGTCCCAAAATATCAACTAAATTTTTGTGATATTTTTATAAACTAAACCCCCAATAATGATGTTTAAGTGTTTGCAAACAGACCTTGGATATATATTGTTTAAAAACAGGGACAAACATTGAATATCATTAAGTTTATGAGTGAAGAGCCGACTATTGTAACTAGCTTAAGTAAAAAACAAAAAACCAGGTTATCAAGCATGAAAAACATGCATTTCCTGTTTTGTCAGTCTCTATTTACCTTTTGTTATACTAAAAAAAACGAAAAGTACGTTCATCATTTGTGCTTGTAATCAACAGTTGTATTAAAAATATTTTGTATCATTTTTATATCATTTTATATTTCTATATATTACTTTTTTTCACAGTTCAGAACATGTACATATATAGAATATAAACAAAAATGTATATAAAATGATGACAATGCATATTAAAAACTATGTAAATAAGCATTTCAGCGTGAAATTTATGCATCGATGCTGAACAAACATATATATTCAAGACTGTTAAAGAATCACATGTTTACATAAAAGTAAAAACAGTTAAAGGCGTTTCACTAAATGTTTTATAAGTCTTCTGTAAATTACTTGATAAGAATATGGGATTCCGGGATAGTATTTATTCACACATGTCGCTAAGGTCCAAGAAATGTCAAAGAGAATTTCTAGGTCTAAGGCTACGTATCGAGCTACTGCAGATATCATAATTAGCCTTCATTCAGATGGATTAATCGTTAGTCAATCTGAGGGCAATTAAACCTTTCGCCCCGTGGAGGGCACAATTTATGGCTTCCGCTCTTGCGGATAGATCTTTTTTTTCAAGATCAAAGAGTACTGTAGCTTTGCAGGATTTAAATGCCTTGACGTCTCCCATGGCCTTTTACGTTGAGAGAAATATACTTTTTTAATATAAGTCATAGGGTAGTCCACAAAGGCATGACTTTTAAGTATCATATTTAGACCTATCTTTATATTCTATTTATTTAGAGTAATTACATATATCTAAGAAACATTAATATAAGCATCACAAGATGTAAATAATATCCTTCAGCTGTATCTAACTTCGAAGAACAACAAACTATAAAATACTATCACAGAGGGTACTGATACGCTCAAAAATATATGTAAAAAATATCATCTATATATTTATTATCAAACTAAATATTTATTCATACATTTTTAGTAAATTATATGAAAAAAAAGTTATTGAAGAGTAAGATACATCTTAAAACATATCTTGAAGTATATGGCACTTACGCCTTTCCTACATTTGCCACCTGAAACATCTATGCTGTTAATGGATATAAACAGGAAAATAGATGCTCCTCTGTGATACATTTTTGTCATCGTTGGTTGAATTGTAGTGCAGGAGCAAGTATGTAGGTATATCAATAATAGTTCATGTAGATATGCACGCTTGGCTTACCGTGTCGAATTAAAAATATGACTATTAGTCTTCCTCTGACACCTCTGTATAATTTATTGATATTGGTCCATACCACATGATGAGGCGGGTGATACGCCCCAAAGACATTACTTATTAATTTGTCATTCTTGTTAGACTACAGAAACCAGAAGAAAATAAGAAGAAAACATGCAGATATCTCTAATAGGATATATATATATATATATATATATATATAAAGACAAACCTGTGTATAACAGTCATTCAGAGGAGCCCACATAAAGTTAGCACAAAAGACAGATGATTGTTAAGCGCACAGATTTGGCGCCATTTTGAATTTTCCAACAAGTATTGGTATAGAAACTTCCAACACAGAAGATTTTCAACTCCGAATAAAAATGAGTGTCAAACACATCAAAAGCCTAGGGTTCCATAGATGGGAGAGAGTTCAGCTATGGAACTCACATGTTGTTCCGAAAGTGACTCACCTTTTACGAGCTTGCAAATTTGACTCAGGAATTGCATCATCATTTGATGACATTTTAATGGAGTTTTTGGACTTACAGACAAAACAAAACATTTATATAAAAAGAGTTGTGACACCCAAAAACCTTGGTGGACTTGGAGCCGTGGACTTAAAGAGTTTCTGGAAGTCGCTTTTAGCAGAATGGTTTCTTAAATGCTTTAGAAGACCAGACTATTGGAATTTTACAGTTTCAAGTGATTGCTTTAACAATCAGTATTCAAACTACGGTGTGCGTTTTATAATAAATCAGCTCTCAGAATTAAATTTCTGGAAGCCTCTTCTGAAAAATGTTTTAGATACCTTTTATTTGGGGGAATTGAGTTTTGGAGACTATACTCCTCTCAAGGGATCCACAATTGAGGTTCACACTTCTCTACAGAGGATGAACTCCTCATATTTCCTAATAGACCTCCTACAACATAAGGACAACTTACTGGCTAAAATGACATTCAAAAAATCAAGAAGATGCAAAAAATTGAAATCGTTTTCCACAACAACTTTAATCCATTGCGATCCTTTAGGGAACAATTGGCATCCATTAAACTCTGTGAGCTCAGACCAATATGGAATTCCTTTTCACTTCTTCTTATAAATAATGTTTTTAAAAAGAAGAAGTCTCAAGATAAAGGATAAACAAACTTGTCAAAGTTATCAAAACCATTCTTGACCCCTCCGGAAAAATGGTTCGTCTATCGCGTGGTCACCGGGACCCTTGAAGTTTCCTTAATCTTAAACAGTGACGCTCAATGTATATTCTGCCAAGAAGCTAAGGAGACAACTGTGCATCTTCTACTCAAGTGCAAGATTCTTCATCCCATTTATGAAGCTATGAAAGTGGAACTAGAGGAGAGGCTCGGGACCTCCTTGGGTAGAGAAGACTTTTTTACACTTTCGGCTAAGGACAAACTTCTTCAGCATGCAGTGATTGTTCAGCTCCAATATTGTATATACACCGTCAAAGCAAAAGAGAAGGATATTCGCGGATCCATTACTAAACATAGCAAGAAAATATTTAAAATATTTAATACGACAATGACTGTTTCAACTTATTCTTTTATTTGTTTACTTATATTTTTACCATATCTTATGCCTGATAACGTCTTTCTTTCGTTATAATTTTATTTCTTTGTTTGAGTTTTACATTATTACTATTTTACATGTAAGATGTCGAGATAAATCAAATGAAATATATGAATGCCCCAGGGCCAAAAAAAAAAGTATTGGTGTAGAAAATTGAATGAGACTTGTTTTATTTTTTTATTTTGTATAATAAACTTAGTGAAAAATCCTATATAATGTTCTGTTTTGCCTTTCGCTTCATTGTCAGTTGCTTATTTTATGTACTATCCGGTAAGTCTTCACATTTCCGCAGGATTTCTTGATAGCCTTTGCTTTTAGATAGAACTTGAATGTCAGCAATTGGCTTCATATCTCTCGAAGATTCTTGACCTCAGACTATACTGATTCTGGAGATTTCTTGGCATCCTTATTCCTTTTCTGAACTGGATCTTTTCTACTCGTCTTTTGGCTATAGTCATCCTAAGTCAGAACCTTCTTAGTGTTCGTTGTCGCAAGTGAGGTATCTACGCGGAGAAGTTGTTGGAGTGAGATGAGAAGTAGATCCAGGCAAACAGCTCCAAGTTCTTCAGCATCGTCATCTTTTGTAGTTTCTTCACATCGCTGTAAGATCCATCGCACATATTTATCATAACCATCCCAATAGCCTTTTAAAAGTATTTGTTGGTTGTAAGATCCTTAAATGCCTATTACGGCAAAAAAAAAATTAACAATACCTCTGTATTTGAAAGTTCTTTGGTGTACTTTAAAATGGTAACTTTTCAGTGGTGCTGGGAATTATTTTTGGAAATTTGCTCCATTCCTAATGACTCATTTTGTGCTAACTTAGATGCTATTATGGCAAAAAAATTAACAATACCTCTGTATTTGAAAGTTCTTTGGTTTGCTTAAAGTGGTAACTTTTTCAATGGTGCTAGGAATTATTTTGGACTTTGCTCAATTCCTAATCAACTCATCATATCTTTTGATTATGAACCATGCTTAAATCTTCCGTCATAGTATGTAGTTATATAGGCACATACAAGAAAAACGATTTATTAGCCCATCCAATGCCGTTGTAGTCCATCAAGGAAAAAAATGACCTTTATTTTTGTTTAATTAGTGTCAAGCAATAAAAATAAATGCCAAATAAAATAAAGTAAATATAAGTCATATTTTATATAGAAACAATATGGTTATTAAATATTATTCTATTTTAAATCTTTGGTAGAGTGAGATCACCAATGACATATTCTTTTGTGGTCCAATGGGTATATAAATAAATATATATATATACATATATAAATATACATATTATTAATATGTATAAATATGTATATTGAATATATATAATATGTATATACAATTATTAGATGCCCATTTTTCACTAAGGACTTCGTAAACATTAATAAAAAGCACAAAGCAAAAATATTAAATAAAAACAAGTAAAAAAATAGTGTAAAAAGGAAGTGAATATTTTAACTATTCACATTATTAGGATATAACAAAAGTCAAATATTATATATTTTTTCTTTCCAAGATTTTTTCATGGCATTAAAACGGTTCTAAGTCTGTTGTGGTCTTGCAACAATTGGAATGTACTTTTATTCTTGGGTGTTTTGCCTCACGTATTTACACACGCAGCAAATACATTAATATTCTATGTTTTGGTAACCCTTAGAGTAAGTGTTAAGAATGTTGGGTAGGCGATATATTACTATACAGTAAATTCTACTATCAACGACTGGTTGTTTTACCCAATAAGTAAAATTGGGCTAAACAACCAGATTAAATATGGAGTGCATTTGACCTTTTAATTCGTTTTCATATCAATATTAATGCCATCCATCGAACCATATAGGCACAAAATTACCATATCTTCATTAATAGCTTTAAAATTATATAGTTTTCTAAGCTTGATTTTGGATTAAAGTAAATATATTAAGTACTTTTTCAAATAAAAAGATTATGTAAAATATAAAATAAATTAAAAACGGTTAGCTCCGTGGCATATCCTGATATCGTAATAGCTGAGTTATCATAATAGAGAAATGATAAAAACTATTATAGGAACAGACTTGCCCTGCCTTTTAAAATGCAACAAAGAATGATATTCGTTTTAATTAGTTTAAGTGGGAGAATTATCATGAAAAAGGTGTTAATTGTAGGCAGTTGTTTTTGGCAATTACACTAATGCTAGGCGTATTTTCCCAAGACGTGTTATCATTAGTCCTGAAGTAATTGAATGAAAGAAAGCCGTCAGCTTTTGAGGGAAAATAGATGAATTACATTTCTGGGTATATGAAGGTGTTATAAAATTAGATATCATTTCTTGTATTTAATTAGAGTTGATAAACGTAATATGTTTCTTTGTTTGAATGTGAAAATAGTTTTATAATTATATTAAATTACGTTTTGGGACGACTGACATAACAATAAAAGTCATAAATATACTATGTACATAGCCTGTTTAGTTACTCTTTTCATTGCTAGCGTACTATTTCATTTTTTGACATAAATCTATACTTTTTTTAAAAAGTTGATAACCGATTGACCAATCAATGGTCTTAAGAACATAGAGCAAAGCCTCTTAAAAATGTTATGCAAATTTTGTTAATCAATTTAAAAAATTATATTTATTGCTTCAACAATTGGCTTAATGCGTGAAACGATACCTGAAATACGAAAGCAGGCCATTATTAACATAATTCAACGTAAAACCCTAATAGAATATGGGAGCCACAGAGCACACTTTTATAATTATAGAGGTGTTCGCCAAGAGACCCCATGGCTTGAATCCTTTTTGTTTTATGCATTGACGGTCTGCTCCAAAGAATTCACTCTGATCCGAACATTCGTGGATTTAGTTCATCAGGAAAAGTGTTAAAATGTTTGTGCTACACAGATGGCATGACCATGACATTCAGGTAATCCACTTCAAACCATAAGATCAATCGGCTGAACATTTAAAATTTTGAATCAATTCTCTACTATTTCCGGCTTAAAAATAAACGTTGAAAAGACTGAATTTCTCAGCCCCTTGGAGGCATTGTAGAAAAAGCCTGGCCAATACTAAATTCGTCTGATCATATGCAGATACTTGGATTGGATCTAACAATTCTAGGTTAAATCGTGATCTCATGATGTAATCACTGAAGAAATCGTCTTCTTTTTTCCACTCCCTCAACTTAAACGTGTGGGATAAAGTCAGAGCCTGGAATACCTATATTGTCCCGAGTGTAATTCATTTACTCCGTGTTACACCTTTTCACCAAGGAACATCCGAAGAACTTCTAACTTTGGAGACTTCTCTCTTGGGCTTACACAAAAGAAGAAAACATATCCCAACATCGAATTCACAATCCACTCAAACTTGGAGGATTTGGAGTTTTGGACGTCCAAAATTTATGGAAATCTTTAAATTGCTTTTGGATTCGAAAGCTATGGGACACAGGCACTATTGGTCTTGTTGTATTAATCAATATTTAAAAAAAATAATGGAATCGACTATAACGAATCCCCTATCACGGGCTATCAAAAGTTTTACCCACTATCTCTATGTTGTCTAGAAGAATAAGAGAATTTTGTAATAGCTCAACCGAGTGCATCAAAACATATGAAACGTCCGTAGCTTGGGAAATGCCTCTTTTAAATTGCCTAAATGTATCGATCCCAAAAACTTTGAATGCTCACATTGCAAGCGATGTTATTCATTCATCGAAATTTTTAAACAGACTTGCACATAAGTATTTTACTACTGTTTTCGGGAAGCTTTCTAGAGTAAATCGTCCATTTTTACCCTTCAGGATCAAGATCTCCATTTTATCCACAAAGATTTTACGCAATGCTTCCACAGTCTCAACAATAGTACCTTTTGAAGCCTACTTAAAGAGACGTGGGATACAAAGAATTATAAGCGATTGTGTCGCTACTGTGAATAATATATTTCTTACATCCTCAGAGAAATGGTTCAAATATCGACTTTTGACCGGTTGCTGGAGGTGGCAAACAGGTTTTTAAAGACAATCGAAAGAACTATTTCTTTTGTAAAATACACCCGGAAACCACATATGATCTCCTTTGGAACTGCCCTGCATTAACAGAGACTTACCAAGTCCTCCAAATCTCACTAGAAAACCTCTTCAAGACCAAAACCTCTGAGGAAGACTTTCTGACATTCACAAAGAATGCCAAATGTGACGCCGTCATAACTAAAGTTCACAACATAGTATATAAAATGCGAACAGTTAAAAGCGATGACCTTTCTTGTATCATCCCAATCGCCTCCTTATATTCAAAAAATTTATTAGAGATATAATTTCTATTAATATGTTTGTTTTCAAATTAATTAAATGTTTGCTTATATTTTCGTTTAAATAATTGTTATTTATTGATCGTTTTTCACTAAGTATTTGCACAAACCTTTTTGTATATCGTTGGTTGATCTATCGAAATATATGCCCACTGGGCCAAGAAAAAAACCCATAATTCAACGTAGATTAACGAGATCTTGGTATGACATAGCAGAAAGATCATTTTTTAAAATCATTCTTGGTGGTTATGTATGTTTAGATCTCAGATCAGACCAACCTATTGAACTTATCATTATTTTTATTATAGATGTGTTATAAAAAGAAGCATTTATTGTTTGGCTTGGGATCAAGTGTCTGCCTTCAATAAGTACATAGGACTAAACAATAACAATAAAAGCTCGGGCGAGGTTGATCCACGCGGAGCGTATTGAAGCAGAAGCAGAAATGTATCTTGTATTTTTTTTTGTTAGTTAAGAATTTATTGCTGTCTTACGATAGTACATACAAATACTACAATTATACAATGATAAAAGCAAATACATACATACAGCAAAAGAACACGACCACACAAAGGGGTATATGTGCTACAACAGCAAAAATGGATATTGAGCATTGCATTATATAAATTATTTTATAATCTACTTATGAAGCAATTAAATTAAAGTTAGAATCAATAATTTGTTGCATCTTTTTACATTTAATAAATTTAATCATACGAAGATCTTCATCCTCCTCTTGCATGACTTGGTATCTCTCATATGAAAGCGATGGGCATCTGTTGATTAGGTGGTCAGCGGTTTGGGACTCCTCCATGCATATATTACAAATGGCATTTGTGTTTTTCCATTTGCTCAGATGGGCCAGAAATGGTCCATGGCCTGTGTAGGCTTGAACAAGTAATTTAATGTTGGGACGTGAAAGCTCGACAACCTTTGGTTTTGGAATATTCAACATCCTATGAGTATGTTTCATTCCAAGATCCTTTTTGTATCTGTTGCACCAAACTTCATAGAAGAAGCCATCTATCACTTTCTTTATGTAGCTTGGTGGTGCTCCAACACATAAGCGATTTTTACTTTGCGTTCCTTTCTTTGCAAGGTAGTCCGCAAATTCGTTGCCTGAGATGTCTGAATGGCCCTTACACCAATCAAGATGTATATTTATTTTGGATTTTGCGTTGTTTAATACTTCTTTGCATTGCTTAACTGTGGCACTTTTTGTAAAGGGGTTTAGAATAGCAGCAATTGCTGATTGAGAATCTGACCGAATAATCACGTTCTTAGATGGCTTGTCTTGTTCAAGTAAAGCTTTAACAGATTGTGTGATGGCAATTACCTCAGCTTGGAAGACTGATGCTTCCTTATTAAGAGATATATATGATTGATAAAAGGATATATCACCTCTAGTGATTGCCCATCCAGCTCCTGTGTTGTCTTTATCGTCTTTTGATCCGTCTGTGTATATAATAATGTCAGAGTTTTCAACATGAGAGTTATCAACCCAGATACGATTGCCTGTAATGTAGTCGCTAGTTTCATTCAATTGAAGTCGATGGAGTATTTTATCACTAACGAAACGATGTCCACGACGCCTTGAAAGATTGCCCACACCATCCCAGGTATCCCGGAGAAAGAACTTTGTTCTCCATCTTGACTTTGTTGCATGTGCTTGTATGTAGAGATCCAATGGAGTGATGCCCAATACTGCCTCTATTCCTGATGTTGGTGTTGATCGGAGTGTATGAGTCATACTCATAAGTACCTTTCGCTGAATATTGTTCAATTTTCTTATTTCGACTTTCTTTGCAGTAACAGTGTGTCCCCATATTAGACATGCATATGTGATAATGGGTCTAATCATTGCTTCATAGAGCCAGAGAACCCTATCCGAAGTTAAGCCCCATTTTTGACCTATGACAGCCTTTGCCATATTCCATATTCGAGAACATTTGGCAGCTTTTTCTTTTATATGTTCAGTCCAGGTGAGTCCTTGATCGAAAACCACGCCTAGGTACTTTATTTGTGTAGCATATTTAATTACTTTTCCTGCCATAAATAGTCGCGGAAAGTATTTTGATCTTAATTTGTATGCTTTTGAAAAGACTATAGCATTAGATTTGGATGGGTTGAATGTGAGACCATTTGTTTTCCCCCATTCCAGAACAATATTAATTGCTTCCTGCATTTTATAAACAAGTGTACCAGGGTCTTTACCACTTATTAATAAAAGGACGTCATCCGCATAGCCTACAACATGGATGGCGCCTTTTTAAACTTAGTCAAAAGAGTGTCCATGATTAAGTTCCATATAACTGGAGATAGAACTCCTCCTTGTGGACTACCACGTGTTGGATTGACGCTGACTTTTTCCCTTTTAATTCCGCTTTGACTGTTCTTGTTTTAAGAAGGTTACAGTACCAAGATTGAATGCTTTCTGGAATTCCAAGCCGTGACATAGCTATGTTTGCAGAGTGAAATTGTACATAATCAAACGCACCTGTGCAATCAAAACTGACTGCAAGTGTGCAGTGGTCTTGAAAAATTGATTTTTCGATTAAGTCCGTAACTTGTGAAAGGGCTGTTTCAGTTGATAATCCCTTAGTATAAGCATGTTGTGAATAAAGTCTTGGGATAACGTCGTCCACTTTCCATTGTACAATTCTCTCAAGTCCTTTAAGAATGTAGTTCGAAAGAGTGATTGGCCTGAAAGCCTTAGCTGAGCTGTAGTCATCTTTGCCCGGTTTCGGCAAAAAAGTAACTTTCATCTCTCTCCAGATCCTTGGTGTATAGCCAGTGTTGAGAATTACTTCATAAAGGTTTGTGATGTAAGATATTAAATTTTTACCGAGTTGCTGTAGTACAACTGGTTTCAGCCCATCTGGTCCTGAGCTTTTAAATGGTTCAAAAGAATTGAATGATTCTTTGACCTTATTTTTATCTACATAGTTAATGTTAAAGCTTCTTTCTTCCAATGGTCTATCATAGGTCGTATTTATTATACTATCAGGGAAATGAGTTTCCATAAGTACTAATAAAGATTGAGCAGGTGATTGCGTATATCCATCGTCTTTTTTCAGTAGTCCAATTGAGTCTTCCATTGGTTTTTGTATTTTAATCAGTTTTGCAATATCTTTAGCATTTGCAGCTTTACTGCAAAAATGCCTCCATGCCTCTTTCTTCTCTTTTCTGAGTGCTGTACGATATTCGTTTTTCTTTTTTAAGTACTCCTCTCTATGTGTGCTGTAGTGACGCTTAGGCTCGAGTTTATTGAGTTTATATCTAAGGCTTGCAAGATGTTTTGTCCACCATGGCACGGACTTAGTTGCTGTTGTTTTCCTTAAAGGGCAAGCAATGTCGAGTGCCTTCATTATTGTATCATATAATGATTCTGCACATTTATTTATTGCGATAGAATTGGGAATTACTTTAGGCAGTGACACATTTTCGGTTTGAGATCTAAATATATCCCAATTGACTTTTCTGAAATTTCTTGACTTTTCGGAGATAGGTTTGTATTTTCCGAATTTGAAATTTATATACCTATGATCAGACATTGATGGCCAAAGATCTACATGCCATCCTTTGATGTCCAACTTTTTAAAGGCATGCTGATTCATGATTGTAATGTCAATGACTGAAGAAGCCCGTTGTGTAAGAAAGGTTGGCTCATTACCTTCATTCATGACTGTCAGATTATTTTCATCAAATATGTTCTCTAGAGCCTCTCCTCTTGTGTCGATATGTTTACTTCCCCACAGACAGTTATGTGAATTGGAGTCCATGGCTATGAGAAGTGGTTTTTGCTTAAGATCACAATCTAAAGATATCTTGTATTATAATAACAAAAAAAAGATCAAAAATAATTCTAGGCCATATTAATCGACCTTAAATAAGAGTTTCGTGGTTTCTCATCTTGTTAAAGGTTAGGTATGTGTGGTTGTCAGAGTCAGTCTTTAAATTTTTAAAGACTGGCTTTGATATTTTTAATTATCACTAATTGTAATAAAAGAATAGTTTATTGAATTGAAAATGTCTATAACATTAATCAACTCTGTACATTTTTCTTTAAGAAGCAGTATTTTATATGTTATCCTACTATCTTTATCTGGTAGACAGAGCGGAGGCTCAGATTACACAAACAGATTATACTATAATAATATGAGACGCTAATAATATTGGAAGCAATATGATATATATTCATATCTTTATGTTAACAAGAAGAAAAAAAACCTATCAATTAATACAATTATATATTTTTTATGTATTATCAACGGTTGCATATAAATAAACGCATCAAAAATGCATTAAAAGTTGAATATTATTTAGTTTTATGCTTTTAGTTTCATGTAAACGAAAGACTGCTTACTTATTTGCAGTCTTCAGTTGTCGTGAGGGGTAGATAACAATCATTGCAAGAGGAGATGTAAAAAATATGTTCCAGTGGCATATAATATATATATATATATTATAATATAAAGGCACTTCACTAAAGACTCTCTCATGAGAGATGCAGCAAAACCTTTCAAATTTTTTGTTAGAATTAAGGCTAAATTTATATATTCTTGTATATACTTCTTCTGTAATCAGGAGTATTAGTATCCCATTTCCTAAAAGATTCTGACATTTAAAGGTATTTGCCTAAAATTTCAACGCACGTATCAAAGATTTAAAAAAAAATTCAAATTTATAGGGGGATAAAAACTCAAGGATATCATTTATTTGAGACCTTGTAAATGAATGCAAGAGTTTTAAATCTGATGTCGCAGTGATGCAAAAGGTAAGAGAGTGTGACGTATTTTGTCGCCTTGAAACTGGAAATTTGAATATATAATAATGAACACCTAATACATCACGAGTTATAGTTTTTCTCTTAGATTTTTTTAAGGAAAACACTCTGATGTGTGGGTGAGAGGAAATTCACCTTATTTACTCATTTTCGTTACTGGATTTAGACAAGATGACGATGCGGATCTTATTAACCTTTCAATCAATCAATGTTTGTTTTCCTTCTTATCCCAAGTTTAAAAAATATCAAGGTTAATTCATCTAAATATCAGGAAGGGTGAACTCACGCTGAAATGAGATACATCGTGTATGTACTTCCCCCAGTCTTTATTAATCTAATAAAGTAGGCTGCAAGTAGACTTTATGAAACTCAAATAAAATGAATTTAAATATTTGTTCAATCTATTTTTTATGTTGTAATTAATTGTAATAATTTCCATAAAAAGAAAGTATTTTTTTTAAACTATTTGTTGAACTTCTTTACGTCACGAATATGGAATGTCTTATTTTTATAATAGTTTGGACTTATGCTATTTTACAAATAACCATTTATATATTTGAAAATACATAACTAGTACGTATAAATTTAACTTACAATAAATAATTAATATTGCCTTTACAAATAAGGCATCAATTGAACTCTTTATCTTTTTAGTTTCTCTTATTTGCTGCAACCTCTTAACTTATTTGCATTTCTGATATTACACCACTATATTATTAGCCTTAACTATTATAAATCCAAGACATTGTTGGCTTAAACTTTGTACATAAACGGGGGTCTTTGCCTTGAAGCATAAATTAACGTATATCTCGATTTCAGTATAATGATAAACGTTTCCAAAGTTGATTTCAATTTTTTTATTAAATTTTATTCCTATATGCTTATTGAAGGCTATTCTTTACTCGATTTCCAACTTGATCCTTCCAGTAGTGTTAGTGTTGACCCTGGTCGATGCTTCAACCACAGACAAATCGTTAATCTAATTTTTTATGTATCAATTACATATAGCAATTCTTGAAAATATGGTTTCTTAAGTTTTGACAAATTCCATTAGCATCTAAATACATTTATTAATATTACTCTTACAATATACATAATATTTGAAGTGCTATTGAAGAAGTACATTTTAATTCTGGAGATCCATAAGAAGATACAATTTGTGTCTTTGAGTATGAAATTAGTATATCTGAATTGATGTTCGCATTTCTACAGTCGCGAGTGAAGTGATTCTTTAATACAAAATATTTTATTAAATCTCAGTTTTTTCTCCTCTGATAGATTATATTGTTAATAACACGACGTTTTAATGTATTTTTGTGAACATTATAAGATATAATATAATGTGAATGAAGTTTTACCTCAGTAAAAAAACGTTTTTGTTTTCAACCTCTCACGTTCGAGACAAAGGTTTCCGCTTGTTGTACTCGGTAGTCGAACCTACAGCCTCAATACGGAAAGTTGAGCCCGCTTTCATTGAGCTAAGACACTGTAGTAGCCATTTTCTTTATCCCTCTCTAAAAAATAACATAGTATTTTTGGTTCAAATTTTATCATTATGATAACATAAAATTTATAGGGCCATTGTTTTGTGAAAAATATATTTTTATAATTCCTAAGCCTATTGTATACAAGCATAAGAAACGAACTAAAAGCTTTCATAATTTGTGAGACTTATTCAAGAATATATACTTGCCTTGAAGTGAACTCATAAAGTTTAATTTACACGACGTAGAATATACGCCTTTAATTATATTTTTGCATCACAGATATGAAATATGCTTAAATGTTAAATATCATGGGTAAAGTATATGTATTATACAGGAGGAACATAAATATTTTGCACATATGTATTTATACTCAAAATAAATGAAGCAGTACATCATGAATGTGGAGTGGCGAATGAAATATAAGGACATCTCACTATTTGTCATTATGTCATGGCTCCTTATCTAAAGGATGAGGTCTGAGATGGAGGATAGATACTATCCGTTCCGTACTTTTTGAGTTATCCTGCTGACACAACAAACCAACCAACAACAAACCAACGCCAGTGAAAACAATACCTCCTTCGGCGGAGGTAATAATTATAGTATAATTCCACTTAATTGAAATAGATATCAACGCATAAGTTTTTTATTAAATAAATAAATAAACCCATTTAGCTAAAATAATCTTAAAAAATTAATAATTTTCTGTGATGTTGATTAAAAGAATTTAAAAAAATATATATTTTCCCCATGGGATAGATGAACTATAATATATTCCAATCTCATTGCCCAGAGAGGGTTTATGGAGCTTTGGATATAAAATGGTGGTGCTTTTATTCATGTGATTCAGTACGAACTGATAAAAAGTGCATAAAAACATCTACTATTACGGATTGTCTAAAAGAATAATACTCAGAAAAAGTTCAATAAGCAGCATAGGATGACACCACAAAAAAGAAGTTAAAATGCTAAACGTTATATATGGGTAAAATATTTATATCAATAGGCCAGCATTAAATCTGATGTATATTAAGTAGAATTACGAGCTCCTTTAAAAGTACGGTTCGTTTTTTTTTCCTTTATTAATATATTATGTACCACCAAACAGAAAGTATATCATAAATATATAAACCGGAGTAGTTAAGTAAAAGAAAATACATGA
>CP045894.1:20582746-20615161 GCA_013387185.1 Caligus rogercresseyi
TTGATTTACACAATAAAATAACTACTTAAATATAATTTGTGTAAAATAATTATATCTGAACTTTAATGCTTTCAAAATATTACTTGAAAAGTAAGAAAATAACATCTTATTGCCTTATATCACAGGCCTTTTTAGCTTATAAACAACAAAACCAGAGTGAACTTTCAGAATAATTAGTTTATAAAACCGAATCAAAATGGGCGACTAACTACTAAGAATGCAAAAGTTGTGCACATTTTTGTTTATAGTATTTATTATGTTAATACAATATAGGTTTTATTGGAATGTAGGAAGTTTTATAAACCTATTGCTCTTTTGAACATAATGCAAAATGAGCTGTTAAAATAATAGTAAAATTCATTGCTCCTATGATTGATTTAATCTAAATTTAAAGAATTTCCGGATTTTGTAAAATAAAATTATGTAACTCTTTTGTAAAAATAACATTGCCCTTGAATATAAAACGATTTTTACTCACAATATTCACCTAATGTTTAGTACAATTACTTATATAAATTTTGATATAAAATAGGCCACACTTATGTACTAAATATAGTCTGTGAAATATTTATATAAAACAGGGAGAACCAATAAGAGTTAACTGAAATAATAAAAAAATTACCGATCACATTTTCCTATCTCCCAGTTTTTGAAAGGCTTTCATGCGGGTGATTTACTTAACGTTTTTCGGATTACCTTCCGATAGCCATGACGATGCTAGCCTCAATCATTGATTGCTACATAGCCGCTTAACTTAGTTATTGTTAGCTGAATACAATTCATTTAAAAACAGTTGGGATCAACGATGATCCTTAACCACTAGTTTCTTCATAAGAAAATGAATAAACAAGATCTACTTGATATATGCGTTTATTATATTGAACACAGTTTTAATGTAAAATGAATAACGACCGTCTTAAAAAATGATAAATTATCAAGCATTTTCATATGAAAAACAATATTGAACATATACATATATATATATATATATGTGACATATCATAGTTGCTGTATCCATAAAAGTAAATGTATAGATACACACACACACTCATATATGTATATATTTATTTATTCATTTATATATGTAATATATACAATTTTTTTGCCGGGAGCCGGCCCGGGAATACATTTTTTCAAGCCGGGTCGGGACCATAATATATATGTTCGGTTGTCATTTGAAAGTGACGACGATTTTAATTTTTTTTAAATAAAAAAGTCTGGATCAACTTCACTTTACGGTCATTTAAATCATTTTGTGGATTATTTTCATGTTTTCTGGTGTAACCACCTCTTTTAGGCGTCCTCTGCGCTTATCATCATTCGTGCTCACACGACCACGTTTGAATTCAGCAAACCATCGACATATAGTTGCTTTCGATGAAGCAAGTCCGGATAACATTCTTCAAGCCAAGTTTTAGTTTCGACGGTTTTTTTTCCCATCAAAAATAATGTTTTACAATTTTTCACAATAACAAAAGTAGCTTCACTTAAAACGCAATATCTCACAAACTAGTTGTCAGACAGCTGTTATATTTATGCATGCATGTTTTGAAGGTTGGTACTAGCTGACAGTCATATGAAAACCAATCCACTGACGCCATCTATTGTTAGTCTCGGGACTTATCAGCCGACCTTGTATGTATATATATATATATATATATAACTGGACACATCAGGACAAGTACGATGTTTTGGGAAATACCCTTCACGTATAAGTACAGCTATAATAAACAAGGAGATCAAATCATGAGTCATAAGAGACCTCGACAGTTCCTCGTTCCAATTATTTTTAAATCAGGAAACCATCTATATATGTGTATGAGTTTTTGAAATAAATTAGTCATGGCTCAAAATAAAGAATTCCATGCGCACTTGTCAAAAATATCTTTCATCATGCCATTAGAAGTATTTTGATTATGTTGGCATTCGGTGAGGAAGATATTATTATTTGTATCTATCGATACCCCATTCCAAATAAGGAACCATTCCATGCTAATCTTGCGTGACTTTTCCAATGTTTTGATAAGGCTTGATTCTCTGGCTCAAAACTTATAGGTAGAATAGAAGGAGGCTTCATCAGTGTTATTTTAATAATATTGCTAAGAATAAGTTATCATTAATGATGAAAGCAAATATGGATGTTCATTTATTGTATAGACATTTCTTAAACTTTACTTTAAAGAATGCATCTGCTTACTGACTGACATTATGCATATTTTAGTAGCTAAAGAAAAAATACGTTTTGAAGTTTTAAAAATCATATAACATATTCATAACTTTTTAAATAACAAAATTTATTTTGAGAAATTTCACAGAAAGCTTAAAAATTAACAAATAAGTTTAAAGATAAATAAATAAAATTTGTGAATTATATAAAATATTCAAATCAATTTAAAAAAATACAATAATCCCATGTCATTTAAAGAAATGACTTGAAATAAATCTCAACGCAAAATACAGAGATATTCAGAGATATTCTAAGGATAAATCACTCTTCAAATGTTGAAACTGTTATCTATTTTGAACTTTATTTCTTAGCTTTCAGTTAAATTAAATTTAAGGCATATAAAAATTAAAATTAATTTTGGCTTTTATGCCTCAGGAGTAATACGTAACTAGGGGATGCACGTAATAGGACTCAAAAGTGTTTTGTTTGATAACAATTTCACCATCATTGTGAAATATGAAACCTTTTAACCAGTCGAGGCTTGTTTGAAATCTAAAATTTGACATTTTTGTTATTTTGACTCCATAATCCATCATCATTAGATTTTACTTCCAATAGTGTAATAATTATGAAATGTATATCCTGAGGGCATCGTAAAGCCTGATAAAAAACCTTAATATATAATAGATGTGTCTATTCACTGTTCATTGGCAGTGATTTTGGCAACAATAATTGTGGCATTCGTAGTCCAATGCTCCAATTTGTTCCGCGTAATTTCTATTTGTGCATTCAAACTATAGCTTGTAGCTAAAATAGTATTAAAAAACAATAATGTCGTAGGGCATTTTTTAATTAGTAAGATAATATTAAAAGAAGGGAGCGCGATAGCCGTGTGCACGAAGGCGTTTTCAACTCTAGATGTTGGGGCGCAGGTTCGAATCCCGAGAGGGAATGGTCATTTTTGGTCTACCTCATTGATAAGATCTTAGGTTTGTTAGACTAATTTTAATGCTATAATGCTTATTTATATCCAGTCGGATGCATTTCTATCGAACCACATAGGCAAAAAAACAAAAAAAAGATATTATTAAAAGTCATTTTAAAGTAAACCTCGAAATAAACATAGGATGCAACATACTTTATTAATATTTAGTGTTATCACCCATTCCCAGCTTATAAAGACTCAACGCGTTTGCTCAGTGAATAAGGCGTGTTCAACTCTCAATGGTACAGGTTCGACTCCCAAGAGGAAAGACAATAGGTTGTCATCTTCATTGAACTGATCTTATGTTTGAAATTTAAATGCTATGATGATCATCCATACCCACACGGATGCGATACTATCGAACCAAAGGGGCAAAATAAAAAGATTCAATCAATTCAGAAGTATTCATGCCCCAAAAATCAATGCTCCAAAATCATGACTTGCTCATTTACTGCAAGGACCATTGCCAAGAGATTCGCTCTTCATTTTAATGTCATTCCTTATTTTTTTTGTTTTCTAAGAGGTACTCAGTGAACCAAATATTTTACGAGGTCCATTGTTAATTTTTGTCCTAATTTGGATCCATGGATATATATATATATAGTATATAGGGGGATTGAAAAGAAGGAGACCTTTTTTCATGCTTCTTGCCATGATCGTCCTTGACTCAATTTCAGGACAAACCTTCAAAGAAGTATGTAGTGTAAATGTAACTACTCTGCTTCGGTCATGGTCAATATACTCCATTGCAACATAAAAATAACTGATTCCCTCAACTTAGTTGCATTGTCCAATATATTTATGAATTTAGATAAAAATGCTTGAAGGAATAAGGAAATGAAAATGATTGCATGGAGGGAAAACTATTTTGCGTTGAAGACCTTAAGCATTCATGGAATTCCTTATTTTTGGATATTTAATCATGGATTGAACTGTTATCATTTTTGACATGTATACTTGCTAGCATCTCATCAAGTTTTGTGGGGTCTTTAAAATTGTGTTTATTTTATTTTTATAAGAGTCAGGCTATTATTCAAATATGTGAGAGTATTATACATTTGTAAATTATGCTAATAGTAGCTTAGCAAAGTACTTACTCCGCTAAAATATTGCAATCACTTTTTTGTTAATTTAGTATAGCTATATTTGAACAAAAAAATGAACAAGCAATAGTGAAATTAAATATATAAATTTTTGTGCATCCAAATTATAAATATAGAATTGATTTCGCAAAATAATATATTTTAAGTCATTTTGGCCATTCGCAACTGAAACTTAAATATAGTATTTTGATATCAATTTTAGGTCCAATTTATTATTAAAAGTCATTTTCAATTCTGTTGTTTTTTATATGAATGGACTTTGTGATAGGTGTTTTACTTTCTCAAACAAAATTTCTTTTAAGTAAGTTAAATAAAACATTTTTTCCTGCTCGTTAAATGACATAAATTGTAAAAGAATATTAGTCATTTATACTCAAATATATTTTAAACTATTACTATTATATTTTAAAGGTGGTGCTTACAGATATATTAATAAACTAATTTGAAAAATATAATTCGTCATCTTTTACATAACAATCTTTTTTTGCAAAACCTTTCTTTTCATAAACTAAGAACGCATTTTTTCGGTAGTCGTTACATGCAAGTTTTTGTTTTTCAAACATTACATTTATTAATATATTTTCATTTTTTTAGATATTTCATAATATTCTTTTATGTTACCTTATGTTTTTCATTAAAATTTATTTTTAAATCTGAATACAACTTACCATATGGTATAAACTAGTTTTATATCAAGTATGTAAATAACCATATGAATTTCAAACATGTTTCAAGTTGAGCTCGTCTACACGAGTTGCGAGTAAAACGCAGCATTTCATTAGATTTAAACTTCTGAGCATAGAATGAAATGACCAAAATCAATGATAACTTTTTTACCTTTTCAATAAACTCATGTGATACATTGTTGGGCGACAAGTGGATCAATAGATGGATAGGAATAACATTATTGTAGTTCTTGCAAAGTTACCCTTAAAAATCATTTTATATTGTTTGTTTTTTGCCTGTAGCAGAAGAAGTCATGTATTTTCATTCAAGTCTTTATTCATAATGAAAAGTTTAACGCAAGACTATAAAAATCATTCAATATTTTAGGATGATTATCGTTTTAAAATATATATTATGTATGCATGATGTGTCTGTTTATTTTAATTGCCATTGCTTTACCCAGAAGTAATCATTTTGTAAATTAATGCAAATTGATGTTTTGTTTTGAAGCAATTTAAAAAGTTTGTAAGCACTTACATTAAAACAAACATAAATTTAGGTTGTCAAAATTTGTGTATTTGATAAAAATAATGAATCATTAATTATTAAAATTGATTTATAACTTAATTAAATGTGAACAAATATGTTTTATAAAATTTTAAGTTATGCACCATATGTCACTTAAAAAGGAATTTACATAAATAGTCATATAGAATAATAGCTATTCTTTATTAGATTATTATCAACGCATGAAGTAACTAAAATACATATTTATTACAGAGGAAACCCTATTATTTTGATGGTATTAGTCTTAATAATAAAAAAACGATAGAAATATTGATTTTTTCTTTATTTCACAGTTTATAGTAAACCCTAATGCGTAAAAAATACATTATTAAACTTCTAGTTTAAATTTTAGCATCCGGCTAAAAATCTTAAAAATATATATCCATTAAAAGCAAATAAAACCGAAATGACACAAGTAAACGAAAAACACGGAAAATTATAGTCTATTTGTAATTTCTAATTTTTAAATATTATGGCGTCATTATAAAACAGGGACCGGGAAGGGAAGTATCGGATTTCATCGGCGGTTATGTCCACGAATCACCAAATACGGAAGGAATTTTGAGGTCAAAGCGGCGTACTCGCCGCAGCAGAAAGAATTATGGCCTCAGCTCTGAAGCTTGCAGAGATGATATATTGTTAATCGTTTGGCTATTAAAGCCTTAATATTGATTCTGAATCAGAAGCTTAATTCATAAAATACCTTCCGTGCGTAACGTCTTTCTGGCTTAACCAACGATTTTTCTGCTCAATTGTGTGACCTATATATTTGTTATCTTCATTATCACAAACCCTCAAAAATATTGACATTACCATAACTGATAAGAATATCATATCTGAGCTTTTTTCATATAAGCCTAGCTTCAGTTATTAAACTTGCCATTCAAAGTATTCACTTATTTCATAAATATTTTTACAGGATACACAAAAAGTAATGTATTTTTTCGACCTTAAATTAAATTGTTTTGGTTGTTATAGTTGTCGATAGTCATTTACCAATAAATTCTAAAATTCTAATAAGATTGAATAAACACACTTCTTACCAATGGAGCAAAGTTATTCTTATTTTTTTCCTTGTCTTCTCCTGATAAATGTCCTTTTATTAAGAGACAAAGATATAAAAAACTATGTGTACTAAGAGGCCAAAAAGTATTCCCTGCGTAGGCGACTGGATATTACGATATGACTCATCACGCAATGCTGGCTTATGGCAATACAGAAGCAGCATACATAGTACTAGTATTTATTTTGCCTCTTGACCTATATGGTTTTTGTGTAAAGTATATAAACACACACAAAACAACTTTTTATAGAGATATACATATTTATGTTTTCATGATAATTTGTGAAATAAAAAACAATAAAAAAGAAAAAGTGACGTTAATTAATGTGTTTTTAAGCAATAAACATTATTTAAAATATATTTTTGATGGAATAATTAGATTAAATTACGTTTCTGTTTCGCTCACTGAGGTGTTCACATGAGATTGGTTCACGAGTGAATAAATGTGAACTCATTGTCTATACAGTTCGTACTTTCTCATAACTCATGTACTAGAAGATGAGTTCAAATGAGTTCGATTAAATATATGATATATGTTTTTCCAAACCTTTTTTTTCGTAATTCATGTACAGACTATCAATTGAATTCATTTATAGTTTTATTAATTTATCCTTTACATCAATTTTTTTTATTTTGATGAACCCCTCTAAAGCGAAGTCTAATTATTAAATGTGATTTGTTTTTATGATTATTTTAGTTGTGTATATTATTAAAACTTAATGTTTTATAAATAGAGGTGTCGTAAGTGACGTTAGAATTAAATTATCTGTAGATCGTTCCTGGCGTAGATGGGACGATTATCTTCGTACCAGCCGTCCGGCACATATTCAGTGATCCAGTATGTTTTTATATATGTCTTACATGTTCATCAATCAATTGTGAAGTTCTCAATTTATACGATTACGATTGCAAGTTAAACTGTGTTTCATATTGGGATGCTACGAAAATGAAGAAGATCAAATCAATAAAAAAACTATTACTCAGAGATTTGAGAGTATTGTTCTTTAGCTACACCATATATCATTTCCGGCTTGGAGCATTGTATACATAATAAATGGAAATATTCATATGCCTAAAAATGTGCAAATAATGAAAAATTACTTCATATTTGGGGTTATTAACTTCAAACGCCCTCTTTAACTATTAATCAATAACAAAAAAGGAAGAAAAATATATAAAAAATCAAGATGTATTTTATGTTTATCATATATCTTTGATTGTATAATTAGCTCTATTATAATGTAACCACGGAGAATGATTTTAAACATGAAATAAAAGCCTTTATAAAATAAGTTTATACTGGGTCGATTCTGGTTTGTTCGATTTTGACTCAAAGATCTCTTATCTGAATACAAGCTCTTATAGGAATAAAAAGATAGAGGGATCCACGCATATAGAAAAACGGGAAGTTGGATTCATGATATACTTTTTTTAGCCATTCGTATATACAGCTAAGTAATTCGACAGAAAACGAAGTTCAATTCTAATGTTGATGCTAAAAATGAATTATTTGGAGGGTTTTTGTATCCTTACTTTTCTAAGGGACGTAATCGGATAAGGAAAATACTGGCTATATACATATTTTAAAACTTATGCAAAGACTAAAACAAACTATGTGGAGATATTTAAAAAATAACCGTATTATACGACTAGCGTTCTACTGAGCAAAACGACAATTCTTAAACATAGCAGTTCAACAAAAAATTAAAAAGTAGTTTCATTTCTAAGTGAATAAATAAAAGGCCTTACAGCGGAAAATAGTACCGTATTTTCCCGTGTACATATAAAACCCTCCTTTTCCCAAATTTCAAGACCCAAAATCAGACGGGGGGGTTATTACATGGGTGGTAACTTTGACCTACTCATAAAATCATGCATTTTGTACATGTTAAAATTTGGTCATGCTTCAAATTAAAAAAAATCCAAAAATTTCGTCTGAAAGTTAAAGGGGGTACTTATACACGGAAAAATACGGTACATCATAAATGATCAAGTATAATATTTGAACAATTTCAATAGATAAAAATAACTAATAACATTCATTTCCATTCCAAAGCCACTTTTTTCGTAAGAGTAAAAACAACTATAAAACCGATAGTAATTTGTATAATTGCTGGATCTTAGTATTTTGTTAGATAATATTTATGTATATCGGTGAAATTGGATGTATGTAGTTGAACCCCATTTTTTTTCGAACAAAAATCATTTTGAATGCATTAATAAAATTTTACGTAGAGATTTATTTAACTTCTACAAATCGGTTTCTTATTATTTTTGTTTACTTTATGTAAGTATCATAAATAATAAATAATTTTATTTCTGGCATTGAAAATTATTTTATTTTGCTAAGTATCCAAGTTAGATATCTCCTACATTTGGAAGCCTAATTGTACCATACCCATAACTCCCAAAAACCCTGAATTTATGAACATGTATTTTTTAGAGTTGTGTGTTAAGGAATCTTTGCCTTCGATGTCAACAGATCTTAGCCCCCTTGATTAAAATTGCTTAAACATATTCGAGAAAAGGTCCAAATGCTACATCTAACCCTAATTTGGATTCCCTAGAGGCACCCTTTAAGAAAACTATTTCGATGTACAAAATGAACTTCTTAAGTTCCTCGCTACATGACAAACTTCATAATTAACATAGTTATATGAAATATCAACTGCTTCTATTATTTAATTTATTAGCATTCAAACGTTGCCATTCAAAAATACACCTGTTGATTATCTTTCTATATGAAAGTAACTTAATTTTATTATGATATCCGTATAATATTTCTTGAAGTGCAAGTAATTGTAATTATCACTTGGATCTTCATATTTTTTTGTATATATATATATATATATATATATATATAAATATATATATATATATATATAAAGTTATTCCATAAATAATGAGGTCGACCAATTAAAACTCAAAATTTTCATCAGATCAACAAAAAAACTTCTCAATCAGTACACATAATCCCCTCCAACTGCATTGACGTCGTGGCAGTGTCCCGGAGCTTCCTGAGTTGGTCGTAGAGCTCGTCTTCACGGACCCTCCTCATCGCCCGCTGAACGGCAAGTGTAGCCTCCTCGTGGCCCCCAAGCTCGTCCTCCCGGAGCAGGTGCTTCATCTTCCGGAACAGGAACCTCTCACCCAGGTTCAGGTCGGGTGAGTAGGGCGACTGTTTCACCGGTTCCACGTCCCTCCGGGTCAGGAACTTCCTGGTATCGGTGGCAGTGTGGGGACGTGCATTGTCCCACATGAGGAGAAAATCTTTCAGCCGGATCTTGTCCTTTTTCAGGCTAAGAAAGCGCTTCCCAGTCGTCCTCAGGTACTCTATCATGGTGTTCCGGTCGGCTGTGGTCCCGGCAGGTAGTGCAGTGATCGATACCCGCCTCGGCTTAAAGGTGAACCCCATCAGAATCATCGTCTTCCTCGCTGTCTGTTTCACACGGGGGGTCGAGAACCGGGCCCCCGTGGGCTCTGCCTAGACTTGCCTCCGCTCCGCCGAATCCAAGTAGAACCAGGACTCGTCCTGGACTAACAGATGAGACCCCAGAAAGTCCTCCCCGTGGTCCTGGAACAGCTTTAGGAGGTCCTGACAGCACTTCACTCGCTGTGTCTTGTTGGCTTCAGAGAGCAGGTGAGGGACGAGCACGCTGAGGAGGTTTTGGAACCCTAGATCCTCCGTCAGAAGTCTGAAAACAGTTGTAGATGGTAGGGACACCTCTGCAGCAACTTGTCGAGTGGTCATCCGGGGGTTATCCTCGACCAGGCGCTTCACACGGGCCACATTCTCCTCTGTCCTCGTCTCCTGGGGACGTTCAGGACGGGTCTTCTTCTCCAGGGCAAAAACACCCTTATCGAACTCAGTGTGCCTTCTCTGGAGGGTGGAGAGGCCAGGGCAGGAGTCAGGGAAGGTAGAGAGCCTCGTTGACTGTCCTGGCGAGCTTGATCCGGATCAAGAAAGTCGGGTGTCTCCATTTTCAGCGGCGAGTAGAATGAATGATAGAAATGACGCGATTACTCACCCTATATACTAACCTGAGTGGCGCCATGCAGTCTGTTACCATGCAAAAATATGCGATAATAACGCTCCCGTTGAAATTTTTGAGATAGCGTGTGAACTTTTCGAGATAGCTAACCTACCTCATTATTTATGGAACAACCTATATATATATATATATATATACATAAGCGTAGGGGAGATGTTTGGTTTGGGGGGGGGGGGCAGCATTCAATTTGCCCGAATTTTAACAAGAAATGTTAAATTGGTGAAAAAATAATCGAATGAAGGAAGCAATGTAGATTATTATTTTCTTTATAATTATTACATACTATTCATTATATTATATTTATTTAGTTATAATTAAAAATCCGTTTGCTTTCATAATTTGTATGTTTTTTCTACAACTTGCCCAAATACCTTAACCAATTTGCCCAAATTTGAGAACTCACTCGAATTTTGGCGGGGTAGTTGCTCCCTTGCCCCCCTTGTCTTCTTCGCCTAGGTATATATATATATATATATTTGCTCGAAACAGAGTGATTAAAGTGTATTCTGTTTGTTTCAGGCATCCTTGTAAGTACAACCAATATATGTACATTGAACATTCTCCCAAAATAAAGGCTTCTTTAAAACCTTATTCTTCTTATTCCTATTGTATATTAGAATGAGTTAGTTTACTCATTTTTTAAATGGCTTCTTTATTTTGTTTTCATATATTTAGTAATTACATATGTATCAGTGTTGTTGTATGAGTCTTGATAATGGAAGCCTTTTAATCGAGGAATAAATAATTATAAATTTATTACAGATACAAAATAAAGACAAAAAGGGAAAATACATCGTTCCTAGATGCTTTTATAGTATGACTCCGTCTTATATATGATAATTTAAACTGCTTTTGATTATAAAATTGTTTGTCCCCGTGAACAAATATAGTGTTTCGTCACAAAATATTTAAATTTGAACCTCGTAGCTAGAGGTTGACTGATATTTCGGCGCCGATAGTATTTTTTTTGCAAACTATCAGGGAATATTGGTGACGATATCTAGATCTTTTGCGGGAATTTACATGAAAAATATTGTTGAATTTCATTTCAAGACTGATGAATGTGAGTAATTTTTTTTGACAAATTTACAATTAATTAAAAACGAAAATAGGCTTAATTTCTTTTTCAGGGGTCATAGTAGCAGTGAAAGGCATTGCTACTTGAACAACAGTTGATGTATAGAACTTCACAATCCATTTTTTTGTAACAAATGACAACACATTGATTTATATAAGAAATAAAATTGTTCATTTATAAAATGTAGTGTCTTTTTTATTGAAAGATCAACTATCGGCCGAATAATCGAATATATTATTTTTAGAGAAAATATAACTATAATATATATCGTCTTTTAAAATCCAATATTGATCAAACTCTACGGGGTACAAAGAATTTAACCGTTACGTAAATAAACATTAAATTATACCCGAATTTCTCAGTGATTCAACAGTGAACATCGTTCGGAAAAATCACTCGAGACCCTATTTCTTATAAATTTAAGAGATTCCGCAGTTTTGGAGGAAAAAGCTCTAAACAACAATGTTTTGTCCATACACTCCATTCTCTTTTTATATCCATTTGATGATGGAAGTTTTAAATTCCCTCTAAGAAAGGCCGCTGTTGTTCATTTAATGCCACGGTCATGGCACGCACCTCAGAATGGCATTTCCCAATTTGAGCTACGAAACTAAGGGGTTGACTGGTTTCTTTCTCAGTTTATTAAAACTTCCTGAAACTTGGAGGCATAGAATAAATCAGTCCTTAGTTGGAATCCATGACGGGAGGACATTCACAAGCCAACTACAAATTTATTCTAACTGTATATTCTTTTCGGAGCATTGCAAGGATTGTGGGAGACTTTATAGTGACACCTTACATGCCTTCGTGGATTGCCAGGCTGTCTCTATATAGAAGAAATCCGTTTCCTTAAACGTCAGAGGCCTGGATAGTTGTGGGGAGGGAATTATAAAGGCAGTTGTGGACTTTGCTTTGTTGAATGCCACAGCTAAGATTGCCAGCTCTTTAACGAAGCGAGAGTGTGGGAAGCCAACAGACCTACGAGCAATTTTGCTATCAGCTGCAGCCAGATACATTACATTTTCCCTGAAAATTCCGCCTCTTCGCAACGATTCGTGGATCTTTGCTTCAGAGGAGGTACGATACTTCCCATCAAGTTCCCTATCTCATTTAAAGATTTTATGTCGGATTTTGAAGTATTCAAAGTGATTTGTTATTTAAAATATTGGAGAAGCGTTTTTTTAAAGTATGTATTGTACCATTTTATGTTTGATTAATTTTTATTCTATGTTTTAATTGTTGTCGTTCTTCTCCAAAGTATTAATTTTAAACTATAATATCTATTTATGTTTTTCACGCAATTACTCTGGAATTTTAAGAACTGAAATACATTGAAAAAAATTATACCCTTAAATATCCAGCAAAATACTTTTTATTGGCAATATATTCTATCAATGCCTCAAAGTTCTCTTATTGTAAAGTTTTGGAATGGTTGAATTTATTATAAATAAAATATCTCATTGCTTTGTGTTTAAATGTTTTATATACTCATGATGTGGCCAACACAAAATATATCCGTTCTCTCTACCTTCTTATTATTAAATCACAACTGAAAAAAAATTATCATGACATTTTATTCAAAAAGTTTTGGAGATTTTGGATTGTACCTATTTTCAAAAGACATGTCGATAAAGGGTTTTCTATAAAGGAAAGTATAAAACAATGTCAGAATCCTTGATGCAATGGTAGTCAATGATTTTCCTACCAATTCGTTATCGCATATTAAAAATAAGTAATAAAATTTGTCAAAACTATAAAAATGTTTTTTATTTGGTTCGATGCATCTGTGTGGACATGAATAATTATTCTGGCGTTCAATTAGTCCATCAAACCTAAGATCCTTTCAATGCGGTTGTTGATCGAAATTGACCCTTCCATCTATGTATTGTATATGAGCCTGCACCTTCAACATTCAAAATAATGTTTGTGTTGTTATTTTTGTTGCTAAGAATCCCTTTTACAATACATAAATTGTGAATAATGTACTTATGTTGGTGATTTTCTTGATAAATTATTTTTTTACTGTTCCTTTGAAATGTCATTGTTTCAATCGCAAGTAATAACTTTATACTAGACTGTCTAATAATGTTTGAATCGCAATAACTTCGAAACTTTTTAGAGCTGAAATAATTGAAGAAAAAATGATTCTTGTATTGGTCATGTCATGGCTTTAAACCATGTGTTCTTGAACAATTATCATACCTTAGGTTTATTTATATTATATATATATATATATATATATATATATACATGAACTAAAATGTACAAAAACAAGTTTTCGTGTGTTTTACGTCATAAAATTCCTCAAGTCATTCGACGCAGTTTACATGATCCTTGCTAGCTTTGACACTCATAAACAATGAGGAAATTGTTTATGAAAACTGTCAATAGAACTGGATGAAATATAAATACACCCATGTACATCATATACATGTTTACATGATCTCCATTGCAATGCAAGGTTTTTTAAAATAAAGTCCATTTGCCTAGATCACTACTATCCCCTTTCATTAAGAGCACTTATTTGGAAGACAACCAAATTTAAAATCTAAATTGGACGTGCCTGAAAAAAGTAAAAGAAGGTGTTGAGGGTGCTAAACATCTTTAGATAGATCAACTGGTAGGATGTCCAGTAATGATTTATATGTTTTGGCAAACTCCTGCTTCGTATTGTGAGATAGTGTCTCATGATAGGAAGAGTCTTAAATAGGGATACACAAAACCTACGCCTTTTTGTCTTATCTTTTTAAGGACTATATATATTACTTTTATATTTTATTGCATGTCACCAAAAATTTAATATATCCATAAACCAAAAAAAAAAATGAGTAAAGGCATGGTTTAAGATTGTTTATTATCAAAATAAATGATATGGTTTTTGAAACTCACAAATAGAGAAGCGTAATCAAATATAAGGGACTACTTTTATAAAATTAATTAGTACTCGCATATTTGGACGCCTACGGCGCCCATTTGTTTGCCCTTCGGCTATGGGTAGGTTTTGGAGCTAGTTTGTGATTTAAACAGACCTTAAAGAGAGGAGAGAGAAAATAATTTTCTGTTTTGTACAAACATTCCTCATAAAAAGTATGACTTTGTTCAAAGAATGTGTTTTAATTCACATGAGATGCTTTTTTCTTTTTCTATTTCTCTAACTCCTCCTCCTCCTCCTTTTCTTTTTCTTTTTTCCTCTCTTTACCTTGAAAAGTAGGTAGTTCAAATCAGACAAGGTCTGATTTTTTTTCTTCATTTCTGGTCCCATCACTTTGCAAATAGTTTTATTAGGTCTACCTTGACCCAAGGATTCCATAAGTACCTTCAAAGTTCAAATTTGACCATAAATGTGGGAGGAGAGAGCGTGCGGACATACAGACGGACAGAGATTGGTGAATTAATATATAGATTTTTATATATTTATAAGATGGATTAATTGTTTAGTCTTTAGATAGTCCCCACTTCAAGAAAATCGTTGAAATTCTACATCTAATTAATGTTATTCTTAGATATTCTGTAAATATTTGGTAATAAATTTTAATAAAATCTTCATTTCATTTTGTTTCTCCTAGAATATTTAAAATATGTAAATAAATCAGATACGTACAAATCTAAAAAAGTATTGCTACTTTTTTAAGAAACTTAATTTCGATTAATTAAAGAACATTTACAAAAATAATTTCTATTTATGTTTGTCGTAAATAGTTTTTTAAACTGCAGAAATGGTAAAAATAGTTTGTAATTAAAACATGGTGTTAAATAAATATTTTTTTAAGAAATTAGCTAGAGATAGAAAAAGGGCTATTTGTTTAATTTTTTTTGTGGTATTCACATACAATGTCTTAACCGATAATAAAAGTAAGGAACATAACTTCATTTTAAGCATAATAATAACTTATATATGTGCATATATACACAACTGATTTTTACAATTAGGAGGTACAATACAGTTTTAGCCTGACCATAAAAAAGTCAGGATTTTGTATCGAAGGCTAAATATATTGTGCATCAGATTAAAAATATATAAATATAAGTAAGCTTGAGTACTAACGCCACAAATTTAGTTTGATCTACATTCTATACGAAATCAACATTTTTAAGTTAATCTCAGAATCTTAAACGATAAAAGATGGTCGGAATAGCGCAAGCAAGAAATTTCTTTGTCTGGGATATCATCAATACCGAAAATATTATCACAAACAACAATTTATGAAACCTTGTAATATAACTTCTTATAAAACTCCTACCATTAAATGTATAGTTAAGAATGATCAATTTAAAATATCAAATAGTTTGTGCTTTAAATCTATGTTTTTATGTTTATATATTTAAAATGTATTTTCAAATAAACACCAAGGGGCGTTCCTTTTAAGATCTACTGGCTTCACAACAGGTTTTTATTATTATTTGTTATTATCAGGGTTGTTGATTTTTTTTGATTAAATCGGATTTTTTTGATTTAAATCAGATTTTTTTATTTTAATTGTTAACCATATTTTATGCACAAAAATAACTTTTTTTCAATGGGGAAATTTTGTCCATACTTTAAATGTAACTTTTAAAACATTCCCAATATACATATAGGCCTACCTATTATTCAGGGGACTTTAAATGCTGTCTTTGATTAAATTCTAGTTGCCTTACTTAATGATTTCATTTAATAAGAATACAAAGGAGTAACAATAAAATTACAGAACTTCAAGGCCTTGTAAAGTCATACTCGCTAATCACGTGACAGTTCGAAATCCAAGCTGGATCGAAGACTCATGACAATTTCTACCTTAAAAATTACTGGGTGGAGCTGCCAACGGCTGATCAAAGATGACTACAAGATGGGTCACTCTCGAATCTAGGA
Organism: Caligus rogercresseyi; assembly: GCA_013387185.1. Taxonomy (NCBI): domain Eukaryota; kingdom Metazoa; phylum Arthropoda; class Copepoda; order Siphonostomatoida; family Caligidae; genus Caligus; species Caligus rogercresseyi. The sequence continues at coordinate 20,599,277 of CP045894.1, forward strand.
CGCGCCAGGTACGCTTGGAAAAGGAGGCGCAAGACAATCGGATAATTGATAACTCGTTCCTGTCATTGTCAAATTTAATTGAGTTACTTTTTCATTCATATTGTACAAGCAGAATAGAAGCCAATTGTTAATATGTTCATCAAATCTTAAGCTAATTAGAAGATTTAGAGAGCAAGAAGACTGACAATTATAACTCGTTCCTGTAATTGTCAAATTGAACTGCATTAACTTTTCCATTTACATTGTACAAGTAATAAACAATGTTTGATAAAACATGATTTGATTTTAATCATTGATTATAAATGTCTTTGGAAAAAAAACTTAATTTAGATCGCAATCCAAATTGATTGATTTAAATCAAATAATCCTAACTCAAAGCTTATATATGATATAGGCCTATAGTCTGAGGCTATGAATAATAAAGGCCACTGCTCTACAAGAAGACTTTCTAAAGTTTTGTTTCTGTCATTGAAAATTAGAAGCATAAAATTAAATATCAATTTAATTTTTGAAAAAAAACATTGAATGATTTAATCAATGATTTAATTGGAATCCACTTGATTTAAATCGGATTAAATCAATGATTTAAATCGGCTGATTTAAATAAACAACCCTGATTATAATATACAACCTTGTTATAATGATTAAGAGTAGATTTTAAAAAAAATTGTTATTATACATCATCTTGTAACTTATAATTGCATATATTCCTAATAACAATTAGGAGTCAAATTAATGAAATATTATATGTGTATTAGCAGTATATATTTACTTAATGGCCGTTTCAATTATATTGAGACTATTATATTTCAATCAATATAGAATAATGGTAATACTTTAGTAAGACATGCATGTATAAACAAAAATGATAGCACAATGTGTAATTGAAAAAATGTATTTCATTAAATTTCACATATCCTTCTTTGGCCTTCACTACAGCTTTGAACCTCCTCACGGTGGAGGCAACACAGGCAGAATCTCTTCTCAGCTCAGACCATGACTGAGGGGGCTTTTGCCTTCTGAAGAAGTCCTCAGCTGCACGGATGTCTTCCTTTTTTCAAGATAAAACCCGGTCATTCGACTGTTGTGACTGGCCTGGACCGGGAAATCTTTGTCTGAGGAAGAGACTTTCCTGCCTGTGTTAAACCTCCACCATGAGGATGTTCTAAATAAGCTGTAGTGAAGTCCAAAGGAGGATATGTGAAAATTTATTTAAATACATTTTGTAAATTACACATTGTGCTATCATTTTGTTTAAAAATTATTTATGTAAAATTTAATACAAAGATTGTAGTTTGTAATTGTGAGTCTCAATTTAGTGATCACCCTGTATATATTTATAAAGAGATTTTGATGTTTGCCAAACTACAAATGTATTAGGGAGCTTGTGGGCCATCAAGTCGAATCAATGTGGTTATTGAGAAAATTAGTTATCCGGAGATTAACATTTTTGAGGGGCTCTCTTTTGGCTTTGTCAGTTGCTTTTTTTCTATATGACGAACGACTATGTAACGATAAATTAAATTAATTTGAAATTAGTTTTGCTCTTTATTATGTACAAATTGTTCTTCTAAATGTTCCTAGAAAACGGGAAAACGGATTGTTCCCATAATTATCTTTGGATTAAATTATAAATCTGCGGACAGCATCTCCGAAAACAAAAGCAATTGAGTTTGCACTTTCAAGTTGCAAAAGCTATATCGCAGAGTGTTTATCTTCGGGGGGGATTCTATTCAGATGGAGATCTAAAATCCATTGTCCTATCAGCAGCAGCTCGGTACATGGCGCTCTCCATCAAGATTCCAGAGGATTCAAGCTGGAGATTGCGAGTGACATCGTTCGGTACTTCCCCTCCTGTTCCGAGAAGACCTATCACCATCTAAAGTTTTTACTACGATTTTACAAAGCAGTCTAGTTTTGAATTAAATTAAACCTATTTTTTCTTAATCATGTTATGTTTATTAATATCCAATTAATTTTAATTTGTTTTTGTTTTATGTTTATATAATTTAAAATGTATTTTCAAATAAACACCAAGGGGCGTTCCTTTTAAGATCTACTGGCTTCACAACAGGTTTTTATTATATTTATTATTATATATGATTCCTTGCCGAATCTAATGATTAAGAGTATGATTTTAAAGTAAATTGTTATTATACATCCATCTTGTAACTTATAATTGCTTAATATATCTTTAATATATACGTCAATTAGGAGTCAAATTAATGAAATATTATATGTGTATTAGCATAGACACATATTTTCACTTAATGGCCGTTTCAATTATATGCATATCTGAGCACTTATATTTCAATCAATATAGAATAATGGTACATACTTTTAGTAAGACATGCATGTATAAGCCATGCCTATAAAGAATAAGTTATAATTGAAAAATGAGATAATACTTTAAATCCCTTTGCAGTATCCTTTTTTAAAATGCATCATTCCTTGTTCTTAAGTCTGGTTGTAGCCTATAAAACCATTTGAAAATATTTAGGTCATATCTCTGGATCAATAAAAATAATGGGGATTGGCGGGAGTTTAATATCCCATATAATATAACTAACGATTTATTGAACTTCTTTTGAAAGTGAAATAAATTATGAATGAGACTGAAGAAAAAACAAACTAATATTTGGATAAGAAAGGGATCTTTGCTAACTTTGTCACTTTTATTAAACCAACCACCAAATATAATGTTCTAAATATAGATCCTATCTTCAACAAAAGCTATCCAAAGTCAGGTTGCGTCAGCAAATAAAGTTATTTAAAGTTTTTATTTGATTCAAAAAATTGTGTCAAACTGTCTGCTACCATATATTTTGTCCTTCAATTACAATACTTGTTTTGACTGGATTTCTTCAAATTTGGCGCCAATCTGAAATATATTAAATTCATACTTCGATATATATATTTTTGTCAAATGCATAAATTTATAGGTTCAGATTGCTTTGTCATAATGACGAAAAAAATGCAGAAAATAACTAAAAGAAACACTCCCACCAAAAATATAAGACAGAAATTATTATATTTATTATTATAATGCTATACTAATATTACTATAATATAAGTTTGACTTTCCATTCGACCTTTTAAATATCATTGTTGACATTTGTATTTTTTAAAGCTATAAATCTAAGACATCAAATTTAATTATTAACTTCTATCAAAATTTACAAAGTTTGTCAACAAAACTCTTATATGAATGGTAGTAAGCCGTCCTTATTACCGATATCTAAAAATATTTCACCCCTAAAATATGGGGTCGATCGTAATATTTATCATGAGGCTGATAAAAAAAGGTTTTCAACTTAGAGATACATACTACTAATATCATCTGAATTCGAGACTAATGTTCTGTACAAAAGAAGATGTCTATACAGGGTCTTGCAGGTAAATCCGCACAAAGTTTAATATCCTCCAAATCCTAAATGGGAACAAAAGCAATACCTATTTTGAATAAGAAAGTTGTTTATTAGACATAAAACAAGATTACTATTCAATTTGGCCGCCCTCAGTCTCAAGGACGCCCTCCAAACGACGCCTGAACCTCTCACAGTCCGTGGAGACCTCCGCAGGATCCAGCTTGTTTATCTCCGACTTAATGGAGGCCTTCAGGGACACAATGTTGCTGTGGTGTTTGGCGTACACATCCCTCTCCAACTTCCCCTACAAGTAGTAGTCGCATGGTTCAGGTCGGGGCTGTTGGGGGGCAAGGTGTTGAAGTCCCAGAAGTTGGGCACATTCTTCTTCAGCCAGGACTGCACAAGTTTGGCCGTGTGAGCGGGCGCCGAGTCCTGCTGTAATGTGTACGGGGTCCCGGAGGCCACAGAGTCCATCCAGGGGACGACGACAGGTGGACCCCACGCTTCCTGGCGAGGATGGACATGGGCGTCCCGGATTGGCCTTGATGGACCTCTTGAGACCAGCCAAAATGTGGGCGTGCAGATTCGGTCACTCCTAGGCTTGTGCTCCTTCCTCTTTGACATCCCTGACTCCTCCCACTTCTTGGTGATGTCGTAGACCGTCCTCTTGGTTTTGTTTTGTTTTCGGGCGCAATTCGACAGTAAATTCACGAAACCTCCCACATGTGCAATATCTAAGCTCTACTTGCACTCCTTATGGATCTGGACGAAGTTCAACTTTGTGCGGATTTACCTGCAAGACCCTGTATTTTAAAGATATTAATAATTTCTTAAATTATATATATATATATATATTATATATATATATATATATATATATATATATATATATATATATATATATATATATATATATCATATATATATATATGCATATATCATACATAAATCTTCACTCCTTCATGTAACATGACAGCTAATCGCTCAAAATATGCAACAAAAAGCATATTATAAAATACAAATCGAGGATTCAGATCATTTTGCTTGTGTTGCAACATCTAATATAAATGAGTGCTTACAATCTCATGTAAATGTTATCCCACTTACACCCTAGATATATTTCTTCATTTTCTTAATAGCTCACTAAGAAGCTCTTCTTCATCTTGCCAAAATATTTGAGCGTTTAAGATATGAGTAAAGAATTATTTGTTTATTGTTTCCATATACTTTTTGGGATCGTTGAAGCGAGGAAAAAAATTCCATAAATACCTTTTGACGAATACCAAGATACTTTAAATGGTTTATTCCCTACAGCAATGGATTCCATTAAATAAAAGATTAAAACTTGTTTTTAGGAAGAACTGACAAGATATGAATAGAAGAGTCCTTGAAAATATTCTTATATTTTGTGGGCCTCTGGACTATAGTTTAATCATTGCTTTTAGCATTTGAACATGTCTAATAAAAACGTTGTTTATCATATTTTGAAGAAACTTTAGAATACGTTATACTATTCCATTCTGATGACATGATAACGTGTTATTATTTATAAATAAAAATAATTATATTATAATTTTTATCGGACTCGGATTAAAGATCACTGAGCCCACAATAGTAAAAACTAATAATAATAATAATACTTTCAAACAGAAACGATAACAGGGCATAAAGGGTTAAATTATGTAAGAATAGTATTTATTAGAGTAAAGTGCCGTTTGTACGACAACTTTTCTTCTCCAGCATTTAAATATGTGTCGATATAATCAACTTCAAATTCTTTCAGATTTGCAACATGTTAAATTTCATGTTAACGGTAGAAAAACTGTCAACTGTTAGTCCCATTTGTAATACATATTTCATTAAAGTACTACCAATACAACAAATTAGATTTCTTAGTAATATTATAATTTCGAAAAACATAAAAATTGTACTACCGATTGATGTTGATACGAGCATGATCTTATTTTGATAAATCACTGAGTACCACCACTACCGAGTGCATGTACTAACCGTTACCGAGTTCCAATCGTTGAAGGTAGATTGAGAAAAAGCTCAAATTATCCTTACACCTGGTAAATGTTTTTGGAGAATCTTGATTTTCCCCTCTCGAGAATCGAACATGTACCTTCAACAATGAAAGACGAGCCCGCTTACACTCATTTACACTCATATAGCGGCAAAATATTATTTGTATTCTTGAAAATCCTTCCGCTAAAAGAAGGAGGAACAGCGATGTCCACTAGAAGATCATAAAATGCCTCTAAACACCAAAGTGTAAGAAAAAATGTTCTCTAAATATTTTATATTATTCCGTCTTTTGCACGATTTAATTTTCTTAATCACTTCTTTTTGGACTTTCAACTAATTGATAGTTGTAGGGTGCATATTGTTTTATATTAAAAGGAAACAAATACAATGTATAAATGGTTTGTTGCATTTTAAGTATTTATTTAATTTACATAATACATACGTGAATTACATAATAATACTTAAATCGTTCATCTTTTTTATTGTTGTCTATTTTTTGTTAAATCTAATTATTGGCAAAACATATATAATTTTTTAATATGACTTTAATTGATTAGAGTTATTGTATATAGATATGTAGGTATATATAATCAAACATTATAGTTCAAAATTAAAACCCTAACTAAAGTCAAACAAATTGAAATCACATATAAAACATACAATCAATCCAAAGCAGCTACAACTATATAACTATATCTATCACGTAAAAATTATATCTGAGAACAAATATTCAAATAAAATTACAACAAAAGAATAAAAACTAATTATATATAACGTATAAAAAGTTCATAAAATAATGTTAAAATAATATCAATGAAATTTTCTTATTTGACTCTTTGAAAACCTTTATAAAGTCTTGATAGGCGTCTCAGAAATCGTAAGCTCACCTTTGAGCCGTTTGAGTAGAAGCGTAGAATGTCTCCAGCGTAGCTCCAAGTCGTCCCTGAGAGATCCGGGATCCTGATGGCGAGAGCCGAGTATCGGGCCGAAGATGACGTTAGAATTGCCCTTAAGGCACTTTGATCCAGCAGTTGAGCCGTCGACAAAATATTTAAACAATGTATTCAAAGAAATACGACAAAAGGATCATATGGGATAACGTAATTGCACATCGAATGAAGGCTTGATCATGATTTATTAATGTGTTGCATCATATTTTTAGTTTAAAGTAAGCATGGATGTACAAGTAACTCATCTTACCAAAGATGTCTTTATTTGTTAGATTGATTTAAAAATAGCCTACCCAGAGACTAAGTTGAGGTACATGTATGTTGATTGAAATTCCTCCATGTTCATCACGTAGATCGATTATTTTGATATTTCTTTAAAAAAGTAATACTATAAATGGTTATGAAAAGATAAAGTATAAAAGGAGAAGTTATTATTATACTTTTACAATGAAGCATCAAACTTTAAAAATATTTTCCGTAACCTTTGTTTTTGTTAATAATATTCAACAAACTATATAATTATAAATATATATGTATACCTGCTAATAACATAAGTTGATTGACGACTTTATAGACATATTTATTGCTAACATGCATAAAATATTCAGAAAACGTACAAATAAAACTTGCCTTCTATATAAGAGGATCTATATCACATGTGTTAAGAGTTTGTGAAGCGAGGTTCCCCCGAATGAAAAGGGAACCCTGGCAATATCTTCTCATGATTCCTTGGTATCCCAGAAAAGGCTATTTTAAGAGGGATCACAATTACAAAATGCACAAGTCCAATTGAGAAGTAATGACATCATGGGCAACCTTTTAAACTAATATACATATAAGATCAGATTATATAAATAGAATACGGCTTTACTTCTGAAAAAGGTTGAATACTATATATATATATATATATATATCAGCAAGGTCTTATATTCGATTTGAAATATAACATCGCATAATTATATATAATAACGGATAAAAATAGGAGAATTGTATTTCATATAAACATAAATAAACATTTTAGTTTAAAACATCATGGGGAAACTTTTAAACTTATATATAAAATCAGCTTATATAAATAGAATACGGCTTTTCTTCTGAAAAAGTTGAAACTATATATATATATACATGGTTGTGAACGGAACGTAAAATTGAACAGCGTTCCGCAGAACGGAAAAAATTGAACATAACGATGAACGGAACGAAAAAATTGAACGGAACGATGAACGGAACGCTAAAATTTGTCTTTTTGCGTTCCGTTCAAATAATATTCAAAGGAAATCGATTTTAGTATTTATTATACATTTTATCAGGTTTGTTGTCGGTCACTAAATTTAATATTTTAGTTACTAACATAACTTTATTTATTCCGTTCGTTATCCCTTTTGATCATTATCCTTCTGACCTCCAAACTAAGGAGAGGGAGCTGCGTCCAGTTGTAGGGTGTTAATTGATGCACTCTCTTTTGGGATCAAACGAAGATTTGGAGTCTACTTTGAACGTAGGGAGATGCTAATTGCTTCAGCATATCTCCCTGAGTTCAAAGTAGGTTTTTAGACATCGCAAAGCAAGAGTTAGCAAGAATTATTTAATAGAAGAGGCCGAAGAATTGGGAGATTTTCTAGTCAACTTTAACAAGAACCAGCAGCGGAAGAAAAAGCAATTTCTTTGCCAAGAGGCCGAAGAAGACTGACTCAGCTAAGCAGGAGTTTGACCACTTCTTAACCGATGAGTCTGAGGCAATGGAATCAATTATTGCTTATAAAAGGATTAAAAAGATTTTCATTCGATATTGTTATACTTCCCAGCAGTGCCAGTTCGGAGAGACTCTTCTCCAAATCTAAACCTTTACTGCTAAGGACAAGGCAAAAGATAGGGGATGAAAATATCGAAAACAGCTCCTTCTAGCAGCAAATAAATAGTGTAATGTATAAACTTTTGTTATTCTTAAGATTCAATCTTAAGAATCTTAGAATGTAAATAAATACACTTTTCGTAATTATTCTCAAATAAAGCAAAAATTATGAGTAGAATACACCAAGAAATTCGGTGGACCATATGTGGGTAGGATTTTTACATGATTGAATTTTTATATTTTAACATTTTTGGGTCGGGGTACAAAATATGTTAACTTTTCGGGCCAATTATTTTCTGGCTCAATTATTTTATATCTAAATATATATTATCTAAATTTGTAAAGTTTTTGGAACTTTAATTGCGGTAACTAACTTCAAGCCAAAACTATTAAAGTCTGGTTTAAAATTTATACCCGATACATACAAGGATGCAGTTAAAAGTAAAGAGCCTTCTTATGAGAATTTTTTTGAAATCCAATTTTTGAACGGAACGCAAAATTGAACGGCGTTATGCAGAACAGAAAAAATTGAACAGAACGATGAACGGAACGGAAAAAAAAGTGGAACGCGTGAGGGCCTTATATATATATATACCATATATATATATATATATATATATATATATATATATATATATATATATAATATATATATATATATATATATATATATATATAATATATATATATATATATATATATATAAACATATATATATATAGGTGTTCCATAAATAATGAGGTCGACCAATTAAAACTCAAAATTTACATCAGATCAAGAAAAAAACTTCTCAATCAATACACATAATCCCCTCCGACTGCAATGACGTCGTGGCAGTGTCCTCGGAGCTTCCTGAGTTGGTCGAAGAGCTCGTCTTCACTGACCCTCCTCATCGCCCGCTGAACGGCGAGTGTAGCCTTCTCGTGGCCCCCAAACTCGTCCTCCCGGAGCAGGTGCTTCAACTTCCGGAACAAGAACCTGTCGCACAAGTTCAGGTCGGATGAGTAGGGTGACTGTTTCACATGTTCCACGTCATCCGGGTCAGGAACTCTCTGGTATCGGTGGCAGTGTCTTGCTGCGTCTTGTTGACTTCAGAGAGCTGGTGAGTGACGATCACGCTGAGGAGGTTTAAGAGCCCTAGATCCTCCGTCAGAAGCCTGAAAACAGTTGTAGATGGTAGGGACACCTCTGCAGCAACTTGTCGAGTGGTCATCCGGGGGTTATCCTCGACCAGGCGCTTCACACGGCAACATTCTCCTCTGTCCTCGTCTCCCGGGGACGTCCAGGGCGGGTCTTCTTCTCCAGGGCAAAAAAACCCTTATCGAACTCAGTGTCATCTCTGGAGAGTGGAGAGGCCAGGGCAGGAGTCAGGGAAGATAGAGAGTAGGTCCCCGTGGATCTCGTTGACTGTCCTGGCGAGCTTGATCCGGATCAAGAAGTAGGAGCGAAAGTCAGGTGTCTCCATTTTCAGCGGCGAGTAGAATGAATGATAGAAATGACGCGATTACTCACCTTATATACTAACCTGAGTGGCGTCATACAGTCTGTTCCCATACAAAAATATGCGATAAGAACGCTCCCGTTGAAATTTTTGAGATAGCGTGTGAACTTTTCGAGATAGCTAACTTACCTCATTATTTATGGAACAACCTAATATATATATATATATATTCATCCGAAAGGTCTTAATTCGATTTGAAATATATACAACGCATAATTACATATAAATAACAGATAAAAAGGAGAATTTTGTTTCATAAAAACATAAATAAACATTCTAATTTAAAATTATTTTCCTTTAAAATACCACATATTCTCATAACAAGTAAATAGTCATACTTTTTAAAATATCAAAGATTAAAGAAAAAATTCAATATAGTTTAAATGATGTAACAATAAAAAACATTTGTATATTATATATTTTAATACACAATCACTTCATTGAAATAAAGATTGGTAATTTAAAAAAACAAAAAACATTTTCAATTTTCGCTCATATCTTCTTTAATTATTTAAACTGTTTAATGATTATTCTCAGCGATTCTGCATATTGTGGTGACAAGGATGGAAAATACTTCATGACTTCACCTATTTTGAAAAGATGATAAAAGAAGCTTCATGTACTTTGATCACCATTTTTAGTCTCAATAATAGCCAACATATTTTAAGACCTTCAAGAAATTCAAAAGAAGATGCATGAGTTCAGAATTATTTAAGTTTAAAAATGTTACATCACGCAACTGATAGTTCATCTGAACTGCTACGGAGTCCCCATGATTAAAAAGAAGGAACATTATTAAGAAGTGCAAAGGGAATATATTTTTATTAAGGGAATAACAAATACTAATAATTATACAAACAACATAAAAGCATATGTAATCATCTTGATGATCCTCGAAATCTCGCCAGGCGATCGAATCTCTGGCTAAAGAGCGATCGACAAAAGTCCAGCGGAACGTTGCGCATGTAGGACCATTGATGTCTTGGATTAAGGGGCTAGTTATATATTTTAAGAGTTTCCTGATATATTTATTCTCTGATGGATATTATTTATTCTTTCGTGTTAAAAAAACAATAATAATTTAGCAAAACAAATCGAACCTATCTTAAATGCAAAACTAAATTTGAACAAAAAGGTTTCCTAAAACAAAGGAAAATAACAGATATATCCAGGAATATAGCTATTTCCATAGAATCTTTAAAAAGCTCTGGTAAATTTGGTGCGCTGGTTGCGATAGACTTTAAAAAAGCTTTTGACTCAGTGAAGCACTGTCATATTTTAAAATCCATTAGCAAGCTTCTCCCAAAATGCTACTTTAATCCTATAAGATCGTTATTAATGAATGGCTCCTCCATTATTTCTTTGGATGGTGAAGACAGTCCCCCAATTTTACTGAAAAAAAGTTGTAGGCAAGGATGTCCTTTAGCTCCTCTTCTTTTTATATCCGCCATTGATACACTTACAAAGTCCTTACTGCGAAAATATCGAGGCTTCGGAATATCTTTTAATGGAGAAAAGCATCTCTTAGATTTATATGCAGACGATGTTTCATTGATGATTGAGGCCAACTCTGAGGCACAATTAGTATCACGGATTGGTGTGGTGCTGTCCTTTTTCAAAAAATTTGAAGGCAAATCAGGGCTGCAGATTAACTATAAAAAACTGCGATTCTCCCTTTAGGATCCTGGATACCTGCTTCTTCACTTCTGATTAGAGAATGTCGAATTGCTGATTGCGTCAATGTTCTTGGAATTGAATGGTTGAGAGAGGGACCTTCAAATTATAATTGGAGTCAAATTAATGGAATTATATACTCTCATGTACGACAATGGCGTGGCCTCTCCCTCCAAAAAAGGATAGATCTCTATAATATGCGAGTTCTTCCACTTGTTTTGTATAGAGCCACCTCTATTCCATCTCTAGCAGAGCGTGCTTTGGCAGAAGAGGATAGGTGGCTGCACTCCTTGTTTCATAAGATATATCTTCCTGCGTTAAAAAGAGAAAATAAGTTTTGGGTGGAGGTCTTTGTCTCCTTAAAAATATAATTCCCAAATGTTATATGAAAGTTGTTGAGGAAATTTGTGTCTATCCCAACAGAGATTGGAGAATATATTTTTCGTCATCTGATATTTATAATTGGATTCATATGGGAACTATACTATCCAATACAGACTTGGTTGGACTTTCTCCGTTTCTGGCTTCAATTCAAAGAATTGTGTGGTCAGTTGAGCCGACATTTTATTCCGATTCTGTTCCTGATATAGTGTTCCAATGTAAAGATATGCAACCCTTCGTGAATAAATTCGGTGATCCATCACTGCTAGAAAAACACGCCCTTAATACAAAAACATTTACAGTCCATGATTTGATATGTGGTTCTATCTTTAACGTTGGAAGGTTTCGCCATCCTTTACAAAGAGCGATTAATTCGCAATGTCCTGTGAGGTCATGGATCTCAAAATTTAACTTTAATAATGGATTGCCACCGGAAGCTGAATCTGTGTCGGACGAGTATTTAAAGCTGCTCAATCTTCCACCCTCTTGGAGACAGAAAATTTTAAAATCAACTTGTAGTATATTTGATGGCTCTAAGTTTACAGCACAACTACAAATTTCAGCTAAGATACTAAAATTTAGTTATTCTTGTAATAATTGCGGCTCTTTATATAATACAATAATTCATGCATTTGCTGAGTGCCCAAAACTAAAATTTATAAGGCAATTAATCCAATTAAACGTGTGCAATGAAGAACATATTTCCTCTAAATTAATATCAGCCTACATTTTATTTGGTGTGTACCAAAGGAAAAAAAAAAACCCCAATACAAAAAGCGATTGAATTTACCCTTTTGAATATAAAGGCCCTAATTGCATCTAAACTGACCTCTAACTCTTTTGTCGACGTCGAAGACCTAAAAGCGATATCCATTGGTGCTGCTGCAAGGTACGCTGCCTTTGAATTGAAAATCCCCTCATCGTCATCTTCAACTGAATGGAAATGGGCAGGAGACCTGATCCGATTTGTGCCATCAAGTTCAGTCCAATATATGACTGCTATCAAGTCTATGATAAGAAGACATAGACAATTTTTATCCGTTAACAAATAGTTTTATATTAGGTTATTTTTCACAGGATAGTAATTTTAAACTATAATGTTTATTTATGTATTTGTATTTGCGCAACTGTCCTGTGAGTTTTTATTTCATTTTCAATGTCTACTTTGTTTTTAGTGTATATTTTTACGCTTGTATTGTAGAAAGAAATAAAAACATATAACGGGAAAAAAATAATAAAAAAATAATATTAAAATTCTGTCAGACAAGAAAATTAAAAGGTCTTGTGACCTAGTTTTTTTTAAATATTAATGCTCAGCAAAACAAAATCCATTATGAGTATAGATTTTATTACCTACACAGCTCTATCCAGTTGCATCTGTAAGAATATGAATAAATATTAAGATTACTCAATCGAACTTAGAATAATTTCAACGAGGTTGATCAATTTTGACGATTCAATCTCGGAAGGAGTCGAACTTGCGCCCTCAGCATTGAGATATGTACAGTGATTACGCACTGAGGTGACGCGCACCCTAAGATTTTGTTTTCTAGAGTACTTCTTCGCATGGTCTCTTGGTTCCGTTCAATATTTGAAATAAATGTATCTACCTGAATATAGCGAATTATATTTTGCTGTTTGTAGATAAACATAAGACTAAAGTTGGTATAACCATAGTTCTAAAATCCTAATTCAGAATCTTATATAAACAACATCTATATAACATTTTAATATAAATGCAAATTTTATATTCGACCCATGATTTCTTCCCACAAGACTTTACTCACAGAATAACTTTACTCTAATCACTTTAGAGCCTTGACCGAGTAATTGCTATGATGGTGCCCTCCGTATTAGGACCTCTGCCTTAAATAGAGCTCAATTGCATATCTAATAAGACATATTTTTCATTCTTTTATTAAAGTTGCTCCACTTATTAGCTGCTCAAGTGCTTTTAAGCATGACCATGGGCATCAAGTTATTCTAAACACGGACATAATTTAATTCCCAAACCCCTTTTTCGGTATTATGTAATGACGTTAAAAGGCTTGGATTTTTTTACTCTTTGTGACTAAACGATTGATGACAAGAAATTTTTCCCTTGCCAGCTAAATTGTTGCAATAATAAAATTATCATTAAAAAAATGATTCATAAAGATAAAGGATGATTGTTTGTTCAGTATTAACTCATAATTTAGTCATTTTATCTTTTTTGTTAAACTAAATAATTTGAAAAAGATTGAAGGTTGCAATAATAACCAAAAATATAGAATATTAAAAAAGCAGTCAGAGCAATGCGATGAAAATATATTCTGGATTTTGAGATCTTATTTGTAAAAAAATATTAAAGGACGCTAGCAATATTTTTTAATTATAAATCAAACATATCGAAAAAAGAATATTTGTAGTTCCTTGTGGCAATGATCAAAATTCAAATATTATTTATTATTGGTCAAAGAATATATATATATTTATAAATATATGTAACCAAAGAGAATGAGTGGTCTTTCACCTTTGGTTATCTAGTCGAAACTGTTTTTTATTTCATGAGAGCTCATGCCAAGGATCTTGGTGTTGATGAGAGTACTGTCAGAAGGGCTGTCAAGGAGTGTGGTGGCAAGTCCTTAGTGATGTTGGAGGGGCATTATTGACACCTCAAATCAAAATGACTCATCTCAAACGTTACAAGGGTCTGATCAATGACCTCAAATCTGTACCAGCTGGAATGATCATCATCTTCAGTGATGAAAAGAACTGGACTGTGGATACGGTCAGAAAAAAAAGAAATGACCGGTTTGTGACCTTTGAAGATGTTGATGAAGACCTAAGAACAATTAACACTACCATGCATCCAGCTCAGCCATGTCTCTGGTCTTTGTGGCTTCAATGCCATTGATTTGGTTTCCCGAGGGTTTCGCTTGAATGCAGTCACGTACAATGAACAGCTGCACACCAAACTTTTGCCCTTGTTTCAGGCACATTTCCAAACAAAGAAGTGATGCTCCAACAGGATGGAACACCAGCCCTTACAGCAAAATCCACCCAGAATGTTTGTCAGAGAGCATCCCCATTTTGGGGTAAGGAAATGTAGCCTCTATACAGCCCTGATGTATACCCTTTAGACTTTTCCTTTTGGCCGCATTTGCAGGCCAGAGCCTGCAGAATACGTCACCCCAATATTGAAACCATGAAGGCCTCCGTTGATGAACACTGTGATGGAATGGACGCTCATTACATACGGTGTCTTTCAGGCCTTCAGGTCCCGTCTGGAGGGCTGTTGTTGCTGTTTAGGCGGGATATATATATTAAAAAATTAAAATAAGAGTTACAGAACGCTTTATATATTTCAAATTTTATAGTCGAATCCTTTTAAGAGACACAGAGGCGGTGGGACAACAATATGCTAGGTAAGTGTTGCAATTTCCGTCCCGCAACCCAGAGTACAAATATATATATATATATATATATAAATATATTTCAGTTATGATGTATTAGAAGTGGATGCTCAAGCTGGTCTAAATTGCTAAGCCGTTATGTGTAGGGCAATACGTGCATATACCCATACCCAATCCCTTGCTTCAATAAGGCATTTCAATAACTCCAAACGGGTTCTTTAAAGATATTTGAATGGTATACAAGATTTGTAGTTATGTATGACGTAGATGTATATGTTTTAAGTGAGCTCTTTGCGATAAAATATTTTTTTGCATTATGCCCCTGAGCTGGTATGGAAATATAATTAAGTGAAATGCACAGCTAGTTGAACCACCTAATAATGCTAGAAGAGTTCATTCAATGTGACGAATAAAGGTCGTTCAAGTGAACTTTATAAAACTTTGATCCAGGGACTTCAAAAAAAATGTAGTAGCGAATATCACTTTATGGGGTTAAGAAACCTTTGACAAATTTCATTGATGAATAAGTCTAAACCCATATAATTGAAGAGGGGAGCTAAACGGATTAATAATAAGAAATAATTGGATGTCAAAGATGAAAACTAATGTGTTGCTCAATATAAATACAACATTGTTATAACATTAAAGCGAGAAAAAAGATTGTTTTTAATCACGTATGGGCGCACTTAAAACAACACATACTACCCAAGAACAGTGCAGTTAATTACATGCAACT
>CP045894.1:20615261-20635987 GCA_013387185.1 Caligus rogercresseyi
CTCATGATTAACTTAACTTCGCATAATTTGGGTCTTTTGGTATTTACGTAACTGATTATACGCATATTTCTTTAAGATTTAAGTGCTTTGCTTTTAGTACATTTCTTACGCTTTGCTTATCATAATATTTGAGTATGAATTATTACGTACAAAGGAAAAAACTCACTGTTTGTTCAACGATCTCGTAAACTCTATTGAAACCAAGACTAATATGTATTTATTTAAGGAACAGTAGGCGTCGATCTGCTTTCTTTATGATTTGGTAGAATAGCATCAATATGGCCAATAAACCATTGATTGCTGAAACCTTTGATGGGTTATTTTTGAATATGATGTGGGGATTTGAAATTCATTATTGTGCTGATCGAATTGATCCCTAATTTAATATGTGAGCAAAGAAGTTTAAAAATATATTTTGTATACCTAAATGATACAATTTTATTTCATTAAATAATTTAAAAAATTGAAAGAACCATTCAGAGTGCTTTCAAAGTTAAATTTGTCCATGATTATGTATAAAGTATTACTTTTTTATGGCAATTGGGACATGCACATACAACTGTTTAGAAGTTTCAGAACTAGGGCTGGGGAATCTGGAGTAAAATGCCTTTAAAAGCCCAAAATCTGGAACAAAAAACAAAAATATGCATAAAAATGAAAAAATCTGAAAAAATTATGAAATATGTGAATATTTATCTTTTACAATTTGATTTTTTATTGCATATATACATTAAGGCTATAGACCTTTTGATCATACAAATGAGTATTTAAAGTACAAAAAAAGATATTGTGTGACTATAAACCATAAATATATGAGAAAGAAATTTCAATACCATATTGCAGGCTTACAGGGAATTGGCGAATCAATCACGAAACCTTTTTGTTTTTGTATCTCTGGGATGAATCAACGAAATAAGCTTCTTGTAATACTTTACTAACGATATAAGCATCAAATAATCGTTCCCGAGTCCAAAAACATTGGAAGCATCCCACGTACTGCCATCGGAGAACTTATATCTACAGGCAATCCTATCAAACATCGCACAATTGAAGAGTAGAATGAGCTACTGCCAATAATTTCATTCTACTCTTTAAACTGATTGGGCCTCCGGAACGATCATTTGTTGCTTCTATTCTGGGTAAAGTATTACGAGAAACTATTTTGATGATTGATCCTAGAGATATAAAAACAAAAAGGTTTCGTTATTAACGAAGGGCTGCCCACATTAAGAACAGAATTAGAAATGCAATAATATTGTTACTCAACATATAAATCATATTTCTGCTAAAAATAGTTGCAAAATCATAAAAAATGCAATTCATAGCAAATTCACTCAATAGCTATCATTTTACATTAAAATATATCCCCTTTGATTTATAAAAGTAACATTAAATTTGCTATCAAATCCAAACACCTATAAATTTATTATATGAAATTTGTTTGTTATGGGTTTTTTGTCAAGCTTATTTTATGACTCATCAGTCTTTTGTCCAGACTCTCCTACTCTAAGGCACTGGATTGTTCTACATAACAAGGTGATATCGAAATATATGAGTATGTTGGATGACCATTATTTCTTTATATTGTAAAGTGGATATAAATGAAATATTCTATGCAGATTTTTTTCCTTTTATGGAACTTTAAAAAATAGACTTATTTTACTATATATAGAAGTATTACATATTAAAATATAAAATAATCGTTAAATCTTATATTTTTGAACTGCTTCATTTATTTTTCTTTAGTTTTTAAGTACACTTTTCGTATCATCAATTAAAGTAGTAAATAATTCAGAAAAATTATTGAATATTATCTCATGATTAGATATTTTAATACTACATTTTAAATCCCCTTTTGAGTGATCTTCAATGGGTAATATTCGAATATTACCATGTCTATGAAAATGCGTTGTTGCACTTTATATCACACAGTATTTAATACGCATAAAATGAATGGCGTTGTACATCTGAAGGTATAAGGGATCAAATAATTTATCTTGTGTCATTAGTTGGTCGCCTGAGCCCCCCAAAATACAACAACTACTTAATGAGATTGTCTGTCATAAGGAATAGTGAGCTATGTAAATTCAATCTTATATTGATTCATATACTTTGCTTCAACTAGCATTGAATATAAAATAAAACTTGTCAAATGTTTTACTTTCATGTAAAAATAATATGAAAGAAAAATTTAGGTTGGAACTATTCAAGACTACATTTTGTCGAGTTTCTTTCTTCCTCGGTAGAGTCAATTAAAACAGGTAACAACGCATTCAAAGTCAAGCTATCAACAGCTGACCGGTTCAATTGACCCTCCAGCTTTCAAACAACTGAAAAGTTGAAAAAGTGGTTTGTTGCATTCATATATTTATAAAAGGCAGCAAGATTAATTATTTTTCTGTCCCCTGTGAAACTGAGAAGCAATGGGACTGATGTAGAAACTAGCCAAACAAAAAATGTTATTGCTAAGGATACAAAGAAAGTGGTGTTCTTTGGTGACGTCATTGGCTGAGAGAGAGGAGAGAAATAATAAAAATATTAGATGAGATTAAGCTACAAAGTACTACTTCATAGCGTTGTTGAGGAAGAACATATATTAAGAAAATATAATATCCGTAGAGATAAAAAGTATCTTTTCATAAGCCTCTGTCATTTCATTCAGAGATCCATTGAATGGATTCTTCCTAATCCATCTTTTAACATTAATTGTATAAATCTACTGTTCATACTCCCCAAAATAATGTTTAATTATCTTGTTCATATCTGCCGATAAATGCAGGCCCGGTGGGATGGGCGGATGAGTGACGTAGGCCCCCCCCACCCACTGAGTGACGTGGGCCCGATATTTTAAAGAATGTGCCAACTGTGCTCCCCCCCATAACAACTGTAGGCCCCCCCAACAGCCTGGGCCTACTGCCGAGCCTGATAAATGGATCATCACTATCGGACGTAGAAAAATTAAAGAAAATGTTTTTATCAAAGGATGAAAATCATGTAATTCGCAAGCTTGCGAGAATAACCCCTTTGTTTTCCATGCCTATCTTCCTACTACGATTGAGTACATAATTCTTAGCATCATTCAAAACAAATTATATTTAAATTACGCAATTTTGAACAACTTATATAATTCTAACTCTTATATAATTTTGGTATGTTTTAATAATGAAGCTGATCTAAGGCATCGTTGGTTCTGCCTTACATCTTGCTGGATCAACTACCAGTTATTTAAGGTATTTTAATTAAAAAAGAAATGAGTCAATATTTTTTTGTTATTTTAATTTTTTGATATTTATCGCAGCCTTTTTAGAGCGAAAACATTCAACATTTGGGAAATGTATTGGAATACGATCTAGTTAAAAAAATAATAAGATATGAAATACGAAACCTCATATATTAATTTAAATGTGTTTGTTTGTTAATGATTTTTTATTGACTTTATTGATTTAAAGGTATCATATAATCTAATATAAAGTCTAGCAGCACTATCTACAAAAATTAATTATTTAAAACTTTTAAGAAAACCAAATCGTTTTCAAAATACAGAAATAATAAATATTTCGGCAAATAATAAATAAATAACAAAGATTGAATATAATTATTTTGTCTGTCTTTTGGCAGATTCCCTGTATTGCTTCATAAGCCGTTGTCGAACTTGGAGATGTCAAGCAGAGCAAGACGGATAAAATAGAACCAGATCCCACCCACATATTTCCACAGAATGGTATTGATATTGGGATCTTCACTGTAAAGGCCAAGTATCGCGCTGCCGTCGAAATCAATGATTTGTTTTCAGCTGTTTTGCCAAATCAGGTCTTCCTAAAGCCCGCTCCTTGTTAAAATTCTAAGGCCTCTCTAGTTCATAAATCATTGTCAAGCTAATCTTTTATTATTTTCACATTGAACTTATCACCTACTTCAATTGAAATATGTTTTGAGACAATTTTTGTCATAAATAATGTGGATAAGAATGTCACGACTGAGTTTTATTACTTATTTATGAGTCAAACTTTTGTTACTAAGGCACACGTGCGCCCTTTAACTTTTTGCTGAGTGAGTCTATTTATACACACTTACATTTGAAGTTCATGTTCTTAATAAAAATAGTTAATGTTTCCTGGGAACTCATTAAATGAGTTTTAAAAAATATATATTTGCTTCTTCAATGGGTGACAGACTTAAGAAATGACACTGAGATAAAGGTAATTATTTATAAATATAATCTATAATTTTTTTGTATAACATAAGAACGAAACATTTTATTATGTGTTATAATTTCCCTTGAACTTTTTTCATGATATTTTGGTTTTTTATGGATTAGTGGAAATATTAAAAAAACACAAACTCTAAACATCACTTGTGTCAAGCATTCGTAGTTCTCTTTGCTGAAAAGAATACAAAATTATTAAAAAATATACTACGAAGGCAACGTACTAATTAGTATTTCGACGGGAGTACAAATAATGCAACCATCTTCTCAATAAATGCCGCGTCAATCGACTACGTTCCTGTACAGCATGTGGGAGAGCCGATGTGTTTTTACGCCCTTCTGTTCCGATGGACATCTTTGATTTTATTCCTTAATTTCTATGATTGATTAAAAGTACGAAATAAAGTTACAATACTTTTATTTTTTTATAACTTACGATTTTGATGTTGGGGTCAATTTTTTTACTATCGTAATGTACCGATATGGTTGGAAATTGGTGGGGTTTACAAATGATTTAAGTATATGCATATATTTCAAATGAACAACAAGGAAGTAGATTCTCTCAATGAAGTACCAATGCTGAGATAGAAACATGATGGGCACCCCGGTATTAATTTATTAATTGATTATGCAAAATACTGAGTTTATTTCCACACACACACACACACACACATATATATATATATATATATATTATATATATATATATATCATACTTGTTGATGTTCGCAAAAAATTGTCGTTCGTCCGTTCGCCAAAGTTGACGTTCATCGTTATTTTTAAAATGAATCGTTCGTCATTCTGAAATAAATGCCGACGTTTGTTTTAGCAAGGAATTTTTTCTCGACATTCTGAATAAATTGATGACGGTTTTTTTTGGAACATAATTTTTTTCCTATGAAAATGAAATATCGTTGTCTTTTTTTTTGGCGCCAAAAACGAACGAAGAACAAGAAAGATTTTTCCTTGTCATTAGTCAAAACTTTGTCGTTCATCGTTTGCGAACGAAAACAAATTAACGATAACTGATATATATATATATATATATATATATATAATATAAATATATATATATATATATATATACAAATATATAGAGAGAGAGAGAGAGAGAAGAGAGAGATAGAGTGAGTGCGAGATTTTACCTGTATGTACAACACCTAACATTTGAAATCTCATTCGTGATTGTGCTAGTAGTATGATTTAGAAGCAGTAAGTGTTCATAATTAATAAGATCTAAATCATTTATGTGTTGAATCAGTCTGAATGCAGTTCTATCTTCATTGGAGATATATAACAAACAATGACCAACTTATTCTTTGCATCTTGATGCATCTGACGGGCGTCTTTATGCACTAATATCATATTAAATTAAGAGATCATGCAAGGTATCCTTTCTAATTAACTCATAAGCTTAATCAAGGCTTCAACAAATCATACTATTATCTTTTGAAAAGGCTTTTCGTGTTTCTTAAAGTCCAAATGATTTTTTTCATCCTTTTAAGACTTTATTGAAATTTAGTGTAAATGCATATACACAATATATAACATTATAGTTTAAAATTTATATACTAAATAAAGTCAATACAAATATTAAACGCTCACATAAAAGTACAATCACTTCATAAAACCAAGTTCAAATTAATTGGATATTAAATAAACAATAACATGATTAAGAAAAAATAGGTTTCATTTAATTCAAAACTAGACTGCTTTTGTAAAATCGTAGTAAAAACTTTAGATGGTGATAGGTCTTCTCGGAACAGGAGGGGAAGTACCGAACGATGTCACTCGCAAATCTCCAGCTTGAATCCTCTGGAATCTTGATGGAGAGCGCCATGTACCGAGCTGCTGCTGATAGGACAATGGATTTTAGATCTCCATCTTGAATAGAATCCCCCGAAGATAAACACTCTGCGATATAGCTTTTGCAACTTGAAAGTGCAAACTCAATTGCTTTTGTTTTCGGAGATGCTGTCCGCAGATTATAATTTAATCCAAAGATAATTATGGGAACAATCCGTTTTCCAGTTATTCTAGGAACATTTAGAAGAACAATTTGTACATAATAAAGAGCAAGCTAATTTCAAAATAATTTAATTTATCGTTACATAGTCGTTTCGTCATATAGAAAAAAAGCACTGACAAAGCCAAAGAGAAGCCCCTCAAAATGTTAATCTACGGATAACTAATTTTCTCAATTAACCACATTGATTCGACTTGATGGCCCACAAGCTCCCTACATACATTTGTAGGTTGGCAACATCAAAATATATAATATATATATATATATATATATATATATATATATATATATATATATATATGTAATTAACTGCACTGTTCTTGGGAATATGTGTTGTTTAAGTGCGCCCATACGTGATTAAAAAACAATCTTTTTTTCGCTTTAATGTTATAACAATGTTGTATTTATATTGAGCAACACATTAGTTTCATCTTTGAAATCCAATTATTCTTTTATCCGTTTAGCTCCTCTTCAATTATATGGGTTTAGACTTATTCATCAATGAAATTTGTCAAAGGTTTCTTAACCAAATAAGAGTTATTCGCTACATATTTTTTGAAGTCCCTGGATCAAAGTTTTATAAAGTTCACTTGAACGACCTTTATTCGTCACATTGAATGAACTCTTCTAGCATTATTAGGTGGTTCAACTAGCTGTGCATTTCACTTAATTATATTTCATACCAGCTCAGGGGCAGAATGCAAAAAAATATTTATCGCAAAGAGCTCACTTAAATATACATGCATACGTCATACATAACTACAAATCTTGTATACCATTCAAATATCTTTAAAGAACCCGTTTGGGATGTTTGAAATGCCTTATTGAAGCAAGGGATTGGGTATGGGTATATGCACGTATTGCCCTACACATAACGGCTTAGCAATTTAGACCGCTTGACAGCCACTTATAACATATATATATATATATATATATATATATATATATATATATATATATATATATATATATATATATATATATATATACGGGTGCGGGACGGAAATTGCAACACTTACCTAGCATATTGTTTACACCCCTCTGTGTCTCTTAAAAGGATTCGACTAGAAAAATTTGAAATATATAAAGCGTAATGTAACTCTTATTTTAATTTTTTAATATATATATCCGCCCTTAACAGCAACAACAGCCTCCAGACGGGACCTGAAGGCCTGAAAGACACCGTATGTAATGAGCGTCCATTCCATCACAGTGTTCATCAACGGAGGCCTTCATGGTTTCAATATTGGGGTGACGTATTCTGCAGGCTCTGGCCTGCAAATGCGGCCAAAAGGAAAAGTCTAAAGGCTACATCAGGGCTGTATAGAGGCTACATTTCCTTACCCCAAAATGGGATGCTCTCTGACAAACATTCTGGGTGGATTTTGCTGTAAGGGCTGGTGTTCCATCCTGTTGGAGCATCACTTCTTTGTTTGGAAATGTTGCCTGAAACAAGGGCAAAAGTTTGGTGTGCAGCTGTTCAATGTACGTGACTGCATTCAAGCGAAACCCTCGGGAAACCAAATCAATGGCATTGAAGCCACAAAGACCAGAGACATGGCTGAGGCTGGATGCATGGTAGTGTTAATTGTTCTTAGGTCTTCATCAACATCTTCAAAGGTCACAAACCGGTCATTTCTTTTTTTTCTGACCGTATCCACAGTCCAGTTCTTTTCATCACTGAAGATGATGATCATTCCAGCTGGTACAGATTTGAGGTCATTGATCAGACCCTTGTAACGTTTGAGATGAGTCATTTTGATTTGAGGTGTCAATAATGGCCCCTCCAACATCACTAAGGACTTGCCACCACACTCCTTGACAGCCCTTCTGACAGTACTCTCATCAACACCAAGGTCCTTGGCATGAGCTCTCATGAAATAAAAAACAGTTTCGACTAGATAACCAAAGGTGAAAGACCACTCATTCCCTTGGTTACATATATTATAAATATATATATATTCTTTGACCAATAATAAATAATATTTGAATTTTGATCATTGCCACAAGGAACTACAAATATTCTTTTTTCGATATGTTTGATTTATAATTAAAAAATATTGCTAGCGTCCTTTAATAATTTTTGTACAAATAAGATCTCAAAATCCAGAATATATTTTCATCGCATTGCTCTGACTGCTTTTCTAATATTCTATATTTTTGGTTATTATTGCAACCTTCATCTTTTTCAAATTATTTAGTTTACAAAAAGATAAAATGACTAAATTATGAGTTAATACTGAACAAACAATCATCCTTTATCTTTATGAATCATTTTTTTAATGATAATTTTATTTATTGCAACAATTTAGCTGGCAAGGAAAAATTTCTTGTCATCAAATCGTTTAGTCACAAAGAGTAAAAAAACTCCAAGCCTTTTAACGTCATTACATAATACCGAAAAAGGGGTTTGGGAATTAAATTATGTCCGTGTTTAGAATAACTTGATGCCCATGGTCATGCTTAAAAGCACTTGAGCAGCTAATAAGTGGAGCAACTTTAATAAAAGAATGAAAAAATATGTCTTATTAGATATGCAATTGAGCTCTATTTAAGGCAGAGGTCCTAATACGGAGGGCACCATCATAGCAATTACTCGGTCAAGGCTCTAAAGTGATTAGAGTAAAGTTATTCTGTGAGTAAAGTCTTGTGGGAAGAAATCATGGGTCGAATATAAAATTTGCATTTATATTAAAATGTTATATAGATGTTGTTTATATAAGATTCTGAATTAGGATTTTAGAACTATGGTTATTACCAACTTTAGTCTTATGTTTATCTACAAACAGCAAAATATAATTCGCTATATTCATGTAGATACATTTATTTCAAATATTGAACGGAACCAAGAGACCATGCGAAGAAGTACTCTAGAAAACAAAATCTTAGGGTGCGCGTCACCTCAGTGCGTAATCACTGTACATATCTCAATGCTGAGGGCGCAAGTTCGACTCCTTCCGAGAGATTGAATCGTCAAAATTGATCAACCTCGTTGAAATTATTCTAAGTTCGATTGAGTAATCTTAATATTTATTCATATTCTTACAGATGCAACTGGATAGAGCTGTGTAGGTAATAAAATCTATACTCATAATGGATTTGTTTTGCTGAGCATTAATATTTAAAAAAAACTAGGTCACAAGACCTTTTAATTTTCTTGTCTGACAGAATTTTTAATATTATTTTATTATTATTTTTTTCCGGTTATATGTTTTTATTTCTTTCTACAATACAAGCGTAAAAATATACACTAAAAACAAAGTAGACATTGAAAATGAAATAAAAACTCACAGGACAGTTGCGCAAATACAAATACATAAATAAACATTATAGTTTAAAATTACTATCCTGTGAAAAATAACCTAATATAAATTCTATTTGTTAACGGATAAAATTGTCTATGTCTTCTTATCATAGACTTGATAGCAGTCATATATTGGACTGAACTTGATGGCACAAATCGGATCAGGTCTCCTGCCCATTTCTATTCAGTTGAAGATGACGATGAGGGGATTTTCAATTCAAAGGCAGCGTACCTTGCAGCAGCACCAATGGATATCGCTTTTAGGTCTTCGACGTCGACAAAAGAGTTAGAGGTCAGTTTAGATGCAATTAGGGCCTTTATATTCAAAAGGGTAAATTCAATCGCTTTTTGTATTGGGGGGGGTTTGTTTTTCCTTTGGTACACACCAAATAAAATGTAGGCTGATATTAATTTAGAGGAAATATGTTCTTCATTGCACACGTTTAATTGGATTAATTGCCTTATAAATTTTAGTTTTGGGCACTCAGCAAATGCATGAATTATTGTATTATATAAAGAGCCGCAATTATTACAAGATAACTAAATTTTAGTATCTTAGCTGAAATTTGTAGTTGTGCTGTAAACTTAGAGCTATCAAATATACTACAAGTTGATTTTAAAATTTTCTGTCTCCAAGAGGGTGGAAGATTGAGCAGCTTTAAATACTCGTCCGACACAGATTCAGCTTCCGGTGGCAATCCATTATTAAAGTTAAATTTTGAGATCCATGACCTCACAGGACATTGCGAATTAATCGCTCTTTGTAAAGGATGGCGAAACCTTCCAACGTTAAAGATAGAACCACATATCAAATCATGGACTGTAAATGTTTTTGTATTAAGGGCGTGTTTTTCTAGCAGTGATGGATCACCGAATTTATTCACGAAGGGTTGCATATCTTTACATTGGAACACTATATCAGGAACAGAATCGGAATAAAATGTCGGCTCAACTGACCACACAATTCTTTGAATTGAAGCCAGAAACGGAGAAAGTCCAACCAAGTCTGTATTGGATAGTATAGTTCCCATATGAATCCAATTATAAATATCAGATGACGAAAAATATATTCTCCAATCTCTGTTGGGATAGACACAAATTTCCTCAACAACTTTCATATAACATTTGGGAATTATATTTTTAAGGAGACAAAGACCTCCACCCAAAAACTTATTTTCTCTTTTTAACGCAGGAAGATATATCTTATGAAACAAGGAGTGCAGCCACCTATCCTCTTCTGCCAAAGCACGCTCTGCTAGAGATGGAATAGAGGTGGCTCTATACAAAACAAGTGGAAGAACTCGCATATTATAGAGATCTATCCTTTTTTGGAGGGAGAGGCCACGCCATTGTCGTACATGAGAGTATATAATTCCATTAATTTGACTCCAATTATAATTTGAAGGTCCCTCTCTCAACCATTCAATTCCAAGAACATTGACGCAATCAGCAATTCGACATTCTCTAATCAGAAGTGAAGAAGCAGGTATCCAGGATCCTAAAGGGAGAATCGCAGTTTTTTTATAGTTAATCTGCAGCCCTGATTTGCCTTCAAATTTTTTGAAAAAGGACAGCACCACACCAATCCGTGATACTAATTGTGCCTCAGAGTTGGCCTCAATCATCAATGAAACATCGTCTGCATATAAATCTAAGAGATGCTTTTCTCCATTAAAAGATATTCCGAAGCCTCGATATTTTCGCAGTAAGGACTTTGTAAGTGTATCAATGGCGGATATAAAAAGAAGAGGAGCTAAAGGACATCCTTGCCTACAACTTTTTTTCAGTAAAATTGGGGGACTGTCTTCACCATCCAAAGAAATAATGGAGGAGCCATTCATTAATAACGATCTTATAGGATTAAAGTAGCATTTTGGGAGAAGCTTGCTAATGGATTTTAAAATATGACAGTGCTTCACTGAGTCAAAAGCTTTTTTAAAGTCTATCGCAACCAGCGCACCAAATTTACCAGAGCTTTTTAAAGATTCTATGGAAATAGCTATATTCCTGGATATATCTGTTATTTTTCTTTGTTTTAGGAAACCTTTTTGTTCAAAATTTAGTTTTGCATTTAAGATAGGTTCGATTTGTTTTGCTAAATTATTATTGTTTTTTTAACACGAAAGAATAAATAATATCCATCAGAGAATAAATATATCAGGAAACTCTTAAAATATATAACTAGCCCCTTAATCCAAGACATCAATGGTCCTACATGCGCAACGTTCCGCTGGACTTTTGTCGATCGCTCTTTAGCCAGAGATTCGATCGCCTGGCGAGATTTCGAGGATCATCAAGATGATTACATATGCTTTTATGTTGTTTGTATAATTATTAGTATTTGTTATTCCCTTAATAAAAATATTTCCCTTTGCACTTCTTAATAATGTTCCTTCTTTTTAATCATGGGACTCCGTAGCAGTTCAGATGAACTATCAGTTGCGTGATGTAACATTTTTAAACTTAAATAATTCTGAACTCATGCATCTTCTTTTGAATTTCTTGAAGGTCTTAAAATATGTTGGCTATTATTGAGACTAAAAATGGTGATCAAAGTACATGAAGCTTCTTTTATCATCTTTTCAAAATAGGTGAAGTCATGAAGTATTTTCCATCCTTGTCACCACAATATGCAGAATCGCTGAGAATAATCATTAAACAGTTTAAATAATTAAAGAAGATATGAGCGAAAATTGAAAATGTTTTTTGTTTTTTTAAATTACCAATCTTTATTTCAATGAAGTGATTGTGTATTAAAATATATAAATATACAAATGTTTTTATTGTTACATCATTTAAACTATATTGAATTTTTTCTTTAATCTTTGATATTTTAAAAAGTATGACTATTTACTTGTTATAAGAATATGTGGTATTTTAAAGGAAAATAATTTTAAATTAGAATGTTTATTTATGTTTTTATGAAACAAAATTCTCCTTTTTATCTGTTATTTATATGTAATTATGCGTTGTATATATTTCAAATCGAATTAAGACCTTTCGGATGAATATATATATATATATATTAGGTTGTTCCATAAATAATGAGGTAAGTTAGCTATCTCGAAAAGTTCACACGCTATCTCAAAAATTTCAACGGGAGCGTTCTTATCGCATATTTTTGTATGGGAACAGACTGTATGACGCCACTCAGGTTAGTATATAAGGTGAGTAATCGCGTCATTTCTATCATTCATTCTACTCGCCGCTGAAATGGAGACACCTGACTTTCGCTCCTACTTCTTGATCCGGATCAAGCTCGCCAGGACAGTCAACGAGATCCACGGGACCTACTCTCTATCTTCCCTGACTCCTGCCCTGGCCTCTCCACTCTCCAGAGATGACAACTGAGTTAGATAAGGGTGTTTTTTGCCCTGGAGAAGAAGACCCGCCCTGGACGTCCCCGGGAGACGAGGACAGAGGAGAATGTTGCCGTGTGAAGCGCCTGGTCGAGGATAACCCCCGGATGACCACTCGACAAGTTGCTGCAGAGGTGTCCCTACCATCTACAACTGTTTTCAGGCTTCTGACGGAGGATCTAGGGCTCTTAAACCTCCTCAGCGTGATCGTCACTCACCAGCTCTCTGAAGTCAACAAGACGCAGCAAGACACTGCCACCGATACCAGGGAGTTCCTGACCCGGATGACGTGGAACATGTGAAACAGTCACCCTACTCATCCGACCTGAACTTGTGCGACAGGTTCTTGTTCCGGAAGTTGAAGCACCTGCTCCGGGAGGACGAGTTTGGGGGCCACGAGAAGGCTACACTCGCCGTTCAGCGGGCGATGAGGAGGGTCAGTGAAGACGAGCTCTTCGACCAACTCAGGAAGCTCCGAGGACACTGCCACGACGTCATTGCAGTCGGAGGGGATTATGTGTATTGATTGAGAAGTTTTTTTCTTGATCTGATGTAAATTTTGAGTTTTAATTGGTCGACCTCATTATTTATGGAACAACCTAATATATATATATTTATATATATATATATATATATATATAATATATATTATATATATATATATATATATATTATATATATATATATATTATATATATATATATATATATATATATATATAATAGATATATATATAAAGGCCCTCACGCGTTTCCACTTTTTTTCCGTTCCGTTCATCGTTCTGTTCAATTTTTTCTGTTCTGCATAACGCCGTTCAATTTGCGTTCCGTTCAAAAATTGGATTTCAAAAAAATTCTCATAAGAAGGCTCTTTACTTTTAACTGCATCCTTGTATGTATCGGGTATAAATTTTAAACCAGACTTTAATAGTTTTGGCTTGAAGTTAGTTACCGCAATTAAAGTTCCAAAAACTTTACAAATTTAGATAATATATATTAAGATATAAAATAATTGAGCCAGAAAATAATTGGCCCGAAAAGTTAACATATTTTGTACCCCGACCCAAAAATGTTAAATATAAAAATTCAATCATGTAAAAATCCTACCCACATATGGTCCACCGAATTTCTTGGTGTATTCTACTCATAATTTTTGCTTTATTTGAGAATAATTACGAAAAGTGTTTTATTTACATTCTAAGATTCTTAAGATTGAATCTTAAGAATAACAAAAGTTTATACATTACACTATTTATTTGCTGCTAGAAGGAGCTGTTTTTCGATATTTTCATCCCCTATCTTTTGCCTTGTCCTTAGCAGTAAAGGTTTAGATTTGGAGAAGAGTCTCTCCGAACTGGCACTGCGGGAAGTATAACAATATCGAATGAAAATCTTTTTAATCCTTTTATAAGCAATAATTGATTCCATTGCCTCAGACTCATCGGTTAAGAAGTGGTCAAACTCCTGCTTAGCTGAGTCAGTCTTCTTCGGCCTCTTGGCAAAGAAATTGCCTTTTTCTTCCGCTGCTGGTTCTTGTTAAAGTTGACTAGAAAATCTCCCAATTCTTCGGCCTCTTCTATTAAATAATTTCTTGCTAACTCTTGCTTTGCGATGTCTAAAAACCTACTTTGAACTCAGGGAGATATGCTGAAGCAATTAGCATCTCCCTACGTTCAAAGTAGACTCCAAATCTTCGTTTGATCCCAAAAGAGAGTGCATCAATTAACACCCTACAACTGACGCAGCTCCCTCTCCTTATTTGGAGGTCAGAAGGATAATGATCAAAAGGGATAACGAACGGAATAAATAAAGTTATGTTAGTAACTAAAATATTAAATTTAGTGACCGACAACAAACCTGATAAAAATGTATAATAAATACTAAAATCGATTTCCTTTTGAATATTTTGAACGGAACGCAAAAAGACAAATTTTAGCGTTCCGTTCATCGTTCCGTTCAATTTTTTTCCGTTCCGTTCATCGTTATGTTCAATTTTTTTCCGTTCTGCGGAACGCTGTTCAATTTTACGTTCCGTTCACAACCATGTATATATATAAAAAAACCCCTTTTTTAGTTCTTTCACATATACCCAGCGATTATGGTTCATTTTTAAATGCTGAAAACGAGTATCTAAATAAAAATCTCTATTTATGTTTAAAATCAATTCACTATTGTCAAAGGTTTCGTTATGAAGCAAAACTTTTTTGTTATTACTTATTTTGAATAAAAACTAGTTTTATCAAAATTCAGCTATGATCAATTGATGACTTTGTTATTTTTTTGCAAATTTTCGTCAAATAATATTTAGTGCCAATAAATGAACATAAGTGCTGACGCACCAACCATTTTTTAAATAACAGCTCCTACTAGGGTTCTTTATAGTTTCAGAAAGGAAAAAGAAAAAGAGGGTACTCAAGTGATGTTTTTAAGTTATCTTTTAAATATAATACAATAACCATTTAATATTATTTCATCAAAACCTGTTTTTATTTATAAACACGTGATTTAAACACCGTATCAGATTCAATTTCACTCTGTGATCTATCAGTCAAGTGCCTTTAACATAAAATGGAAACTCGGACACTGAAGAAGTGCTTAAGCGAGGCACTGGGTATTGATTATACTCTAGAAATTTTCAAACCAGGTCCATTCCCGTTAACCGAAGAGGTGATACGGCACTTTTACTTTCATCTTTGGTCTTTGGGTAGACCGGACGCGCAGCTAGCTGTCCCGTAGCACCGCCGATTCCCTACTTCGTCTCTGGGCACCGTCTTATTTGCCACTCATGGCGAGGAAAAATTAATTAAGAAGCTCCATCGCCTCCATGATCTATTTCGTGGGGTGTGGGATTCACTGCGACGGAAGCGAAAAAACGCCGAGGAGAAGAAGGAGCTCTTTCTCAAGGAATTGCAAACTCGTTTCGATGTCAGTGCCGAAAGTGCTTTGGACATCATCGAAGCCGACAAAACTCTTAGCCGGGTAAACATTCCTTTAATAATTGTAATAAGCTATGATTAATTTACCAAAGAATAACAAGAATTTTTATACCAAATGCCACCACCTATATCTCATTGAGCGTTTCTACCTTCAGCTTACAAACATCCATCCAACCTTCTTGGAGCTCCCGGTCACACAATGGGCTTCTGATTCAACATTCATTGAGTTAAGCGGCATCGTCACCTCTCTTCAAGTTGTCAATGACGCGGCAGAGAGGGCCGTCAAGTTCGGGTCTGACTTTACTAAAGTGCTGACCAAGAGCGAGAAACAGCGTCAGAACATTCTTCAGGCTGTTGAACTTTCACGTCGTGCGTTTCCTCACGCAACCCGAAAGTGTTTCAATCGTGTCAACGCTACCAGCTCTGTGATTGAGCTGATGGTATCGTCTGGTTATGACGCCCGTTAGATTCATTTACGGAATTCATAGTTCAATCCATAATTTTTTGATTGTCAAATATGAGCATATATATATAATATTATATATATAATAATATTACATATATATATAAATATTATATTATATATATATATATATATATATTTATATAATAATAATAATATAATATATGTTGAACAAAATGTCTATTGGCGAATTCACGAGATTACCATAATGACATTTCCATTGAAAAACTGTATTTTGAGAAAAACAAAAATTAAAAGAATTGGTATCAATACTGATGAGAGGGATTCAGAGGGAGTAGATTGGGATTCGATGGGAAAATCTACTATCATTAGTCGTTTTAAAAACGTATTAAAAAGATAACTTAAAACATCAACATGAGTACCCTCTTTTTCTTTTCCTTCTTGAAACTATAAAGAACCCTAGTAGGAGCTGTTATTTAAAAAATGGTTGGTGCGTCAGCACTTATGTTCATTTATTGGCACTAAATATTATTTGACGAAATTTGCAAAAATAACAAAGTCATCAATTGATCATAGCTAAATTTTGTAAAACTAGTTTTTTTCAAAATAAGTAATAACCAAAAAGTTTTGCTTCATAACGAAACCTTTGACACCAGTGACGTCCGATTTCTAAACATGCTAGAGATTTTTTATTTAGATACTCGTTTTCAGCATCAAAAATGAACCAGAATCGCTGGGTATATGTGAAAGAACTAAAAAAGTGGTTTTTTTGGGAGGTCTATATATATATATATATATCAACTTTTTTCAGAAGAAAAGCCGTATTCTATTTATATAAGCTGATTTTATATATAAGTTTAAAAGTTTCCCACATGATGTTTAAACTAAAATTTTATTTATGTTTATATGAAATACAGTCTCCTATTTTTTATCCGTTATTTATATATAATTATGCGATGTATAATTTCAAATCGAATAAAGACCTGCTGATATATTATATATACTAGATATATAGTATATAAACTATATATATTATATATACTAGTTCACCCTTTTCAAGAAGCAGCCGTATCTATTTATATAATCTGATCTTATATGTATATTAGTTTAAAAGGTTGCCCATGATGTGATTACTTCTCAATTGGACTTGTGCATTTTGTAATTGTGATCCCTCTTAAAATAGCCTTTTCTGGGATACCAAGGAATCATGAGAAGATATTGCCAGGTTCCCTTTCATTCGGGGGAACCTCGCTTCACAAACTCTTAACACATGTGATATAGATCCTCTTATATAGAAGGCAAGTTTTATTTGTACGTTTTCTGAATATTTTATGCATGTTAGCAATAAATATGTCTATAAAGTCGTCAATCAACTTATGTTATCAGTAGGTATACATATATATTAATAATTAATATGTTTGTTGAATATTATAAACAAACAAAGGTTACGGAAAATATTTAAAAGTTTGATGCTTCATTGTAAAAGTATAATAATAACTTCTCCTTTTATACTTTTATCTTTTCATAACCATTTATAGTATACTTTTTTAAAGAAATATCAAATAATCGATCTACGTGATGAACATGGAGGAATTCAATCAACATACATGTACCTCAACTTAGTCTCTGGGTAGGCTATTTTTAAAATCAATCTAAACAAATAAAGACATCTTTGGTAAGATGAGTTACTTGTACATCCATGCTTACTTTAACTAAATATGATGCAACACATTAATAAATCATGATCAAGCCTTCATTCGATGTGCAATTACGTTATCCCATATGATCCTTTTGTCGTATTTATTTGAATAAATTGTTTAAATATTTTGTCGACGGCTCAACTGCTGGATCAAAGTGCCTTAAGGGCAATTCTAACGTCATCTTCGGCCCGATACTCGGCTCTCGCCATCAGGATCCCGGATCTCTCAGGGACGACTTGGAGCTACGCTGGAGACACTCTACGCTTCTACTCAAACGGCTCAAAGGTGAGCTTACGATTTCTGAGACGCATATCAAGACTTTATAAAAGTTTTCAAAGAGTCAAATAAGAAAACTTCATTGATTTTTATTTTAACATTTATTTTATGAACTTTTTATACGTTATATATAATTAGTTTTTATTCTTTTTGTTGTAATTTATTTTGAATATTTGTTCTCAGATATATTTTTACGTGATAGATATAGTTATATAGTTGTAGCTGCTTTGGATTGATTGTATGTTTTATATGTGATTTCAATTTGTTTTGACTTTAGTTAGGGTTTTAATTTTGAACTATAATTTTGATTATATATACAATCTATATACAATAACTCTAATCAATTAAAGTCATTTAAAAAATTATATATGTTTTGCCAATAATTAGATTTAACAAAAAATAGACAACAATAAAAAAGATGAACGATTTAAGTATTTTCATGTAATGCATGTATGTATATGTAAATTAAATAAATACTTAAAATGCAACAAACCATTTATACATTGTATTTGTTTCCTTTTAATATAAAACAATATGCACCTACAACTATCAATTAGTTGAAAGTCCAAAAAGAAGTGATTAAGAAAATTAAATCGTGCAAAAGACGGAATAATATAAAATATTTTAGAGACCATTTTTTCTTACACTTTGGTGTTTAGAGGCATTTTATGATCCTTCTAGTGGACATCGCTGTTCCTCCTTCTTTTAGCGGAAGGATTTTCAAGAATACAAATAATATTTTGCCGCTATATGAGTGTAAATGAGTGTAAGCGGGCTCGACTTTCATTGTTGAAGGTACATGTTCGATTCTCGAGAGGGGAAAATCAAGATTCTCCAAAAACATTTACCAGGTGTAAGGATAATTTGAGCTTTTTCTCAATCTACCTCCAACGATTGGAACTCGGTAACGGTTAGTACATGCACTCGGTAGTGGTGGTACTCAGTGATTTATCAAAATAAGAACATGCTCGGTATCAACATCAATCGGTAGTACAATTTTTATGTTTTCGAAATTATAATATTACTAAGAATCTAATTTGGTTGTATTGGTAGTACTTTAATGAAATATGTATTACAAATGGGACTAACAGTTGACAGTTTTCTACCGTTAACATGAAATTTAACATGTTGCAAATCTGAAAGAATTTGAAGTTGATTATATCGACACATATTAAATGCTGGAGAAGAAAAGTTGTCGTACAAACCGGCACTTTACTCTAATAAATACTATTCTTACATAATTTAACCCTTATGCCCTGTTATCGTTTCTGTTTGGAAGTATTATTATTATTATTAGTTTTACTATTGTGGGCTCAGTGATCTTTAATCCGAGTCCGATAAAAATTATAATATAATTATTTTTTATTTAAAATAATACACGTTATCATGTCATCAGAATGGAATAGATAACGTATTCTAAAGTTTCTTCAAAATATGATAAACAACGTTTTTATTAGACATGTTCAAATGCTAAAAGCAATGATTAAACTATAGTCCAGAGGCCCACAAAATATAAGAATATTTTCAAGGACTCTTCTATTCATCTTGGTCTTCTTCCTAAAAACAAGTTTTTAATCTTTTATTTAATGGAATCCATTGCTGTAGGGAATAAACCATTTAAAGTATCTTGGTATTCGTCAAAAGGTATTTATGAATTTTTTTCCTCGCTTCAACGATCCAAAAAAGTATATGGAAACAATAAACAAATAATTCTTTACTCATATCTTAAACGCTCAATATTTTGGCAAGATGAAGAAGAGCTTCTTAGTGAGCTATTAAGAAAATGAAGAAATATATCTAGGGTGTAAGTGGGATAACATTTACATGAGATTGTAAGCACTCATTTATATTAGATGTTGCAACACAAGCAAAATGATCTGAATCCTCGATTGTATTTATAATATGCTTTTTGTTGCATATTTTTGAGCGATTAGCTGTCATGTTACATGAAGAGTGAAGATATTTATGTATGATATATGCATATATATATATATATATATATATATATATAATTTAAGAATTATTAATATCTCTTAAAATACAGGGTCTTGCAGGTAAATCCGCACAAAGTTGAACTTCGTCCAGATCCATAAGGAGTGCAAGTAGAGCTTAGATATTGCACATGTGGGAGGTTTCGTGAATTTACTGTCGAATTGCGCCCGAAAACAAAACAAAACCAAGAGGCGGTCTACGACATCACCAAGAAGTGGGAGGAGTCAGGGATGTCAAAAAGGAAGGAGCACAAGCCTAGGAGTGACCGAATCTGCACGCCCACATTTTTGGCTGGTCTCAAGAGGTCCATCAAGGCCAATCCGGGGACGCCCATGTCCATCATCGCCAGGAAGCGTGGGTCCACCTGTCGTCGTCCCCTGAGAGGACTCTGGGCCTCCGGACCCCGTACACATTACAGCAGGACTCGGTGCCCGCTCACACGGCCAAACTTGTGCAGTCTGGCTGAAGAAGAATGTGCCCAACTCTGGGACTTCAACACCTTG
>CP045894.1:20636087-20655506 GCA_013387185.1 Caligus rogercresseyi
TTTCTTATTATAGAATAGAATTTTTTATGCTCTAAGAGTTAAATAAAGAAAAAAGATAGTTAGAAAAGGTCTCATGAATTCTTCTTGAGTTTAATATTTTGATAAAAAATATAAATAAAATATCGCTGAAAAAGGTATCTTTAATTAAATATAGCTTCTTTGATTGTTTACAAGCTAAGTATAGAGGAAAAATTGTTTAGATGAGGCTCCTCTTTCTTCCTTAGTGTAATATTTCATTATAAAAGTTAATTGGTACAAAAACATAAATAAGTACATATATGTTTATTATTAAAAGATATTTTGTATGTAAAATAAACGTCATTTTACCAATTTTGATTGATATTTATAATGCATTTGACTCAGATTGAAATGTTTGTTATCATTTTAACCACAGATATTTCTGTGACTGGGGAGGGTATGTAGAAAAGGATATCAATACATTTCTTGACATAACCATTAAGACATTTAGCAAAAGGATGTGTGTCCTATAAGAAATCTTGTGAACTTAGTCACTCTATGTTTAATATCCTTTTTCTGGTTACCCAACAATACTCAAAACACAGACATTAACAAAAGATACATTCAAATGCAATTTTTTATGTTCATCAATAAAAGAAACAAGCTAATGAACATAGAGTTATGATCAAAAGATAAAATACCAATAAAGTTTATCGAGAGCAAACTTTTCCATGTTTCTTGAATTCATCTTAAATGATTATACGCAATTTGAATTTGGAGTTACGAATTGTTTTTACAGTTGGCGGTTCATAACATGTTGGTGCATGTTAATCAACTCTATTAGATTGAACCCCCATCCATCATTACTTAAATGGATTATTCACACCTTATCTAGAGGGAGCAAGTGGAGAGCTGCCCGTGAGAGTGGAAAATATCATATGGTAATTATATACTATACCTGACAACCGTTGGAAGAGCACGAAGAAGCTATGCCATGCATTGATGAGTCGCACCTTAAATCATGCAATTTTTTCCTAAACACAAAGACTTGTAAGTATCGCCAACGGGAAAATATGAAACTCTATTGGTGATTCGCTAAAGTATCTAACTTTACATCTCTTTGACATATCTCTGCATAGCCATAAAGTTATATTAAAACGAAAGCCAATAAATATTGTTTATATTTTTGGGGGTCGATAATTAATGACATAGATACAAACATATCCAACTATTATATTTATATTGTTACTCTATTCTGATTTATGAGCGTATTTATTAGATATGGACCTTTACAACTGCCATTTTGTCTCTTATACACTACAAATAAGTATCGTTGAGTATAAAACAATGTGGAAAAGTACATTTTTATATCAAATTATATATAAAACTAAAAGATAAGCTGCATATGCCGTGGTAAATAAAGATATCATAAAAACAGTTTTTCCAAAAATAGTTTTTTAAATAATTGACATCTTAAATAATAGAAATAGAAAATAGGCAAACCATTATTCTGTCCCCATGTTGTTCAAAGGGAAAGAACCCTTGATTTTCCAAGGTGTCGTCAGAAGAAGCGCCATGACATGTCACAGCAAAGGTCAACCTAGAGGTGAACCCGGAGATCCTCAGAGCAGATTCTCTGAATGAAGACTGTGATCCTGAGAGGAGATACACCATTCAGTAGGAACCTGAGCTTTTTGACACGATCGAAAACCGCGTAGGCCTGGCACAATAATAGCATCTGACACTTCTGGCGCCGGGAACTGGTCTGCAAACTCAAATACTATTACTTTACCCCTAATTAGGACTACAACTGAGAAGGACTAACCGACGTATAGCGCTGCATTAGTTAGTTTGTTATCAATTTATTTATGTATATTATTGACATGCATATAGCATTACATTTAAGCTATGAAATAACGACACATTTGGGGAATTTCTGTTACAACAATAAATGAGTATTCCTATGTAGATTCGAATTCTTTTTTAAATAACATAAATTGAATATAAATTTCTAAACCCTTAGGTTGTTCCTAATAATGAGGTAGGTAGTTATCTCGAAAAGTTCACCAGCTATCTCAAAAATTTCAACGGAGGCGTTCTTATCGCATATTTTTGTATGGTAACAGACTGTATGGCGCCACTCAGGTAGTATATAAGTGAGTCTCACACCTTTCTATCATTTATTCTACTCGCCGCTGAAAATGGAGACACCGACTTTCGCTCCTACTTCTTGATCCGGATCAAGCTCGCCAGGACGTCAACGAGATCCACGGGGACCTGCTCTCTACTACTTTCCTGACTCCTGCCCTGGCCTTTCCACCCTCAGAGATGGCACACTGAGTTCGATAAGGGTATTTTGCCCTGGAGAAGAAGACCCGTCCTGGACGTCCCACGGAGACGTGGACATGAGAATGAGAATGTGGCCGTGTGAGAGCGCCTGGTCGAGGATGACCACTCGACAGTTGCTGCAGAGGGGTCCCTATTACATCTACACCGGTTTTCAGGCTTCTGACGGAGTATCTAGAGCTCCGAAACCTCTCAGCGTGTCATCCCTCACCAACTGTCTGAAACCAACAAGACTCAGCGAAGTGAAGTGCTGTCAGGACCTCCTGAAGCTGTTCCAGGACCACGGGG
Source organism: Caligus rogercresseyi (assembly GCA_013387185.1). Classification (NCBI taxonomy): domain Eukaryota; kingdom Metazoa; phylum Arthropoda; class Copepoda; order Siphonostomatoida; family Caligidae; genus Caligus; species Caligus rogercresseyi. The sequence goes on from CP045894.1 coordinate 20,638,680, forward strand.
AGGACTTTCTGGGGTCTCATCTGTTAGTCCAGGAAGAGTCCTGGTTCTATTGGGATTCGGCGGAGCGGAAGCAAGTCTGGGCGAAGCCCAGGGGGGCCCAATCTTATTTTGTATTTACCAGCACGGGGGCGTAGCCTATTTTGTAATATACTCAGATCTTGACAAGAATGATGATCATCAATAAGAGGGATTTATAGGAATTATAGAGTACTTTATTCAATCACTTAGAATACATACTTTTGTAAACCATTATTAACAAATGATTATTCTAAATATATCTTGATTGAAAAGTTCAAACGAATCCTATACGCTTTGTAGATCAAAGAAGGATCTAATAACTACATATAGGTGTCCACCAGAGAGATTTGTCAAATAATAGTTTTATATTTAACAGATTTTTTTGTGTTCATTTGATCTTAAACTGATTGCGTTTACAAAATGGAATTGTGATTTAGCAAAACTTGAGATCTATCAAGACATAATGACTCAAATAATATTTTAATTTTGTCATTATCTAAGGAGGAATAAATTGATATTAAGAACATTAGTTTAGTTAATACAACATAAAAACTAAGATCTGAAGCATCATCCTGATGTCTGATTTTTTATTTTAATGTCGAATGTACTAAAGTAGCTTTTAGTGGCTGCATGTAATATGACTGTCAAATCAAATAGGTATACTACAAAATTCATGTGATAATGATTGTTGTTACTTAACTATACAGATATCCATTCAAAACAAGTAATCTTTTTAATGATATAATGCATTAATCTCCAACTGATACAATAACATTAAACAAATAGAAAAAATCTTGAATCCCTTTAAATTTTTAATAGTTACAAGACTGGATTCACAATAGACGGTATATGGTCCAGACTCAGACTTTGGCCCCACCATTTAGGAACCCTTATTGTGAAGTATCTCAAAATGAAAAGTATTGCCATGAAAAAAATCATGGCGCTCAAGTTGAATAGTCTCCTTTTGAAAAGATGACCTTTGGTGGTTTCCTAAAATTGTGGGTAAGTTTAGTTTGCATTCCTCTAAACTAAAAAACATCATGACGTAACTTTATAGGTCTAATTACCTACCATATTGGAATTGGAATTAATCAGTACTATTTTATGCCTTTTTATGGTATTGAAAAAAAATATATTCTTTTTATGGCCATATTATTAGTGCATGTTGTAATTTGATTGTATTATATTATAATATAAAATGATGATCAGCTTTTCAAATGCAGTAAAATAAAAATGTCGCTCAGAGTAATTATTAATTTTTGTGCAGTTCTGTGCAGTGTTTTAAGTTAACTCAAAGTTAGAGTTAGGTGTTTATATCCTCTTTTAATACCTGTTTATAACTAAAAGCTAGGTTTAACCGCCATATGAGATTTATTTAACAGATTGTGTGGAACCAATTCCGTAGATTCGTTTTTATTAACAAATTTGCCTATTTGATACTAAAACACCGTGATATCAATTCATTTTTGTAATATTAACAAATGCTACTGGGAACTTAATATTTCAAACCTTTTAAACTTTAGAAGTACTTCTTGACAGAAATTTTATGCATTACTTATTGAGTAATTTTGCAAGCAATCTCGACGGACTAATGATATCAATTTTGATACACATTAGGATAGCTCTAAGGTAGTCTCTGAATATTAGATGCAACTTACTGAAAAAATTAGTTCATGTTTATTCCATAAGACATGCCAGGTTCTATATACCAAATTGATAAAACACTCCTGAAGCAAAGAAATCAAAGCAAATAATAATCTCAATTACAAGGCCCCATATCCTACGTCTAACAGAATACATATCAAAATTCCGATCTTACCTAGAACTCCAATCCGAAAGAGATATTATGAATTACTCAAATATATCGGATTTGATATATATGTTCCGCAAAATCAAAACGATCTCTGGTAATTATATGTAGAGAACTCTACATTTGGCGGAGCCTTAAGGCCTATGGGCGATGGGTTTGAAGCCCCATTAGTTATGTTTTGCAATTCCCCTGCGAACAATTATGCGTTCACCCTTCTCATGTACTTTGCTTGAGATTTGCTTTGAACGATACAAAATCAAATTGTCATTAAATAATATTTTTTAAATCTTCGTGGGTTTTTTTGAGTATTAGATTCAACTCAAGTCCAAGGGACTTATTACAACGCTCACTCACTGAACCCCTCAAGTTTTTCTTTTCCCTGATAACGAGGAAACTGCTTATATGAATGAAAATTGGGTTTTCATTTATTAAGAGTAGTTTTTGACTTGCGATCAATGAGTTTTATGTACTTTATAATAGATGAAAATATACACGACCTCATAGCGCAAGAAAACTTAATTACTTCGCATTCCTTTGCAAGATCATGCCTTGATTGTATTATTATCCTTTATCCCATCTTTGCTCAAAGGAGCACTCCTTAAAAAGTATCTACATTGTTTTAGAATAAATGATATAACTCCCCCCCCCCAAAAAAAAAAAAAAAATCTAAATGCAATGATTATAAAACATGATACTCACAATATATTAAATGGCATCCTGAATTTCAACATTTGATATACATCACCATTTATTTGGCAAGAAAATTTTGTGTCTTACATAGAACTTACTATATTTACCTCCGCCGAAAGAGCTATTGTTTTCACTGGCGTTGTTTTGTTGGTTGGTTGGTTTGTTTGTTTGTCAGCAGGATAACTCAAAAAGTGCGGAACGGATTCGGATGAAACTTTGTGGAGTTGTTGGAAATACCAAAAGAAACAAGTGATTAAATTTTGGCATCTCTGAGTGCTTCTTTAAGATGCAAAATGAGCTAAATACTAATAAATACTTCAAGTTAGCCTACTCTGCCAATAGATGTCGCTGTGCTGTGCTCTCAAAGAGGAGAGCACAGCACAGCGACATCTATTGGCAAATGACAAAGAGACCAAGTGATTCATTTGGTGGGGATCGGCGGAGGTTTGCAATCTCTGAGTCCTCTAGTTCAAGTATTCAAATTGATATTATTTTTGGGATTGATTAAATGGATTTGTGTGATCTTTTTTTAAAGGAATCTTACTTGGCCAAAACGGCTTTTCTATTTATAATCCAGAAGAATATATATATATATATATTTATTTATTTATATATATGTTATGTATATATATCAGCTGTCTTTAATGTTGTAGTATGTATAAATGTGACCATGAATTTATCAAGGAAACATATAAAAATATTACAATTCTTATACTATGTAGTACATATTTAATTTATTGAGTATTGCAATTTGTATATATATGTACATATATATATTGTAGCATTTTTTTGCCTATTTGGCTCGACAAAATTGTGTCCATGTGGATATGAATAAGCACTATATGTAGAGTGTATATTAGTCTAGCGAACATACGATATTTTCAATGAAGTTGACAATTTTTTCTTCTTACATTAAAATAGCCTCTTAAAGGGAGTGTATTAATTATTTTCTATACTTAGTTAACTGATTGAAATGACAATAAGAATGTTAGTGATCCTCAGATATTTTTTTTGTTATTTAAGTCTTTTAAGATCTTCCATTTATAGAAGAAAATGTTTTTCATTGCCTATACTCGTCATTTTCCTACTGTCAATTTTTGTAGTGAAGGTGCTATAGAAAAAATAGTATTATTTATTACAAGATATTTACAAGTAACTAAAAAACGAATATTCCATTTTTGGGATTATTATTGTGTACTTATGAAAAATGGCTTTTACAAACCTATACATATAATTAAAGCTGATTAGAATTATAAAAAGTAAAATAGATTTATTCTTAAAGCAGAACAATTTATTTTTGAACCCAATCGAATACAGTAGTATATTCTGCCTTTTTCAACTACGAGTTTAAAACGTTTAAAGTTATTCCATGTACATTTGGGGATAAAACAGTATCAAATATACGACAGTTTGCCATACAGATCTATCTGTATAAGAGACTTTCAATCAGAGGCAGTATACCTAGCAATAGAATAAATGTAACTCTTAATTTACTTAGTTTATTTTGATTTGTCAAATATTAAAACGTGTGTATATATTTTTTTTCTTAGAGTAATTATATATAAAAATACATAAATAAACATTATACTTCAAAATTAAAACTTTAAACATAGGTCAAACAACAGGTAAATAAACATTCAGTAGATTAAAAAACACTTTAAATAACAATAGATTAAAGGAAACAAAAAAGAATAAAGAAATAACATTGGTTTATACTTTTAAAAATCTTTGATAGTTTTTATATTGGTGTCGTCGAATAAATTTCAGGCTCCAGTTTTTTGTTTAGATTTTTCAAAAATTTAAGCACTTTTTGTATTATAACTGTTTTAAATATACTCCCAGTCTGTCATACAGATCCTATTGCTTTGAGGACTTCAAATGAGAAGAACAAAGAGTCCGAATAATATCAATATTGAATTTATTCAGGTGTCAAATCAGAAATATTACATCGATAATATTATAAAGTATATGTATTGAATGTCTTTAATTTTGTTATATGTGTAAATATGACCATGAATTTATCAAGATATCGTATGAAAGTATGCCAGTGTTTATATTATCTTGTACATATAAAATGTCTTGAGTATTGCAATTTGTATAAATGTATAGTAATATGTAGAAATATAACAAATGAAACTATTTAGTGGATATTTTGGGATAAATATTTTTATACTACGCTATTTTGTCATCACAGAGTTTATATTTTGTCAAATCTATTCAAAAACTATGTCAATAAAGTCCTTTGATTTATGGGTGATATTAAAATAATTCATTATTGTCTTTTATATGTAGCTAAATCTATATGTGAATACAATATCCTTCATCCTCACTCTGCCATAGGAAGGCAATCAAGAGAATACTGAAATTTACAAGAACTGTTATTGATTAATTTTCGTGTAAATTACTGTTTTTATGTTTTATTAATTATCTGTATGTTTTAGATTTGATTGTTGAGTGTATCTCATGACTTTTATCTGCTTGTTTGTTTGTTCCATTATGTTGCTAAAAATCTAAGCTAGAATCCTTATTTATATAAAAATTTACGTATTAGCATCTTTTTTCTTTTATACATTGTATATTTTTTTGGAGATGTGAATATTAAAAAAAATACAATATATTTAACATTCAAGACGTATTCTGTCTAGAAAACAATCCCGAAATCCCAAAAAGTGCATAATAATAACAATAATAAAAAATATAATAATAAAATAGGAGCTTTCTTTTGTCCCTCCCAATTGAAATGGTTCATTTTTTGTATTACTATGAAAGGGGGGGGGAGATATTAATGTAATTAGGTTTATGCCAAGAACCCCCCCCCCCCCCATAATGTATCTAATTGTATGTAACAGTAACCATCATTTGGTATCGGAGTCTGCAAATTAATATAGTGAAGAATTTCAGTGGTGCTTTTTGAGGACTCAGTTTATCCAAGTACACTCTTAAGAACAGTGGGAATATTTTTTTTTAACTGATAAAATATAGCCCTTATCCATGTTGTATGAAATAAACTTGTTGTAAGTAGCAGTCAGATTTTTCTCATCAAGTTTGTTTGCCCTCCTTTAAATTTGATAAAGTTTTAAAAAAAAGGTTGAATAGGTTCTTTTAAGTTAATAATCATTATTATTAACTTAGTATTAGAGGGAAACCGATTCATTGAGTTGATTGATTTATCGGCTTTGATAGTACATTTACAAATTATCCGTATCCGCGTAACTTAGCTCCAATAGTTGCCGATATTGATATATTTGAGGATGGGGGAGATTAATTCAATTATTTACTTTCAACTACAATTATTTTATTCACCTTATATTTTGTGTCGATTTTTGCTGATATATTTTTGGTTGATTGTATTTTGTTCTTTGTTAAAGTTCTGGTTGTTCTTCAAGCTATTATTAAAAAATAAAATGTGTGTATATATATATATATATATATGTGTGTGTGTGTGTATATACTTGGTTTTAAACTCATTTACGTTTGAATATTTGGGATTTGAAAAGTATTCATTTTTACATTAATATCACGTCTTAATTGACGGTATATAAAACATAAAAATTTGACAATAACGCTTATAGATATCAGTAAACACATTTTGTATCTATTTTGATATAGTTTATAGGAATAGTTTAATATTTAGTCTATTAAGGCTGATTTTTATATACAAATAAATTTGATTTTGGTGTAATCAAATGAAAAATTAAGGTAAAAATTATATTTGTCATTTGTTAAATTATAGTAACAACGTTTTGACGTACTTGAAGTCATTTTACTAAGAGTATATAATTTTTACTTTGGAGTTTATATTTACCTCCGCCGAAGGAGGTATTGTTTTCACTGGCGTTGGTTTGTTGGTTTGTTAGTTTGTTAGTTTGTTGGTTTGTTTGTCAGCAGGATAACTCAAAAAGTACGGAACGGATTTGGATGAAACTTTGTGGAGTTGTTGGAAATGCCAAAAGTAACAGTGATTAATTTTGGCATCTCTGAGTGCAGATTGAGATGCAAAATGAGCTAAATACTAATAAATATTTCAAGTTAGCCTAGTCAGGCAATAGATGTCGCTGTGCTGTGAAATTGGGTGCCGGGAGCGTCAACCTCTTGGAATTTCCGTCGAGGGGAACCCTCTCCCGTCCCTCTACGCCGCCCCAGTCGTGAAAAATCCGCCTCGGAAGGTTCATAAGGCCCCGTGACGGCGGAGGTTTGCACTCTCTGAGTGTATATATGCCTTTAGTTTCAATTATAATTACAATATATAGTAATAAATATGTTTTTAAACTTTTTTTATTTATTTATAATATGTTTTTCAACACTAACTTTTTGTTATATATATTTAATTTATATATATAAAATATATATATATGTATTTAACTTTTATACAAGCTAAATATTAACAAAACTTTTAATATACAATGAATCTAAAGACATATAAAAAGTGCATTACTCTGATAATGAATTCCTTTATTTATTTTTATTTATTTATATGAGTTTCGTTGCATGCAGGGGTCATTTCAAAAGAATTTTAACTCTTCTGGGTAAAGATGTTAAACCAACAACGTGTCATCATGCTTTTTATCCAATAACTTTGATCTGTAACTCCTCCTCATTATTCATGATAATGCAGGGATGATGTCCCTCCCTCGCATCTGTATTTAGTCAAAATTGTTTAAAAGCCTTTACCATGAAAGAAACGGTTTTATTAGATTTCCTGTATTGGACGTGAATATATTTAGATTGATGTTGATCATATACATTGTTTTTAAGAACAATTTATTTATGTTAAGCTTTTATTTAGTTTTTTTTTTTTTTTTGTATTTTTTTTTTGTATTTCAAATACAATAACTAAGACGTTGATTAAACATTTATAAAAAACAATAAGAATAATGCAGTCGTAGGTATTAAACATAAGACAGGTTAATAATAAAGGTATTTAAGTAATATTTAAAATGAGGATATAATAATAATAAAAGATGAAAAACAAAATAATAGAAGAAGGCGTCAAGAGAGTAACATGAGGCGTGAGGGTCTATTTGTAAACAACAGCTCCTCCACCGGAACCAGCACTACTGATGAACAATTGAGACGCCGTCGAGGATCTCCAAGCTTCTTCTTACCACGCAATCAATCCCCAAGGGAAGAGGAGCTCCCTTAACTTAGCGGCATAAAGGATCCCCTGGACAGTTGAGATGATGTGTTCAATTTCGAAGGCATGCTTATAGGAGGCAGATGTACAGACCAGCCAATCTCTAGGGTCTAATGCTACTCCGTACCCTTTTGGATGTCTTCTTCCACCGCACGAACAAGAGGGAGGATTCGGGGACAAAAATAGAAGAAATGGAAAGATGTCTCCGTTTCTTTTTTGCACCAATGGCAGGACTGTTCCTCTGGAGAAACCTTCGATTTATTTGTGTAGAGGGAGGATGTTGCTAATCTGTATCTTAACCATTTTTGTCTCGGGTCAGTAATTGGGTTCTGTAGGATGGTTTTAGGGTTAATTAGACTAATATCTTCATTTTCGTTAAGGTTTTTGAGTCTCTTTGTGATAATGGACCGAGGAGATGTCCCGATTCGGTTCCCTATAAGAGATTCACGAACCCTCCGGTTATTGATGTAAGTGAGTGCAATGAAAAAGGAGTAGGTGGAACGTTCAGTTTCGATGAAGTGAATTTCATCCTTTGTACTCTCATACCCAAATGAAATTCTTCATAACCCCGTCAGTGACAGAATATTGGCCTATAGAAGTAATATTGAGATCCTGATAAGGCTCTTCATCACTCTTTAATCTCTTGTTGTAATTCAAGGGCTCATAAGCTCCAAGGAGCGGAAGGACATATTCTATAATAGAATTCCATGAGAGTCCCTTTTTAATTTAATTCCTTACATTTGACGATTGCAATACTAAGCACAACTAGTAGTTTACGGTATGCTGACGATATCGCAGTTTCATCTCCATCCTGTGAGCAGGTCGACTCTACAATGGTGCAGCGTCGAAAGCCTTTTAAGCCTACTGAAATGTCAAAGGACTCGATCTAAATATAGGAAATCCCAAATTTTGCTCCTGAGTGCTCCAACATATCTGCTACAGTTATATTTGACCTCCAGGGGGTCATAGTTAAGAAAGTTTTGACATTCGGCTACCGCCCAATACAAAGTCCTCTAAGATGGCAAAAAGGATTCATCCACCGACTCTGCATCAAATATCACGAGGATCAAGACTGAATGAAATCAAAAAAGCCTTAGATATCGGGAACGTCTGCCCTGATGACAAGAATGACAAATTATCGTCTCGCATTATTTACCAGGTCCCGTCACAATGACGGCAAGGGCAAACACAGAAACATATTTTGGCATCAAGGATCTCTCACGTGTCTTGCTGGGAGTCCGGAGAGAAGACCGGCTGTGCCTGACAAACCTACTTGACAGGGCCATCAGTCAACGAAGAAAAGCAGGCTGCAATGACCGCTTTGAATACAGTGGATGTGAACGACTATCCTCCTGCGAGAACACTTGAGGGATATGATATGCAGTACTTCAAAAAGCCTGCCTTAACCAACTACGTCGCAATTATTTACCTTTCCTAGGTTGAGTAGCTTTCTCAGTCGTTGAAAGAGGCACAAGCCATATCTGGTGCTCGAAGTGCGAAACTTGCTATTGCCAGAATGACTTGATCCCTCTAATTAGGACATTCACTGACATTTTTCTATTATCTTTATAAATTTCATTTTTTAGTATATAAATATCTATGTTTCCTACTGAAGAGGTCTAAGCTTATGATAGCTTTTAACAAATTATTCAACAACAGCAAAAACTTTTTATTGCAAGACACTTTTTTGCCGTTATATCAGACGGGACTCAAGGAATAGATCTTGAATTCAAAAAATTATCCTAAACTGTAGATATATAGTTTTAAATCAGTTATACTTAGGTGTTAAAGAAATATCAAAGACATTTGCTGGATTTATTGACTGTTTTATGTAAATAAGATTTCTATATTTATTATTGAAGATATGCTAATGTTGCTTCTGATATTTTTTTAAATATAAATTGATCATACTGTAAATTAAGTGATGGCATTACTTATCTATATCCCCACATTCCAGCAACAGATATCACATTATTACTTTTTTCTTGAATGTGATTGGTTCGCCAAGACTAAGAGCCTAAATGTGTTTTAAACAGTTGGCATTGTTAATTAAAGGCATGAGAAATGAGATGGCACTTCAATAAATAGCATTGCTCAGATATTACTAAAGATGTCATCGATTATTTGGCAAAGAAGATCGAAAACAAAAGTTAAACAACATATTTTTTGCCTTTGTTTATTACTAAAATGTTTATTATATTATTTATTAACACAGACCCTCTTACTATCTTTATTAAAAATATATAGACAATGAGACGTCACTTCAATAAATAGCATGGCTCAGATATTACTAGAGAGAATTACTAGATTTTTGGGCAAAGAAGATCGAAAACCACAAGTAAAAAAAACAACATATTTTTTGTCTTTATTTGTTACTAAATTGTGTATATATTATTTTATCATACTATTTAATATTGTGCATACGATGTATGTTTCATGTCTAAATAAATGACCCATTATTCAACAAACAAAAAATTTCTCAATTTGTTATAAGTTCATTTTAAAAATAGCTGACAAGCATCAAATTTACATAAAGTTGGTGAGAAATGCTCTTTTTATTGCTACTATTGTCGTTTGCTACGGTTTCAGAATTAAAATTACTAAAATAATGTGTAATAAAATTTGTAATACTCAAGGTGCAGTTTTATTCAACTATGAGCAGTTCATATTTAATAATCATGTTAATACTCACAATTACAACCACAGAAGATGTATTTTTTCGATAAAAAAGAAACAAATGAATCTACGTGGGACAATTACATTTTTCTACATATATTAACTGTGCAGTGGCATTTTAAGGATATAATGAATGTATTTTTAACGGATTACAAAGTAATATGAATGAGACCTGTTTCTTTTAAAAGGTTTTTTTGCAACCATGTGTTGAGCAAGGATGCTAAAAGAGGAATAGTATATTCTTCATATTTGGTAATTTATTAGCGAATTAAGATTTGTATTCTATCAATTGCCATATCTGAGTTTATAATATGACCTTGTTTAATAGTTGAAATCTTTGTTGTAGCAGATGTGACATAGACGACCATAAAGTTTGAAATATCATTTAGATCACGTAATTAACTACAATTAAGGGAGTACGATAGCTGTGTGTGTTAAGGCGTGTTCAGCTCTCATTGTTGGAGGCTCGGTTCGAATCCCAGAAGGAGATGGTCATTTTTATTCTACCTCATTGATAAGATCCTAAGTTCGACGACTAATTATACGCTATAATGCATATTTATATCTAGTCGGATGCAATTCATAAAGGCAAAAAAATTGATAAGCCAATAAAATGCACTTATTTTTGTATATGCAATGTAACTATTACACAGTTGATTGGGTATATTTCTGGTACCAAGTGGGCATAAATGCAACAGATCGGGCCATCAAGTAAAAGTTCGAATAATTCAAAGGATGAAAAATATAGCGACGTAACATGAAATTGATGATTTTTAAATAAATTCAATAGAATAAAAAAGTAGATAAATATTTCTTAATGCTATATTGTGATAAAATATTAAGCGGTACAAAGTTATAGTGCAAAAAAATTCGTATGATATGTGTAAAAGTCAAAAGTGCTAAAAACAGCCGTGAGTATTAGCTTGAGTTCGAAACGTGTACCAAATAACAATTCAAAATTAAAGTTTAGTAGTGCATTTAATATGAGTCGAAGGATAGTGAAGTATTAGATTAACGTAATATGAAAATAGAGTATGACTTTTATTTTGTGACCCATTTATAGCTTGCAAATTATTTGCAAATCAGATGGCTAAGAAAAATAAATATGTTTATGATATCATTGTCCAATCTTTGGATTTGAGACATTTCAGACACAGATGGTTGAATGGTGTTGTTGTAAGCTCAAGATTATTTTTCAGTTAGTTAATTTAACTTCAACGTACCATAGTCAGGGTACCAATGTATTATCGTCAATAATGGTTATTTTTTGGGAGTTTGCAGAATCATTTATTAAATTAATTTTATTATTGGAAAACTCAATCCGAATTAAACCTAAATGTCATTGATCGAAGCATATATGACACAAAGTGTTCTAAAGTAAGAACCCCTTAACTTTGAATAGATGTTCACACCTACACAGCCACGCCTGAAAGGATGCACAAGTTCATTATACCAACTGTATTTCAGCCAATCACATTCGATCACAAAGTCCCAGACTGGCATCCTTAACTTTGTACACAAATAACATATGTTAGTAGCTATCCGTAGCTTTTGATACATTGACACCAAATAGACGCTGGACAGTTCTAACCTGGACAAAAGCAGGTGTCCTGCAATGCCTTTTTCATTATTTTATCGTCAAATAAGGAATCCACAACTCAATTGGAGGGCATGGCGTCGTATAAGGCTAGATGTGCTTTGAAGAGCATCTATAAATTTTTCATGTTCCCCCATTGTTCTCATACTTCGAGAAAAAGATGAGTGTATTATGATAATAATAGGGGCAGATTTTCCTTTCAGCGGAAATAGTATACTCTAGAGCAATGCAAGTAAATTGACTACTTCTGCACTGCAGTTAGACAGTACGGTTATTTATTATTATATTATATGTATTATCATTTTGGTGGCCGGTTGAGGCATGACTGCAATATTTCTTAGGATCCAGAAATATTTCATTTTTCAATGCATTATGGATTGATAAAGGAATCGCCCATAAATTTGAACATATTTTAAACCTATAAATGTGGACAAACCATAAAGGGTTCCTGAGGTACCTATATGAGCGACCTACATGTATGTAGGAAATCCATCATTATGAATTGAAAAGACTTTCCCTATGACTTATGCTTCTCACACCTATATATATATTATATAGTATATATATATATTATATATATATTTATATATATATATATACTATATATATATATATATATATATATCGATTGAGGCCAATGTAGCGTAAGCAGTGTATTGATTTTTTAGGGTCGACCACATTGCTTTATTTAATGAACTTACTCTGCCGCCAATTGATTCACTGATTCTTAAAGATAAACATGAAATACTACATACTCAAGAGATTTCCTACCGTTTGATTATGGAGGGGTTTTTACTACTTCCTTCCAAATCCAATATATTTATAGCTAAGAAATATATAGAAAATATTATTGTTTTATATCTTAAAGTCACATGTAATAGAAAAAAAATAAATTCAATTCCGCACTTTATAGTCAAATAAGCCAAATGTTAATGTTTGAGTAAATAGTTTAATAATAATGTTTTTGTCAACAGTTTTTTTTTTCGGTTTCAAAGCCTTAATAAATTGCTCTATTAATTTTTACTAGTGAAGACATCAGTAAGTGAAAGCTATAAGCTTTATCTCATTAAGAAATAGGGATCGGTATTTCATTTTTTCATGTGAAAGAGAACCAATTATTGGATAATAATAACAATAATATGATATCTGAATTCATTCCGGTCCAAAATACGGCCTCGTGAGCTCTCCTCGCTTGGATCTTCGGATAGGATGCGTGTAGATTGGATAAGGTTTCTTTTCGAAGTAATTTCGGAATTATAATCTGTTGATTTTTAATGCCAGCCCATCAACTGAAGAAACTCTCGAGAGTTTCTTCAGCGAGTAGATCCACGGTCTGGATCATGTACCACTGTACGGGGATTGTGAGAGTGTGTCTGGAATATAGGAGTTGAGTATAGGGAAGGGGTTGGAGAATATTTATCAGCCTCTTGATCCCTCAATACGGGCCGGTTTTATGTTTAGCATTAGACAGCGTTCTTCTCTCTTTTTGTTTTTCTTGTAACCTTTTTCTTATTACTTTTTTCTTGGAAACTGTGAAGAATACACGTGGCCAGGCTGAGGAGGACTTAGTCTCCCATCCTGGATAAGAATAATACAGTCCACTTATTTAAAGCCCGTCCTTGCCGTAAAGGAAAGAATTTCACTTGGGAAAATTATTCAGGGGTTTGATCCACACTATTTTGAAATCATCAAACTGAGGCGAAACAGTTTGAGTTTTTTTTCTTTGCCCAGACAATGGCACGCATTTCCAGCTCTACCATTGCGTATCCAGATTCAGTATCGGTTATAAGCGCGAACTACACTGCTAATCCGCCAGTTCTTGGTATTTCTGAAGTATACCAATCTCAATGCCTCTCAGTCTAGAAGCATCTGTTTGGACACAGTTTTGAGCTTAAGGTCAAAGGAAGCGAGAACTGGAGTGGAGACAAGTGCTTCTTTTATCTTGTTGAATGTTCTTCCATAGGTCATCGAATCCCAGACAAAGTGTTCCTGACCTTTCAGAGGTCACGTAAGGGTATATATATTTTTTTTTTTAATATGTGGTTATATATATAATATATTCTCAATTCAATGGAGTCGTATTGGATAAAAAATTGTTAACTCATGCAAATATGATGTATGAAGGATAAGTAACATACTGTCCTTTCTCACAGGTGTAATGGAGAAAAATTATTGAAATGTTATAATGTTCTAAACCTTTTAATCTATTCAGGCATTGATAATTTTCCTGATCAGTAGGTGATAAAGCCTTGCAAAAATAAAAATGATTTATTGTGCTTCAGAGTACTGGTAGGAGTTTGTTTGGTGAGTTTTACAGACATGAATTATTTTAAATAATTTCCCATGCAATGTTTTTTAAACTTTGACGTAGCATTAATAACTCCTAATTCACATGATACTGGACTCAAAATATGTATGTAATTTTTGTTTACGTATATCTTTTACTTCCTTTTATTCCTGCACATTTAAAAAATGCGTGGTCAACGATATTCGACGCCAAAGGATGCGTTGAAGCAATAACCCCCATGTAATTGAAGTTTCTCAATCGGAGTAGAAAAATAACTTTGACATTTGTTTTGAGTACATTCAAAAGTATGGTAGAATTCGGGAGAATACTTTGCATAAATGGAACCATTTTCCATAATATTATTCCCAGTATGATTTTTTTGCCATACACATATATTTTAAAGTCAAAAGCTGCTTTTTAGCATTAAAATGATCGATTTAGAAAGGAAAAATTCGTTTGATATGAGGCATAGTTAATTTTTAATGTGGTCCGATCCCTAGGGCTGTCCACTTTATTATCCGATTTCGGCGTAGTAAAAATATTCACACTCCTTATCAAACCGATCAACTGTATATCTGCAATCGGTAGTTTAGTATTAAAATAAGGAGTATCGGTGATAGAAAACCATCATCAGATCTAACCAAATACCAAATATTCAGCAGTAATTCCAGACCAGGTATTTATTTACAGTAAATTATTCAATTCAGCAATTGATATTTATGGATAATAAAATCGTGAAGGAGCATAAGTAACCTATGCTTTAAAATAAACTCTTCCCGAGAGCCGCATCATGCAGCAGTTGCTATGGGGAGGAAGGCGAAGAAACATGATGATATCAGGAGATTTTAGATTTTATGGCTCTGAAGAAGATACAAAACCAGATTTCTTCACTGTGATACTACTTAAAATAGAAAAAAATGAAATACACAAAAGATTTACTTATGTATGTTTTTTGATGGTATCTGTAAGTATATTGGAACTACAAAAAAATAAACCCAAGAAACTTGTTTGCATGTTTCATTATTCTGTACAAGGAATACTAGAAAACTACATGGAAGGGTGACTTTTTGGCGTGCCGGGAATCAATACGTAGCAAGACATTTAAATTATATTTATGAGTATTTTTTTTGTCTGTTTAAGGGTTTGATCTTCTTATTAAATTAAATGTTCAATATAAAACTTCTGATCTAATCTGAACACATTACACTTAATTGAGATTAATTTCAAAGAAAAACAACTGATGTTGAATTACACCATGTTTCACTAAAGAATAAATAATTACTGAAAAGGAAGTACCTACTTAGGTAAAGAGTCGTCGCTCTTCCATATAGTTTCTAGTATTCCTTGCCTTACATCAGGTGTCGGCAATTACGTTTGGACGCGGGCCAAATTTTTTTTTCAGACAATGGCATCGCGGGCCATAGCCATTTTTACATTTATTATTATTCTTATATATATATAATAGGAAACGTGTGTATGTGTGTCCAAGAGCATCATGGCCAAACCACTGGCCAAAACACCATGAGCTCGTTGACGAGGCAACACTTCAGTTGAGCTCATCGATTTCCAGTCAAGCTCCCTCGTCCATGATGCGTTTAGTGTGCATTCCGTGGAAGATTTCTGGATCGGATGCTCAGAAGAGTACATGGGTATCAAGATTTTATGTGCTGACGATGTTTTCCATATTCATACACGTGTGAGTCAGCTTTTCGTCAATGAATGCAATCAAGACACACGAGAAAACCGTCTGACCAATGCAAGCTTGGAGAACTGCTTGAGGATAAAAGTGACATCCCTGTCGCCCGACATCCACAAAGTGGTGACCAAAGGGAGGAGTCACTTTTCCCATTAAGTGAGTAGCCTACTGGCCTTTTAATAGTATATATTGTTTAATCTTATTTAAATTGCACATTCCCTTTTTTCTGTCTGCCAATACCATTTGACCTGTGCGTCATGGATAACTGTACAGATGTTCCACCTGTTGTTTTGTCACTTAGGATATCATCTATACCTCAATAATGTTTCGAAATTATTATGATTGCTGTATGCCTTTTTTCTTTTTTTTAAATATGGGGCTTAAGAAAAAAAAATACATCAAATTAATGTTATCTTCGGGTCAGACAAAATATGGCCCAAGGGCCATTATTTGCCGAACACTGCCATACATTTTAACACTGTACACGAAATATAAACAATTATTTTTCGCTCATTGTTGACCCAACAATGTTCCCATTTTTTTTTCATGTTCCCAATTGGAAGGAATCTTCAAACTCTATATTTTTCAAATGAATGATTGTCAAACTTGATGAACTCAAATATGTCCGAAAATTTAAACCACCTACACAAACGTCTCTATGAACTCTTGACAAACAAAGTATTTATTTAGATTGTGTTGAATAACACTTAATGTATAAAAAAGAAACCAAAAGGGTGTTATAGTTCCTTAGTACAATAAATATAATTGCCCCTCTAACAAAGCAATGCCCAAAAAAGTAATACAAAAGTACACGAGTGTGCTATAAGCTATTGTCTGAAATTGAGGGAGATTATAATCGAAATGCTCATAACCACGAATATTTATTATCTCTTGTCAAATCTATGAAATCATTTAATTT
>CP045894.1:20655606-20697760 GCA_013387185.1 Caligus rogercresseyi
AATCTAAGAGCAATTTTTGGAATGGATTCCCGTGCTCATCCTTAAAATTTACGACTTAATATTGGTCTCCCAATATAAAACAGAAGACAAACACGATCAGTATATCGCTAATGGTGTATAAAAACTCTTTAGAATATTTATTTCGGAAGGCCAAATTTTTCGAAGTTTAATGATATCCATTTAATTATACAATTTGTATTCCTTAATATATCTATAATATAATCTTATATAACAGGTCGGCTTATAATCCCGAGACTAACTATGATAAAAAATTTCTTGACAAACCGATTTTATTATTAACATAGTTGCCTTCGAGGGCGATACAGCGATTATAGCGATCTTTTCAATTTCTGAATCAAATTTCAGATTCTGCTCAGAATCATCAATTCGTTCCTGTTTTTGGTCGATTGTGAGCTCTCGCGCACCCACCTTTGCACAGAGCTTTTGCATGCCCAAATATTCAGCACGATATGTCCAACGCGCTCTTCGATATCTTCAGAGTCTCAGCTATCTGGATCAACTTCACTTTTACGGTCTTTTAAAATCATTTTGTGGATTATTTTTATTTTTTCTGGTGTAACCACCTCTTCTCTTCTGGGCGTCCACAGCGTTTATCATCATCTTGCTCCCACGACCCACGTTTGAATTCAGCAAACCATCGACAATATGGTTGCTTTCGATGAACAGGTCCGGATAACATTCTTCAAGCCAAGTTTTAGTTTCGACGGTATTTTTTCCCATCAAAAAATAATGTTTTTATTAATGCACGAAATACGTCTTTTTTCCATTTTTTCACAATAACAAAAGTACTTCACTTAAAACGCAATATCTCACAGACTATTGTCAGACAGCTGTTATATTTATTCATGTATGTTTTGAAGGTTGGTAGCTGCAGTCATATGAAAACAAATCCACTGGCGGCCATCTATGTGTTAGTCTCGGGACTATCAGCCGACCTTGTATCTATATACAAGGAAAATATTCAGCCTCATTCTTTTAATCCATTGATATTTCTTTCGAATGCTATTTCACAATGAAGGCCATTTCACTCCAGATCTGGTTCTTCATATAAAAATGCTAATATATAATTTATTGAATTTATTATACTATTTGCATATTGCGTCCCCTGTGGTCCTTTATATCTATTCCTGTTCAATCTCTCTAGTTTTTGCCCAAGTGACAAAATGACAAGAATCGTATTTTATGTAAGGTATGTATTTTATGCTTCAAAAGGAAACGTGTTCATGTTAAATGTTATGCCTTCCATCGTTTTATGGGACTTAGTAGAATTCTCAAGGTGAAGGAGGAATATATGTACAATCCAGCAGACTTTTACTTAAATAATAGTTCAACTAGTTTCGTATAAAATACATAAGAAGACATTTTAGTTTGAGATTCATTTGACGACAAATGACAATCACATAGATTATACAAAAACAATGATGTTGAAGTAGACTTAGGTATTTAAAAAAAAAAAATCCCATTATAATAATGAAATATAGCGTTTAATTAAAAGACAAAAACAAACAACAAAATTCAATAGCTTATAAAACTTTTAATGTTTCAGGGGGGCTGTGAGACTTGGCTGGAATTACTTGATTTCCCTCAAAGTACTCGAGTTGTTTGCTACGGAAGTGATTTTGAGGGCGAGGACTCCATTTCTGGCGTCGGCTGCACGGATAATATCACAGAGATACTCGGGCCTAAAATCTCACTCGTAGTTAATATTGCTGCTATTCTTGCCTTAGTATTTAATATCGCAACATCAATTGCCTTAGAGACGTTTGAGTGATTACTTTTCGGTTTGTACAGTCCAAGACTTTAATTATACATTCATAGCCTTATCCATTGCTTTAATGCTAATTAGAACTATCTTTTTGAATAGAAACACTGGAAACCTTACAATGTATGTATTTATTATTATATAATTGCTACGGTCTTTACCAATGTGACCGAAACACAATACAATTAGAGGCTACTTGCAGCTGGGCATTGATTTTCTCCCGTCGGGTTTCCCATCATAGATCGTTCAATTCTTACAATCCAGAAATTCTAGATTGGATTCAAGGGACCGTTTTATTCTCTTCTGTCTCCTCGTCAAGTGCAGAAGTATGTGTTGAGAGCTACGTTCTCTGAGTTTGAAGACCTTTCACTCGTCAATGACAGGCTGTTTCACTTCAATATGATTCGCTGTCGTGAGCTCTGTCAGCCAGTTATATATTTTGCTTTTATGATGAGTCAATTTGAATTTATATTTTCTAAATTGATACTATAGAGAGTAAATTGTTTATAAAATTATAAATTATTAAAATAGTCCCAGTATATATAGTATATATATATATAATATTTATGCTAAATGCATGTACTATTATCTAAAATATATATACACCTCATTAGTCTAAAATGATGATCTAAATTAATCTAAAAAATATTGTTGACAAATATCATGTAAACATACTTAAATAGTCTTATTAGTAGATTTTTTCTAAAAATATTTTATTGAATTGTATTTTACAATATGCATTGTATCTTTCTTGAAATAAAACACTTTGTTTTATTAATATAGAACATTATCAAATCATAACTATTTATTCCATTATTATAATTTTTATACGATAATTATATTAAAAATATAATATATATAAGTGTACCTACAAGTTCCAGGAATTTCTCGTTTAAAACGCACGCACGCACGCCATTGTTAATACCAGTCCCCCTCAGTAGTGCTTGTCGAAGCTTACAATGGAAAAAAATATTGCACAAAGAACTTGTGTGAAAATTATGTGCTATTAACGGAATTTCGTTGCAGAGCGCTCCAAATGTTGCAGAAGCCTTATGGAAGTCTGTTTCATCAACAACACAAAAAAATAATATAAAGACCTTGCTGATGAAAAAATCGTACTTTAAAATCATCATATCAGTGTTAGAGAGCTAGCTCGTGCTTCTACATGTATCGTGAAATAGCTCGTTTGAATTTAGTGGAAAAACTTGTATGTGAAACGTCGCTGCTCGCTTGTTTCCGATCCAACTGAATTTTCTTTCGAAAAATATTATCGGATGCAGATTGCGATGTACATATTGGATCGTGTTAATTCTTACCCAAAATTTATAAAAATTATCATAACTGGTGATGAGACATGGTCTACGAGTATAAAATTCATACAATTCAACAATCCTCCGAATGGCGGAAACACTGAGTTTTAAACCGAAAAAACCCATGCCAAAGCCTCTCAACAATTAAGTGTGCTCGTTGTTTTTCTGGATAGTCGTGGCGAGGTGTATCATGAATACGTTCCAGCGGGACAAACAGTAATGAGGAGACTTATTGACTGCTTTCAGGCGTTTGCTTGAACGGTCCGGTGTGTTCGTCGGAATTGTGGGTAGACATTCATGGATTTTGCCCGACATAACGCACCACCTCATCGAACCACCATCATCCATTTAAGACAAAACAATCGATAATACCATCGATTAGGCACCGTCCGTCTAGATCTGGGCCCAGTGTGACTTTTTCCTCTTTCAAAAAATTAAAACCTGTTTGAATCGATACCGACCAAAGAACCGAATTCGACTAGAAAGCTGACTGCATTCCGGACAACGACTATAAAAATTGTTGGCATATGTGTATTGCTTCAGAGGGGGCATAATTTGAAGGAGACAAAATAAATGTTTTACGTTTTAATTAGAAATTCAGGAAACTTTTTTTTCACATATATATATGTACATTAGGGGGTATTATAGAAACCTAATATTAAGATATCAAAATTTATCCCCCGCGAAAGTTGCGTCATAAGAAACTAAATGATCGTAGAAAAATGGATTTTGGTTTGACCCCCCCCCTTACCCCCCCCCCAAATTGCGTTCAAAGGTTTCGTTATGAAGCAAAACTTTTTTGTTATTACTTATTTTGGAAAATTTTGTTTTACAAAATTTAGCTATGATCAATGTATGACTTTGTTATTTTTTTGCACATTTTCGTCAATAATATTTAGTGCCAATAAAGGAACATAAATGCTGACGCACCAAACATTTTTTAATAACGGCTCCTACTAGGTTCTTTATAGTTTCAAGAAGGAAAAAGAAAAAAAGGGTACTCATTTTGTTGTTTTTAAGTTATTTTTTAAATAAGTTTGCTTTTCACATCTTAATTTCATACAGTAACTCCCTCACATGGTTGAGAATATAAATCTATGACGTCGATTGTATCCAAAAACTTTTGCAGATGCCTCCGTTACTAGTTTTACAGCTCTTTCCACTGATTGTGAATGGCAAGGATACTTATTAATTTTTAAAGGATGTTCTTTTGCTTTTATAAATCTTCTTCAGGCACAATTGGAGGAACAGACAAAATTATATTTGACCAGTCGATAAGATTTAAAAAATTCTTAGAATTACAACTGATAGTTTTGGGTAGTTGAAAATTTCTTTGTTTTTTAATATTCTTTTTTGCAACCAAACTTTTTCCAGGGCAAATATTCTTGTTTCCATTTATTTATCGGTTAGGCCTTTTACAAGTTTATGTGAGACTCACATGAACTTTTTTGTGAAATATAGGATCTAAAATTCTGTTGGCTATGGTAAGACATTTGGCTCATGTAATGCTCCTGGAGACCTGTAGCAAAGCTTGAATTCGAAAAATTTCCTGTTGTATTCCTAATGTAATTTCGTATAAATATTTTTATCTGAGCTTAAAGAATACAGTAAACTTTGATTTAGTATTTTACTTTTCCTACAAGTATTTAAAAACTTTTATTGAATTTTTGGTAAAGTCTGTATCAATTAATTTTCCTATGGTACCTTCATAAGTCCGAGGTCCTTTTTGTGCGCCATCTAATGTTTAAAAACTTCTCTAAAAGGTAACTCATTCATGTGTAGAAGACAAATAATCCACTGAAGTGGTCTTTTAAGACATAACTAGAGTCTTTTTATTACTCTTTACCATATTCTGACATTGGTGTTGCATCCGTAACACACTTCAGTGACCAAAGTGTCAAGTCTTTAATGTTCTTCGACTACTGAAAGTAGATATTTCGCTTGATCTTCCGCTATGCCACTTTTTAGTAATACGTGATCAATGTATTCATGGTGGAATTCTAGAAATATTTTTTTAAGAAAGAAATTAATTTTAAAATAACAAGTTACCTTTAACAATAACATCTTTTTATCAGTTGAGAAAATATTTTTCGTCATTATATTATTATCTGCAAAAGATAATAATCATTATATTCTCAACCATAACCATAACAAAATAACTTAAAAAAATCAAATGAGTAACCTTTTTTTCTTTTTCCTTCTTGAAACTAATAAAGAACCCTAGTAGGAGCCGTTATTTTAAAAAATGTTTGGTGCGTCAGCATTTATGTTCATTTATTGGCACTAAATATTATTTGACGAAAATGTGCAAAAATAAACAAAGTCATACATTGATCATAGCTAAATTTTGTAAAAATTTTTTTTTCCAAAATAAGTAATAACAAAAAAGTTTTGCTTCATAACGAACCTTTGAACGCAATTTGGGGGGGGGGGTAAGGGGGGGCAAACCAAAATCCATTTTTCTACGATCATTTAGTTTCTTATGACGCAACTTTCGCGGGGGGATAAATTTTGATATCTTAATATTAGGTTTCTTTAATACCCCTAATGTACATATATATACATATATAATAGTAATAATAATAAATAATGATAGGATTAATACAAAACAAATATTCAACAGTTCAATTTTTTAAATATGTACAGGAAAGTAAATACATATAAACCTAAGAAAATACGTGAGAATACACATAAATAAATATTATAATTTAAAATTTGGTCTTAGGAGCTGAACAATACAATTTTTACATGATGGACATGCTAGACTAAAGAAATACAAATTTTATAAAAAACTTATCATGATAATAACATCAAAACATTTATACTTCCTAACATGGCATGATGACATAAAGAATACACAATTTAAAAAAGACTTATTATGAAATAAAATACAATCATTTAGACTTCTTAAAATGCTTTAAAATTGTTGATATAGTCTTCTGGTGGATGGAGGCAAGGGACGGGAAGAATTTTACTTCTTTCGACGCCGGAGTCCAGGAATCCGTTGAAAGAGAGGGTATCTTGAGGTCCAAAACAGCATATCTAGCCGCAGCTGATAAAAGCACTGGTTTAATGTCCGACCCATTAATAAGATCCCCAGTTGTTATTTTATTAGCGATGAGGGCCTTTGTGTTAAGAATAGCAAAATTTATTGCCTTCTCCCGTGGGGTGTACCTATTTTTGCCCAATCCAAATAGAATTATCGCTTTGCTGTATTTGACTGAGTTGTCCTTTTGTAGTCCTTTGACATTTAGGCAAACAAACCTCTTTAACATTGCGACGGCGTGGTATTCCACAAAGGCATGGATGGTGGAGTTAAATACCTTGCCGCAATCTTTACAAGGCACCCAGAATTTAATTGTATCGGTCGAGATCTGAAGCTGAGCTGTGAATTTTTTGTCATCGTTATATTGGAGAGGGAGCTCATTATATTTCTTTTCCAGTTTTGTGGAAGGTCTAGCAATTTTAGATGTTTATTTACAATCAAGTCCACTTCTTCGCCGTGGCACATCCTAGACAACTTAAGGTGCCAAGGTGTAAGGAGACAGTGTTTTACAGACGATCTAAGTAATGGGTATCTAAACCTTCCATCACTGAAAGGCCTCTCAGGACCCCAATCATGGAGAGTCATAATTCCTTCCTCAATTGCCTTTTCTTTTAAATCCTCCGGATTCCGAGATTTTGGAAAAAGAATATCTTATTTTTGTTTTTTCCAATAATATCCACGAAGGAATCGCCTTGAAATTAATAATTTAGTTTGAAATGAAAAACACTCAAAAAATTAAGCAAAAACATACAAAACGAAAAATAATAATCAAAATATAAATAACTACAAAGATTAAACAGTTTTGCTATGTTGTAATGTATATAAAAGTCGTTTCGCAATTCTACTAGTTTCCACAACTTCGGACTTACATCAACTCTTTAAATGCCCTCACAATAAGTTCTTACTTTCAACATAGGCATATCATATGACTTTTATCAACTTGATTAATCAAATATTTTTTCCTGGAAGCAGTAAAAAAGGCCATCTGTATTGTGTGGTTATGACAGTACGATTTATTATTGAAGGGGCAGCAATTAACGTCTATTATCTTAGCATAAATTAAGTAATGATGACGACGGATGAAGATTTGCAATCAGAGGAAGATATAGGGAATCATTTACTAAGTAGGTAGGTATGTGGTATGAGGAGATCATTTGTAGGGGTAATCCCATTCCATTTTAGAAGCAAATGGTTGATAAGGAATATTGGTTAGCCCTCTACATATTAACCAAAATACAATCTATTTTCGCATTTTTAATTACTATTTATATATTTATGTAATATTACTCAATATTTTATTTGGTTGTTCTACACCAAAGCAAACAAAATAAAGAGCTCCAATGTTTTATTATGCTTTTTATAGTATTTATTTATTTAATTTAGAAAATAAGATAACAAGAGAAAAGGAAAAGTGCAACCTTATAAAATAGGTTTTGATAAAATAAATATGATTTTTATATATCTTGGGATGAAACAGATACATAATGATAGCTTCTGTATAACTTAAGCGTCGGTTATGGCTGAATGAAACTATTTTGTGGGCATTCATAGACATTTGACGGCTGTATTTAGCAGAAGTGGTGTCTAAAGGATCCGAAAACACCATGTTATACAAAGGGAGTCTTTGCCTTTTTTTAAGGTGTGGCAACATGATATAGAAACTGATCCATGTGATGTAAGAGATGGTCTTAATTGTAATAAAGTTAAAATTTAGAAAGTTTTTCGTAACATTATATATAATTTTTTTTGTATATGAGAGGCCTAATGTATATTTTCTAAGCAGTAAAGTTGCATTTTAAGGTTTAGTATGTATTTGAACATTTAAAAAATTGTATATTATATTGTGAAGTGTATCGTTTATTTAATAAATAAATATTTTAACATTAAGGTTTCATCATTATTTAATTTTTTAACGTAAATGTATATATATATACTTATATATATATATAATTTCTTCTTTCTATTTAAACAAAGCGTTTTAATTAAAATATGAATTGGTATTTTTAATTTAATTGTTTTTATATATTTATTTGTGTTTTATTTCTATTTTTATTTATTTTACATTAAACATTGCTTCTTATAAATTTGTTGTAATATAAATGCATGTTTTTTTGCCTAATTGGTTCGATAGAATTGCATCCGACAGGATATAAATAAGCATTATTGCATAAAAATTAGTCTATCGAACATAGGATCTTATTAATGAGGTAGACCAAAATGATCATCCCCTCATGTTTTAATACTAAATAACATTATAGCTACAAAAAGTGTTGAAGTTTAAAACAGTGATATACCCGTTTTGTTTCTTTTATTATATATATATTACCCTTGAAGTTGGTCCTCAAGTCTTCACAACGGCATTTTGTCACGCCATCCGTAGTTTTTTTTCATGGTTAACCCTGGATGTGATGTGAAAACCACAGTTTAATCCAGTGTCACACCTAAGTATTTAACAGAATTAGAGAAACATATTTTAGAATCATTCATATACAAGTTTCTTATTTTCGGGGCCTTCTTCTTCCTGTTGCAGAAAGTCCTTTTTCTGTAAGGAGAAACCTTCAGACCACAATCATTACCCCCACTCAAGAGCCTTGTTAATGGTGTCATGAAGGATACAGATCATATAGAATTTGGATTCGTTCCTGAAACTGAAAAAGCAGCATAATCAGCAAAGGCCTTAACTGGACTGAATCAATTATCCTTAAAAGTGTTTCAAAAATAAGATTCAAGGCTATTGGGCTGGGTACACCCAAGGTCTGGGCAATACAAAAACAAACATGTAATCTTAGCAGTGACGTCACCGGAGAACGATATATATACTTTATATATATATATATATATATATGATTCCACGTCAACTGTACACACCTCAAGAATGACCATCACCGATTTTGATGATTTTTGATACACTTATTAAAGGTCATAGGATAACACCTTGTGCAAAATTTAAGATGGCTGGGGCTCCAACGGGTCATTTTAGATGCGTGCAAATTTTTGAAAAAATGTCAAAAAACCCGTGCCCATCTCATAGTTCAAAAGACGATAGCTCCCTTCAGAATGATCGGAATTTATTTTTTTGCATCAAAATACTCAAGACATATACAGCTTTCATTTGAGTACAAATACGAAATAGTACAGCCAAAATTACAAATTTGGCGCTTTAGCGCGTACTTCAAAAGGGCGCCCCTGCCGGGCCGCAAGAATTTTTTGGGCAATTTATTTTCTGAAGGTAGTTCAACTTATAATTTTTCAAACCCCAAAAAAATAGAGTGGGCTCTCAATGGGATCCTCCCCAAAGAGGCTATTAACTAGTGGCATATGTAATATTTTAATACTTATCTCCTTCTTTTCATACCTACACTGTCACGCAGGGGTTCCCATCTTTAAAAACATGGGTCAGTGTATGCATAGTATAAAAAGAAGGAGATTAGTATTAAAATATTACATATGCCACTAGTTAATAGCCTCTCAGATATGTTTAATCTATTTTTAAAAAACCTTGAATACATATATCAAGGATGATTAAAAACGAACGGCGTTTGGACTGTAGAAATAAAAAACAAAAGATATATTATGATAAAAAATTACAATTTAACAAAAACCCATTCTTTACAACCATTTCTTGAAAATAATTCCTTTTCATGTGTTGGACGCTACTGACCTTTAATGTGTCCATTCTTTTTACCAATTTTTGATGCCGCGTTGGAGTATTGTAGCCGGAATCTGAAGAATAACACGCTCAATATTTGCATTGGTCGCTGTTTTTTTGACGTAGACTTTTGCTTTTACGTAGCCCCAAGAAAAAAGTCCAAAGGTGTGATATTACACGATCTTGGTGGTCAATTTATTGGATTAAAGCGTGAAAAGATATGTTAATGTGCCATTGCTACGTGCGTTGTGTCGCAAGTGGCACCATCTTGTTGAAACCAAAACTCTGGGAGACCATGTACTTCAATTTGAAGTATCAACAATTTACTAAGAAGAGCCAAGTTGTTGAGAGCGGTGGGTAATGGATTCTTTACGATCTTTGGCTGCACTCTCGACGTAATATCTTCAACGTTGGGAGCTATATGTGGCCTACCAGATGAAAAGAAATCCTTGCAATTTGCTGCCCCTGAAGTTTTTCGATTATTCTACCAATTATGGATTATGAAAATTCGTTATTTGTGGCGTATATGTACCTTTCCATGAATAATTTAAAACAATTATCTATACAAAAGATTCGCTTTAAGTTGGACCGAACTCGTATGTATCTGTTAAAAAATCCCGATTGAAAAAACCTTTCGTTATGAATCACCCTTTATTATAAATTAAAGGTCCTAGAGCTCATTTCTTGTGTGAAAAAACATTTCTATATGGTCCTAAACAAAGTCATCAATCTTAATCAATGATTTTTCATCCGTCAAAATATATGTATATATTTGCACATCTTGGATTTTTTAAATGTTAGTCTTATGGATGATATGGAACTTCATATTGTATATTAATACATCAATTATATATTTACAGCTAGCTGTGATATAGATTTAAATGAAATAAATTAGTGATCATTTGAATTTTGTATGACCTTTCCAAAGTATACCTATGAAACATTATGATAAGTCATGACAAAAAAAATGTAAAATAATATTAATGATATATAATATTTTGTTGTATTTGTTTAACAAAAAATATTTAGTATCATAAGCTAACTTAAGAAACGGTGAAAAAGAACTTTTATTTTTCAATGGCACACCAATAGAAAATGTAATAATACCAAAATTCTTGTTATTGAATGGAGGAAAAATGGTGTCTCAGAGAGTAATTTGTCTCAAATGAGTCGGATGGTTTATAATAAAGTGAGGCAATGGCGCAATCTTTCTTTGCAGAAAAGGATCGACCTAATAATACCCGAGTGATTCCACTGGTGATGTATAGAGCCACATCCATCCCGTTTATTGCTGAATTAGCAATAATAGAAGAAGACTTTTGGCTGCGTACTCTTTGTCATAAGTCATATCTACCCTCCTTAAAACGTCCTAAAAATATTGCCGAGGTGGACTCTGTCAGTTAGGCTCTATCTTACCCAAATGTTATCTACGAATCGTAGAAGAAATGGGCGTTTTACACGACAAAGACTGGATAATATTTTATACATCCTCCGAATTTTACAATTGGTTCCATATGGGTACTCCTTTAACAAACCCAGATTTGGAAGCATTTTCTCCCTTTTTAGCTTCAATACAAAGAATTATATGGACGGTTCTGTCTAATTTCTTTTCTGATACTGTTAAGTAAGTAATTTATGAAAATAGGGGAAAATAACCTTCTCTCAAAAAAAATTGGCTATCCTGCTGCATTAGAGAGAATCGCTTTATCACAAAATATTCTCACACTCCATGACCTGAGATCGGCTCCTGTCTTCAATGTAGGTAGGTTTCGATTTCCTTTAGAATGTTCATGCAATGATTTTAGTCCGTCCAAGCCTTGGTTTTAATTTTTTTAATACCCATAGTGAAGAGTCCTTTGGATCTATATCAGAGAGCTTCTTACAATTGCTTGGTCTTCCTCAATCATGGAAACAGAGGAGTTTTCGGCCGACGTGTGTTATAATTGATAGTGCCAAATTTACAGCTCAGTTTCAGATATCAGCTCGTTTACTTAGATTTTATTACCCTTGCAATAACGGTGGGGCTTTATTCAACTCAATCATTCATGCCTTTGCTGAATATCCTGTGCTTATGGTAGTCAAGCGTTTTATTCAAAGAAATGTGTGCAAAAATGAAATAATTACCTCAAATTTTATAAAAGCCTTTATTTTGTTTGGTGGTTATTAACGTAAATATAATGCTCCCCCTTTCCAAAAAGCTATAGACACAGCACTTTTAAATATAAAATCGTTAGTTGCAAAAAAATAACGACAAACTCTTTCATCGAGGTCGAGGACCTAAGGGCAATAATCATTGGATCCGCCGCCCGCTACTCAGCTCTGCAAATTAAGATTCCGAACGCAACATCAGATGATTGGAAATGGGCTGGAAATGTCGTTCGATTCGTACCAACAAGATCAATTCAATTTTTAAAATCAGCCAAGAGGATTTTTAGAAAATATCGACATTTTTTAAGGAACAAATAAATTGTCATTTAATATTTAGGTAATCACTTTTTAACAGTAAATCTGAACTATAACGTTCATTTATGTTTTTACGCAACTGTTGAAGAGAGTTTTATTTATTTTTTTATATTTGTATTTTAGTGTAGTATGTATTACACCGTATTGTTTGTTACAAATATTGAATAAAACTTCGTGACCGAAAAAAAGTAGTAATTCATTACAATTCGATTTATTCGATATAATCACCTTGTAGTTATCAATGAAAAGCTACTTATACTACAATCGAGCAAGTCGTAGAGGTAAACATATGCAAATGTAAATAAGAAGAGATAATATTTAGGTCAATTTTAACCTGCAAATCTTGATATTCGAACTCAACACCTTCAAACCAATTCTTTATGTAAAACATATATGTATAGCTCTTGCGTTTAATGAAAATGACATATGAAAATCTTATAAATATTTTTGGCAGGTAAGACAGCCTAAATGTCTAATTATATTTTAATTTCAACATCTGTCGAAGAAAAAGAAATTTCATTGATATTAAAAGGGACAAATGAATTTGAAACTCTCAAAAAGAGAGAATTGTCATTAATAGTATAAAATTAGAAATTATATATTAAGTGATTTATGGTATTGGAGGATATATTAAATGCTTTTTATTATAAATATTGTCTATTATAAAGATTTTAAGATCATTTGTAATGTTTCTTGGAATCTTGCGATCAGTTCAAAGTGATTCAAAATTTGTATCAAATATTGTTTGATATTTAGTTTTAGCATATATATATATAAGGAATATATATATATGTATATATCAGGAAATGACCGGTACCCGGCCCGGTTCCTGGCTGTTTTTTGAGTGTACCGACCCGGTCCACTGTCTAAAAATAACCGGTCAGGACTTTTTTGTTCGTTCTTCATTCTGAAAGTGTCGACGGTTTTTTAAAAAACGTATTTGTAAAATTTTAAAAAATATTTAAAAAATTGTCCCTTTCTACGATATTTTTTTAAGGAAATTCTGTTCTAAAAAAACGTCGTCACTTTGAGAAGGACGAAAGAACGAAAATATATTAAAGTCCCGGGCCGGCTTGAAAAATTGAAGACCCGGCCCGGATCCCGGTGAAAAAAAGTGTCCCGGTCGTTTCCTGATATATATATATATATATAGGGTGAAGGAGCAAAAAGGGCCGTATTTTATGAACAACTTAGTTAAACTATATCTCTGTTGGAGATCTACTATATACATGATTAAACTATTAATATCAAAAATTCCCCAAACACATACAAGTATGAGATCAAAGGCCCAATTTGGAGCGACTCCCAGGCGACGCAGATCTGAATCCAATGATCATGGTAGAGCAAGAAACAAATAATTGAATTGCCATTTTTTACAAATCAAAACTTCATATCACAGTAAACATTTGCTCAATTAACTTGAACCATTTTCACTTGATGATCCCACTGAACCAGGCCCTCATATGCAGCAACTCTCTCTCAATCTTTAAGAGATCTGCCTCCAATTGCCAGGATCCTCTATTTATTTTTAAACCAAGGTCTTTCATGGCCAAACAAATGGTGGAAAGGTCAACATTGGCCTCTCTAGCCAGTTTTCTGGCACTGACCTTGGGGTTTACAGTAATCTTGTCTGTAAGAGCCTGCTTGAACTCTTCAGTCCGAATTTTGTTCTTGCTTCCACTTTCATTCTTTCTGCCCATGCCTCTGGCCTCTTGGTGTTGGCCAACACTTTCCTCACTCTCCTCTCAGAGACACCAAAGCACTGGGGCACCTCTTTCACGGTCTTTACGGCGGCCACAGCGGCGACAAGCCTTTCTTTGAGGTCCAAACTCAGAATCGGCGCCAATGTTTTTAAAATGCGTATAATTAAATTGGTTTGTTTGCAATGGCAGTCTGGTCAAGAATGTTTTATGGATCTCAGACTTCCACTTCCACACGACAATCCGCACTTATAAACAAAAAACATACGAAACAAAATACGTCCATAAGACATAGACAAAACTTATTTATTTACACAACTCATCGTTAAATCTACGCCTTTGGTATCTACATGGTGTCAAAAAGAGGATTACAAGACCCCAGTAAATGACAGAAAATGATATTATTTCCAAATTTTATAGTCAAATTGCTGTCTTTATGTCTTCAGGATTTTTTTAGCATTTATTTAACGGTAAATTTCTTCATAAGGAGTTCAAATACTTTTGGCTCATGTTAATAACTTTTATAATTTATATCCTATTTGAAAAGTCATTTGGTTCAATGAATTTATTTAATTACACCCGTAGGAAAGCAAAGTAGATGCATTATTATAAATACATCCTGAAGATTTCAGTGCAAAAGTGAAAATGTATTTACTCTATCTTAATAGAATCCAATATTACATTGAGATTCTAAGTAAATTGTTAAAATGAAAATATATATATATATATATATATATATATATATATATTTATATATATATATACAAAAGAAAGCTGAAACTTTATTTCCTAATACATATAATTAGTTATTTATTTGCTTCTGGAACAGTTGCTCAAACATTTTTTTGTTGCTATTTCTAATCTCTTAACGACTGTTTACGTTTTATGAATTTAGCAATCATATATCATCACAAATAGCCAAATATTGTGAGTACGACGCAAGCTGGTCTTTATACAAAAAATCACTTTTCTTTTCTCCTTCATTCCGTATTTATAATAATTACCTCCGCCGAAGGAGGTATTGTTTTCACTGGCGTTGGTTTGTTGGTTAGTTTGTCAGCAGGATAAATCAAAAAGTACGGAACGGATTCGGATGAAAACTTTGTGGAGTTGTTGGAAATGCCAAAAGGAACAAGTGATTAATTTTGGCATCTCTGAGTGCTTCTTTAAGATGCAAAATGAGCTAAATACTAATAATATTTCAAGTTAGCCTACTCTGCCAATAGATGTCGCAGTGCTGTGAAATCGGTGCCGGAGCGTCTTCCTCTCGGAATTTCCGTCGAGGGGAACCCTCCCCCGTCCCTCTACGCCGCCCCAATCGTGAAAAATCCGCCTCGGAAGGCTCATAAGGACCCCGTGACGGCGGAGGTTTGCACTCTCTGAGTGTATATATGCCTCTAGTTTTGTTAATGCGTTTCCTTTAATCTGTTGTAATGTAAAGTGTTTTTATTCTAATGAATGTTTATTTAACTTTGGTTTGACTTATGGTTGGAGTTTTAATTTTAAACTATAATGTTTTTTTTTTGTATTTTTATATTTAATTACTCTAAGCAAATAAAGTCGCTTGAAAAAATTGCTAATGGCTGTAAACGTTGAAAAAAAATCCAAAACCCCATCAGAATACTTTTAAAAACTCCTGTAACTTATATCAGAAGCGGGCCCATTTTCTTTTTGAGAGAGAGTAATTATCATGATTGTTAATTACACATAATATTAATCTACTGGCCTTCACACCACTTCAGTTTCTCCACCACACAAAGAGGAAAGGTAAAAATGCCTCGGGACAATCGACATCAATTTCCATTCCACATCCAATGGACAATGGCTTTGTATTCAAATACAATATTCTAAAAGGTCTGAGTATCTTTAAATATGTGCATGAATAATTTCTTCCTCGAGGAATATTCTGTGAACAAAAAGCTTGAAGCTAACCAACATTGATTTCTTTTGGAATTGGCTAAGAAATTGAAATTATAGATGAAAATAAAAGGTTCTTTTATAATAATTGAATCCAGTGCATGATAATATAAGTTACTCAGCATCAATATTGTAAAATTTTCATATTTATAGATGAATCTAATTTGAGCAATTGGTCCTTATATATATGGTTAAAAATTCAAATAAATAATCGTAAAGGAGTTTTTATGAATAAAAAGACAGATAGAATCAAAACTTATAATAACCTATTTTTGTAATTTATCATTTTCTTAAAAAAGTATGGTATTCAGTCATAAATAAATATATATATATATATATGATTGTCCAAGTGAATATATCGTCCTCTTGCTTTATCATTGACCACAAGATCCCCCAAATCCATGAAGACCAGACAAAAATATCTTTCTGTTATTAAAGAGATCTATCTAGAATTGCATCTCACAATTAATTGTTTTTATTATTTCATATCCTGTTAATCTTATCACTCATAAAAAACATTACCAGCAATATAAATGATTATTGTTGTCATCACTACAAACCTGTTTATCCTGCAATAATCTCCCTCATATACATATGTTGGCCCCAAAAATATCTCATTATAGTTATATAATGATTTCTCTTCCTTCTTGGCTGTTATGGAGGCTGAATGAAATATGTCAAATAACATTTTTCATTTTCCTTGTATGTGTTTTAAGGTAATCAATCGAATAAATATTTCATTAACTTTATATTTCATACAAACCCTTTGAGTCCAAAACTAGGATCCCTTCATTATAAAACTGTCAGAATCAGATTTTACTCTATTAATAGACCTTTTTTTAGATATAAACTTGTGTTGTCAGCTTTAAAAAAACAAAGGCAGGCTTTGTTTTTCATATAAAAGTTCATGCGTCATTATCAACTGAAAATGTGAAAAAGTAATTTATTGGCAATATAAATGTTATGTCTCAAAGGAAAGTTATCATTTTGCTGAATCACCTACTGATATGAAAGAGTAGGGCTCCCATTCTATGACTGCTGTGCCAGTCGCGTGATCGCACCGATACACAAAAGGATAATTCCTCATGTCCCACAAACAAACACAACAATATCTTGCAGAAGAGCGATTAAAAACACTGATATTCGCAATATGTACTATATTCAAGAGCAAAATTCAGCCTATCAAAGTTTTGGATACCATTAAAACTACTGTAAAAAGACAATTTGCACTCGGAATCCAACTGGGTCGATAAAGGATATCTTATTTATTTGTGCCCTCATGAATGCTCGATATTGTACTCGTACATTCTAATTGAAGATATAATATATTACAGGATAAAGATGTCAGTGAAGAATGGATTGTTCCAGTTGTATCCCAGAGTGTGAGCAAAATATTTTATATATTATTTTTTACAAAACAGAATATCAGACTTTTTGACCAAACTTAACGTTTTCAAGAATAATTTTACATGACAGTAAATTAATATTTCTATTTTTTCAAAATTGTGATTTTCAGCATACTGTATTGTTTTAAATTTCCTTTTCTGAAGTACGAACTCTGCAAGGAGCGGTTTCAATGTATATCAGATACAATTGACAATCTACACTTATCTTATTACAGCATCTTATACTTTATACTCCATTTTATTGAATAAAAATATGTATTTATCCTCACTAAAGCATGATATCGGAGCATTGATAGTTGAACAACCTAGTTTTTTTTACATATGAAGATTTGGGAGTTTATTTCCTTAAATTTGAAAAACTCAAACGGAACCTAAATTATTTTGGAATGTAAAATAAAGTTGAAATAGCATTTTATAGGTAATAAAGATGAATGGAAGGATCTTAGTTTTTAAGACGTTTGATTAAAAAAGATATCACCGTTCTATTGGACTTAATATATAATTAAATTATCTAGAAAGTCGTGAGAAAATTCAAATAAGTAATATATACAGTCAACTTCGCCTAAGTCGATTCTCTCGGGACTGTGCAAAAACAATCGACTTAGGCGAAATTCGAGTTACAAATTTTGATTGCTAAGTCGAAGAAAAATTCGATATACAGGTAGGTGTGTGTGTGTGCACTCGCTCACATGCAGTCGCAAATCATCGGCGAGGCAGCAGGTGGGCGCAGTGCATGCGGGCTGTGTTTTGGAAAGTGAGCGCCCTCTTCGACGTATACGAAGTTATTTTCTTGTTTATGTATGTGTTACTTTCAAAATATCTGTTCGACTTACAAAAATCGACTTGTACGATTTTTAATACACACATGTCAATGGAGAAAAAATGGGACTTTTGATTATATTCGAGTTAGGCGACTTTCGACTTATACAATTCGACTTAGGCGAAGTTGACTGTATTTGAAATATTCAATAATGGATTCTATTATTGACTTTTAGTTTTGTAATTTATTTCTTATTTTTATGGCTAAAAAAACAGATATTTAAGTAATAAAATAATTTTCTTGCTCTTACCCTCTTATAGAAAAAGATGGTTATAGAGATGCAAGAAAAATAAACAAATTAATGCCTAATCAATAATAATAATTAGTCATCTTTATTTGATCGATAGACCCTTCATACTTTGTAAAGTAATAGACACAAACACATGACCAATTATTACAAATGTATGATTTTGAATATTTTAAAATGTCAATTTTAAAGCTCTTTCAGAAGACATGAATCGATTATTTTAAAAATCGTTATCATCAT
This sequence comes from Caligus rogercresseyi, assembly GCA_013387185.1. Lineage (NCBI taxonomy): Eukaryota > Metazoa > Arthropoda > Copepoda > Siphonostomatoida > Caligidae > Caligus > Caligus rogercresseyi. The sequence goes on from CP045894.1 coordinate 20,674,188, forward strand.
CCCTTTGGATAACATTTAATTCATTGCTAGTAAATTGCTTTGAACATAGACAGACAAATCATACATAATCTTCATGACTAAATGACGTCTTAGGTGTAATTCGAATCAAAATGCACCAGGAAAATATTTATCAAAAGCTTTCGTTTTAAGTTTCTGCTGCATTTACTCTCAATAATCATGATTGATTTTTTCCTCTTAGGATCTCGACAATACTTTTTAAATTATGAGAAGGATTCTATTTGCGAAATAGAGTTATATGAATGTATTATATTTTTGGTGATGAGTAATGTAAAATATGTATATAATTTTTGTCTTTCGTAGGTAAACTAATGACTTTTCATTAAAATATGTTGCCAGAAACCCTAAAAATACAAATCTATAATAACTACTCCAAAGTGTTTGGTACACTTAAAAATTGACCAAGAGTAATTAGTTTATTATTACCTCCGCCGAAGGAGGTATTGTTTCACTGGCGTTGGTTTGTTGGTTTGTTTGTCAGCAGGATAACTCAAAAAGTACGGAATTGATTCGGATGAACTTTGTGGAATTGTTGGAAATATCAAAAGGAACAAGTGATTAAATTTTGGCATCTCTGAGTGCTTCTTTAATATGCAAAATGAGCTAAATACTAATAAATATTTCAAGTTTGCCTACTCTGCCAATAGATGTCGCTGTGCTGTGAAATTGGGTGCCGGGAGCGTCTTCCTCTCGAAATTTCCGTCGAGGGGAACCCTCCCCGTCCCTCTACGCCGCCCCAGTCGTGAAAAATCCGCCTCGAAAGGCTCATAAGGACCCCGTGACGGCGGATGTTTGCACTCTCTGAGTGTATATATGCCTCTAGTTATATTTTATTTCATTAAAATATCCAAAGCCTAAGGAGCAGACTTGTTGACGATCGTGAAAAATTGTCGTTCACCAAAAGTATCGTTTATTTTAGATTGAATCGTTCATCGTTCGTTTGTCGTTCGTCATTTCTGAAAAAAAGTGACGACGTTTTTTATAGAAATAATTTTTTTCGCTCGTCATTCTAAAAAAATGAAGATTTTTTTTAGAAATGAATATTTTCTTTTTTTGGGCGCCAAAAAAAAAAACCGGCGAACGATAGTGTTTTTTTGTTGTCGCTCGAGTATGACAAACAATTACAAATGAACTACAAATCAACAAGTCTGCTAAGACGAGATTTTATGCTCAAATATTTTGAAAAAAACTTTGACTTACATTAGCAAAGTTTACAAAGTCTAACTACTAAATCTTATTTTATATGCCAGGATAAAAAACACAGCTTCTCTATAAATAAGCAAATAAATTTTAATAGTAATGCTTGGCTTTATAAATTACGTACGGAAAAATACCATTAATTTTCCAGGAGGATAATGGAGAATATAATAAAAAAGTCTCTCGAAATGAATTATACAATTTTATATTTTGTTAAATAAAATATGTGATTATCTCCTTTAATGCTTGTTTGTTTGTTGTTTTGAGATTAGTGAATACGTCGTTTCGGCGTAAAAAATAAAGTTTGTACTTAATAAGTAAATCTATTGGTACAATGATTAATTACGTTATGTAAATTATTACAATGTTTTATTCGAATAATTTGTAGAAAACACGCTACATTAATAAATACTCGCATATTTGGCCGTCTACGGCGCCCAATGTTCGCCCTTCGGGTATGGGTAGGTTTTGGAGCTAGTTTGTGAGTGAAACAGACCTTAAAATAAAGAGGGAGAGAGAAAAATAATTTTCTGTTTTGTACAAACATTCCTCATAAAAAGTTTGACTTTGTACAAAGAATAGTTTTAAGTCACATGAGATGCTTTTTCTTTTTTCTATTTCTCTAACTCCTCCTTTTCCTTTTCTTTTTTCCTCCCTTTACCTTGAAAAGTAGGTAGTAAAATCAGACAAGGTCTGAATTTTCCCCCATTTCTGTTCCCATCACTTTGCAAATAGTTTTATTAGGTCCGTCTTGATCCAAAGATTCCATAGGTACCTTCAAAGTTCAAATCTGACCATAAATGTGGGAGGAGATAGCGTGCGGACATACAGACGGACAGAGATTGGTGAATTATTATATAGATAACAAATCTTGATTTTGAATCAATGAAATGTCTACTAGTTTCTTTATGAAATATATTATGAAACATGATCTATTTATTAACTAAATATTTAAACATGATTTAAAAAAAGTCTGTATGTTTTTTGCATGAAATAAAGTAAAATAACAGTATATGGAACAATAGAAATTAAGTGATCCTGAAGTAATTGAGAATATTATTCTTTGGGCAAAGTTAAATGCTATTGGTGTAAAGTAAGATTTCCAAAACCAATAACTAAATTGAAGTGTGTTAATGTACATATGTATATCCATATAAAAATGGTTTGCTAGACACACGATTGCCATAATGGGACTGCATTATAACAATCCAGGCTTACCATCTGTGCTTCTATTCAATGACTATTAATTGTATTAGATGTCTTATTTGAAATGTTTTTAGCTCATGTCATAAACATGTAATTCCCCCAAACATATATTTAAATAAGACAAATCTTATAGCTACATAGTAATGTTCAAATGGGAGCTACTTATTTCGAAAAAATGGAAGTTCGCTTGACCAGACGGCGATATCATACGAGGAACATCTAGATAGCATGCCTGCCATATGGTTGCACAATCATTGAACTCAGTCTATGTCGACCAGATGAACTAGACTTTATTTCCTTGCATAAATGCACTTTGCTACGAATATATTTCTTATGGTATATTTTGTGATGCTATTTCCAAAATGATAATAACATTTAAATGAAATCAAATGTAGGATTTGAATATATATATATATATATAGTATATAATATATATATATATAGGAAACGGCCGGGAAACTATTTTAGCCGGGACTTTAATATATTTGTTCCTTCGTCATTCTAAAGGTGATGCTTTTTTTAGAAAATATTTTGAAAAATTTAAAAATAATATTTGAAAAAAGTGATGACGCTTTTCTTAAAAATTAATTTTTAAATATTTGTTTAAAAACTAAAAAATATTTTCTAAAAAAATCGTCGTCACTTTCAGAATGAAGAACGAACGAAAATATTAAAGTCCCGGTCGGTTATTTTTAGACACCGGCCGGGTCAGGACGCTCAAAAAACAGCCGGGCACCCTGTGGTTTTCTGATATATTTGTGGGATTTTAGTTATAGCCAGAGATAAATATGCTTGTAATGCATACAATAAATTATGTGTTGGAAAAAGTACACGCGTACAAATGAGAAAGCGCAATATTTAAATTATGTATGCATTATCTTGCATAGTCGTTTTTCAGCAAGAAAAGATTTTTATAAAATGACGCATCAGAATGTTGATGATTGTTCAGGGAAGAGCTTAACATTCAACATCCATTAAATATGATTATTAATTATACTTCTGAAATGCAATCATCATCATAATCACTTTACTTTGCGAACAAATTAATATTTCCTCAATCATCAGTTCTTCAGCGCCTCTATCAACATGCCTAAAGAGTTTCTTACTCGTGGAGGAATCCGAATTTGTCTTTTTTTTAACGAGAAACAATGTTCTTATCATAATAAAATGCAATGCTAAAGGATGTTCATAGGTATACTGGTAATTCTTAATACTGAAGATCTTAAGTTGAATCCATAAATAGGGAAAGGAAAAGGGTAGTTCTAGCAAAGTCAGCAATACACATTATTTTTCAGTTGGTAACAATATTTTCTTTTATTTTCGATAATTTGTAATCAGAGTAATGTGATGAAGCATAATAAAAAACTCCTCTTTCCTTTGAAGTTAATATAATAATTATGATATGTATTATGTATATATATATATATATAAATGAACGGGTACCCGGCCCAGTGTCGTAAAATCACCGGGCCGGGACTTTGATATTTTCGTTTGTTCGTCATTCTGAAAGTGTTGACATTTTTTTTTAGAAACGAATTTTTAAATTTCAAAAAATTATTTAAATATTATTTTCTAAAAAAACGTCATCACTTTCAGCGATATTTTTTTATAACTTTAGGAAAGTATTTGCTAAAAAACGTCGTCACTTCAGAATGACGAAGGAACGAAAATATATTAAAGTCTCGCCGGTTTTGGCCCGGCTTGAAAAATTTAAATCCCGGCCTGACCCGAGTCCAAGCGAAAATAAGTGTCCAGGTCGTTTCTATGATATATATATATATATATATATATATATATATATATATATATATATATATATATATATATATAGAGATATGTTCAGCAAATATGTCTAAGTCTGCATTTTGAAAGGCTTAATTTTTAAGAAATGGAAATAGTTCAATTATAATGTGTTATTTATTAGTTCTTTAATATTATTAATTTTGGTGTAAAAGTATCAGTGATTTTTATATGTAAGGAACGTGGTTCTTCAGGCTATTGATATCATGGGCTTATTTAAGTCTCCATTTTTATCTCTCACCAATTAAATTAAATGAAATACCTCCAATTACTTCAAAATATTAACCTTTGTTTTTAATATTCAAATATTTCAGCTGTTCCTTCATCTTCTTTGAAAAAACTATATTTATACAACTGTAATTATATTCCATATGGATGTTGGGTATTTTTGTTTTCCATCAAGTTATTGATACGTGAGTAAAAACATAAAATGATTCAACTTACTCATCCAAAGGATTTAAGTCATTCAGGTATAGGGAAATTTAAAAAAATCCTTATATGATAGAAACTCGCAAAAACAAATATGAGTTAAATACATTTTATAATGATTTAGTTTGTGTGGAGGTGCTACAAATACACAAACCATTAACTTATTAAATAATTTCTCAACTCAGGTATGTTAAGACTTGACATTATATATATATATATATATATGATGTATTTTCTTAAAATGAGGCTTGAGAAAAAAAGGAGAAGAAGAGAAAAACGCCTTTTTCTGTTTCTAGCTATTTTACTTTTTAAGAAATTATATTTTCATATTAACTCTTTGAATAATGACAAAAAGCTTCAGAAAATTCGCAATTGGCCCCATAAGTTGTGAATTATTTTATTTAGCCTTATATGATGAGCATTTAGTGATGTAGGTAACCGTACATATCAACTGGTTCTTGTCTGTGATGATTTTCTTTTTATTCAGAAAGAAGAAAATTATCTCTTTAAGTTACTGTCATCCCTCTTTTTTCTACTCTCATCACTGCAATGAGTATAATGACTAGAACCACGGGACTTCGACGGAATCCAATGTGCAACACCTAATCAAACCATGGTTCCAACCTGCTCTTTTCATCCTCTTTGTAAAGTCAATCCTCAGGTGTTCCTCTTCAGACTCCTCAAGCCCATCTCTATCAACTTTGATCCAAAGAGTTCCTCCAGTCTTGTTTCGAATCTCCTTTCCATGCACTTCCGGATGATCATAGCTTAGAGCCCCATTTTTTTTTTCTCTTCAGCAAGGTCTTTATTTCATTATTAATATATCTGACGTACACAATATACACATATATATATTAATAAAATTAAAAAAGGAAAATTGTGCAGTGTTGAAACAAACATAAATAAACATTGTAGTTTAAAATTATTTTCCTCTTTAAGACCTTAAAAACATCAAATTACTTAGGAAGTATAAAAAGCAATACTAAAACCAAACAAAACATAAAATCACAATAAACGAGCAAAACGTAATATTATAGCAAGTCAATGAACAAATACAGATAACACGCATACATAATTAAAAACGAATATAATAATCCGATTTAAAGTCCATAAGCTATTAGTTCTCCGTGTCCTTAGTGTTTTCGTTATAATAACTTATTATACGTTTTAGCATTCTGGAGTGTCGGGCTGATGAGGAGGGATAGTACTTTATGATTTCATACGCGAAGTTCCATATATTGTCCTGGACCTTGGGAATCCTTAGGGAGAGGGCAGCATACCTCGCTGCAGCCGATATGATTATTGATCTCATATCAATAACATTGACACATCGATCCGTTGTTATGCATTGACCAATATAAGCTTTGAGGTTGGCAATGGCGACAGATAGAGCTTTACCTTCACTTGAAGTACCCTTCAAGAAAGATGGTACACCAAAAAGAAAAACTGCTTTGATAAAAGAAGGTCTAAAATCTTTTAAGAACTCTTGATTTATAAGTAAAAAATATTTAATCACGCTCAAGACAGGGCAATCAATAAACGCATGAACAATAGTATTAAAAGTTTTCCCACAATCCTTACAGGGCCGATAAAACTTATGAGGTCTGCCGAAATCTGAAACTGGGCTGTGAATTTACGACCATCATTAATTCCTAGCAGTGAACGAGCAACAACCCCACCCCAAGATGCAGGAAGACCAAAGACATCAATATAGTTCTCTATTATTTTTCTACCTCAGAGAGATCAATAGCTACTGCTGACAATTTAAAACACCATGGCGTGAGAGGTAGATGATTAACCGCATTTCTGCGCAGAGGGAAGATAAATCTCCCTGTATGAAAGACAGATTCTCTGCCCAGATCATGATAGGTCAAAATATCTTCCTCAATTGCAATCTTTTCTAGCTCTTTTGGAGACTTCAGACCCCTAAAAAAAGGAGGTTTCTTATGACTCTGCCGTATGACATCGATCGTTCCCATTGAATCAAAACATGGAGCTAAAGTCCATATAATTCTTTGGGCAGCCCCCCATTCTCTCGAAAAAATAGTGACGATATCATTCGAGAGAGTAGTACCGAACATAAGAAATTTAAAAACGTCTGCCTCAAAAATAAAACTCCTCCATTCCAGGTCAGGATTTGTTAAAACATCTTTTAAAACATCACGATATATTCTAGGTAAAATCTTTCCCAATAAGGACAGACCACCACCTAACTGCCTACGTGGCCGTTTCAACGCAGGTAGATATGTATGATTAAAGAGTGTTTGAAGCCAGTGTTCCTCTTCTTGGATTGCTCTCTCCCCAACAGATGGAAGCGCTGTGGCGATATATATGATTTGGGAAATTATTTGTGTATTATACAAATCAATTCTTCTTTGTAAGTTTAAATTCCTCCATGTTTTGCAGCATTTTTCAGCCTTTGAGAACAGTTGGCACCAATTAGCATCCGACGCTCCATTGCTAAGCCACTCAATGCCTAAGATGTTCACACTATCCGTAACTCTACAACCACTTATAATAGTGGATGGCTCAGGAGACCAGAGACCTAAAGGGAGGACAGAAGTCTTTTTCAAGTTAAGTTTCATCCCAGAAACGACAGAGAATTTATTAAAATAAGAAATAATAGTCTCTATTCTTTTACGCAATTGTGGTACGGAATTGCCCTCAATCATGATAGTAATGTCATCAGCATAAAGATCGACTAAGTGAGTCTTTCTTCCAAAACATACACCAAACCATTATACTTCCGCACTAATTTTCGATATAATAGCTCCATTGCAGCAACAAAAAGTAATGGTGACATAGGACAACCTTGCCGACAACTCCTACCTAAAATAATGGACTCACTCTGTACTCCGTCAATATTAAAAGATGAAGATCCGTTAAAAAGAAGTGCCCGTATTGGATTAAAAAAGCGTCTGGGTAAAAGTTTCTTAACTGCCTCAAAAATATAACTATGTCGAATACAATCGAAGGCTTTACTAAAGTCGACTGCTATAGTTGCTCCGACCTTTCCTCTAGTCCTTGTCGAATCAATGGCAGCTTGGATATTCCGGGAAATATCGGATATGCGTCTTTTGCTCAAAAATCCTTGTGACTCATGCTTAATTTTTTATTCAAGATGGGCTCAATCTGCTTCGCTAGAACTCCCGCCAAAATTCGATACGCCTCATTCAATATGGTCAACGGCCTCCAATGACTAATGCTCGTCCCATTTCCTTTCTTGGGGATTAAAGCTATTCTACCCCTAGTAAGAGCAGAAGGGAGCCTCCCCTTTGTTTCCATCTCTTCTCCAAATTTTAGAAGATAGGGAACTATGTCACGAGTACATAGTGTGAAAATTTTCCCTTTGATGTTATCTGGCCCGGACGCCTTGCCATTGTTATAAAATCGTTGGATATAATGTAGTATATTGGCGTAGGAAAACACTGTACAAGAATGAACTTTTTTAGCCCTTGGAAACCATTCCTCAAATCTGAACACTAGAAACGTACATCAACGGCCCCACCAAAAGTTTATCAGAGTCCGTTCCTCTATGGTCACCAGCAAGAGAGAGCCGATGGGTCCCACGGAATTCCACAGGATTGACACACTTCAGCCGAGGAGGCATATCAAGGAGAATATAAATAAGGTGAGGCAATGGGAATCGACGTAGGCATTGCAGGGCGACAGCTGACTATTTTGTTGTGGCGTCACAGGTGCTACGCTTGATTCCTAGTTCAGTTTGTATTGTTAAGCGAAAATGTCATATTCTCGAGGAAGTCATGTGTTTGTGCCATCTCTCTTGCTCTTATCCTCGAGATCCAGAATATTTGCACTTCCGACGAAGGATCTCAATATCCAACGTATGTGGATTGCATGATGCAAAGATACGACAGGATTGGCTAAGAATGCGATATCTGCGATCGTCATGTATCCGGATGACTTCCAAAGGAATATTCAGGCTGAGCTTATTGGCCACTTTCTAGGAAGAAGCTTAAGTCTCAAGCTGTTCCTTCATCTTCATCCCTGGATCACCCTTCTCAGTGTTGTCCAAGTCCTTCAGACAGGTCGTCAGAAGCCCATGAACGAAAAAAAGGTGAGTTGACTAATGAGGAGGAATGAGAAACTCGACTCACGAAAAATTTAATTTTAATCTTTAATTAAAAACTCATTGGAAAATAATTACACTTAGATTAAACAAGAAGGTAATGAATCCTTCTACAAAGTTCAATCTTGTCTACTCAAAGAAGAGATATAACTACCGCCTATCCTACGGAGCATATGTACCGGGCCTTTGAGTATTTGCACTCACGGAAACTCCTTCCTCTGCGTAGTAGGCAAACAAAGGAAAAACCAATGACTGTTCCTACGAGGTGTCTGCTATATCTATGGATACTTAGCCAGGAAGTTTAAACAACCTCCACCCAAATTTGGGGAAACAGACGAGTAACATTGAAGGATTTAAAGAAACTCAAAGTCCTTGGATTGAGTTATACCGCCATTTCACTCGATTTTAATTAAAAATAATTTCCAATTTTTTCATCAATAGGCAGCAAGACGCAATTAATGATTAATGATGTTTTTCAAAGACTTTTTAAGCCACTTATCAATTTCTATTCAATTGGTCAAAGAAATTATTGCTTTTGTAAAAAAATAACACGGATTCGAGTCAATTTTCTTAATAAGCTACTTAAACGAAAAAATGCTAAGAAAAACTTAAACACATCGGCCAGGTTACTAATTAGCGTAATAATATATTCTATTTCTTATGTTCCCCCCTTTATTAGTACATATGTATACTCTATTATTATATTTATAAATTCCTTCGAATAATCAAAATCTTGATTGTAAAAATCAAATTATTGTTTTTGAAAATATCATAATTATAGGACTAAATACTGGAAATAATAAATACTAATGATAAATCATTTACATAACATTTTTTTCATGTAACCTTGGTTCTATACACTAGCACAGAACATATTGTAATGAAATATTTTCATTGGGAGATAAAGTTGAGAAATAATATCTATATCATAGCAATAATAAGTAATGTTTTTTTATGTAGCATTCGTGACGTACAAAAATCTCCCTTTTGAACAAGGGATAAGTCAAAGTTCTCCTATTTGACTCACCTTATTTATATTCTCCTTGAGGCATATGACAGGCGAGTCATTACTATAGAGGAGTCTTCGGCATCCTTGTTCTATTGTGTTCTCGTATCTTTCTCCATGTCGGACTAAGGGCTAAGAAGACATCGAACGATCACTTTTCAATAAAGATTAGACGACGACTTATTTCCAGAGTCAGAAACATATACAATATTATATCTCATATATTTATGTTACATTTGTGTATGAAAGGGTTAAGCTATGGGTACCAACTAATGAAGCAGATATATTTATAAGGGATGATTTAAAGACCATTAATTGTTGAGAAGCGCATTTTCTTATGACTTAATCGAAAACATGCAATTATAAAAATGAAGTGCATCATCCATAGAATAACAAACGCTTGTTTTTGGTGCTTAGTAAAGAATTCCTATGCTTCAGTTTAAAAAAACTCAGCTCCATTGCATTACTCCTGTAAATTCTATCAACTGACAAAACCTATCATAACCACAAACTATAAAATGATATATATTTAATACTAAACTTTGAGTATTGACAAAAGATCCTAAAATGCGCTATGAGTCTATGAAGATATTGAATTCTTACTTTGTCGGTTAGATGATCAAATTTTACTGTTGGTAACTCTAGCATATCAACCGGTCTTATCAACATCTTCTTACTGTATCCAATGAAAATAATATTTTCTTTGCCCCTCCTTTTATTCTTCATATTTTTTTGTGTATGAAATGACTTAAGCTAAGGATACCAACTATTGTAGCTAGATTTATTTTTAACGGGATTTTAAGGATGATTAAATGTTGAAAGCGCATTTTCCTGTGAATTAATAAAAAAGTTGAAATCATAAAAAAATGTAAAACATATCTCAAAGAATAGCAAACTCTTGTTTATGTATTTTTGTAAAAAATGCTCATGCTTCATTTTAAGAAAATACATCATATATATACATATATTATATATTATATATATATATATATAGATATAATATATATATATATATATATATAATAAATGGACAATATACCATCAAATTGACATCTTATTCCGAGTACGACTCGGTCTATGGCTCTCTTATATTTTGATTAGAACATGTTTTTCCTGTCAAACTATAATGAAAAATGCAGTTTACTACTGAACCACTTGTCTTTAAAAAAACAGGACATGAAGTAACGTGTATAGTTTATTTTTATTTTTTTAATACAATTAGCTTGTACTTCTACAGATGATAAATAAGATTACAATTCAAATGCAGGCCTTTTGGCATAAACTGTGTAGGTATCTAAAAAGATTGATTATACCAATATTTATTTAAAAATGATGTGTAAATACATGGTTTTTTGGAATATATATGGAACGAAACGAAGAATATTAATTTTTAAAGTTAAATAGGTATATTGAATTTTGTATTGCATAATATTTGAATAAACTTGTATTATTCAAAATTGTGCCGTTTCTCTATTGAAATTGTCCATCTGGAATAATCATTTTGAAGATATAAAAATTAAATAAAAGTTAAAGATATTAAATTAGACACTACTATATGTTAAGGATTAGTCTATGAAATTTTTATGACTTAATATTTAATATTTTTCTTTTTTTAAAGTGTAATCAACTTGAATAGTTAAATTCGCTTCATTTTTGGTATGTTAATTTTTTTTTGCTACTTTTCCTTTTTCGTTTCTTATTTCTAAAGAAGATATCCTTTAAAAACAAATACAGTTTGCTTCCTAAAATCATCTATTAAAGAAAAGTGTTAAGTAGAAGTAGTTTTGAAGTTGTCTCTTAACTCTAAAATTAGGTGAAAAGAAATGTGACGTGAGAACACTATTTGAATACAGGATTTTTTTGGTGAAAATGAGATGGACCCATAATAGTATTCTTCATTTATCTTCTCCATTTTTATTGATATTTTTTTTAAATTAGCCCCTAATTGATGCGATATTTAAGGAATATTGTCGAGGAAGAAGCTAGTCACAATAAAAAATTGGCCAGGAATGTTGGCATCATCTTGCACGCTCTTGTTGTTTTTAACCAATCATATAACGTTGTTCATAGTTAATGTACGTTTTCTAATATTAAAATGGAGTAGGCAGTAGTCTCCCTTTTTCCAACCTCTTTTTTAAGTAGATTCACTACATTATTAAAACTAAAACAACATAGCTAAGGACGTGAAGGCTCTCAAAAGAATCAGGAAACCTCTAGCAGAGTAGGTTCAAGGTCCAAGCGGGGGGAGGAGGCTAACAGCTGCTGCTCTGAAAACGGTCCCAGTTCCCAGGTTCGTCCGTCATGGGGAAGAAGGGCTGTGTCCCCGGATGCCGGGGGCTACGCCGGCGTGGTTCCTTCCGTGGTGAGCGGGAGCTGTGTGTCCTCGAGCACGTCTTCAGTATCCCCGCCGACCGCCTCCTCAACCTCTTCCGTGTCTCCGAGCGTGGATACTCGGTTCTCTCATGTGTAGGTGCTTACTACAGCGGCCATGTGGAGGAAGGAAGTCTATCCCTCTTCCTCCGAGGGACTCGTGAGCTAGCTTCGACTCCCGGGAGCTTCCCTCTCATGCTTCCCTTTCTCCTCCGTCTGGAGCCACCGGGGACGCACAGCTTCAGCATCGGGGTGGAAGTGGAAGTCTTCAACACTGCACGGGACTCGGAGGCCTTGGCTGGTAGCCCTCACGCGTCGAGGAGCTCCGGAGCAACGTGGTCGTCCTCTGCAGCTCAAACTCCGCCGGGGAGCTCCCGGGCTTCAACCAAGTGGTCCACCAGGACCGCCTTTGCCCCCGATCCAACATGCCACGCATCCAGGACAAGGACTTTTATTTCAATTGGGATCCCGCTGCCTCGGAGATGAAGGACAATTACGCAGAGGGACGAGGACTCCCACGCCGTCTTTGTCAAGTCCATCAACGCCTGCTCCGTCAAGTACGAGCCCGCCAAGCGGTCTCTGCGGGTCGTGAGCACGGACGAGGACATGCAGCGGAAAGCCGCCATGATCCTGGGCATGCATTTTCGAAACTTCACACAGAAGGTCCTCCTCAAGAGCAAGACGGAGGAAGTCGAGCGGTACCTGGAGGCCACGCGGATTCAGAGCACCTACGGCTACACATAGGAGTTTCACGTACCCAGTGAGCTCATGGGCCTAGCCATCGGAGCCCACGGGGCAAACATACAGCAGGCCCGAAGCGTGGGCTGCATCATCAACCTGGAGCTCCAGGAAGAGACCTCGATCTGTCAATGTCAATGAAATGTCTAATAGAGCTCAAGTGTGCGAAAAATTGCTAAACTGCAGTTTATTGCTGAATTTACCTGTAATTCCTATATTTTTACTTTAATTTTACTTCGTTCTTGGACAAACTGACTGAAAATATACTGTTTGATATGTGCCTAACAAATTTATTTATTTTGCGCGTTCATGTTCCCTTCTGTTTTTAATGGACCTAGTATGCAAGCAGCTCTCGCAGCCTTTCCGTCCGTATATATGTTGTCCGTGATTAAAGCGGCATTAACAATAGTATTATTCAAACTCACTATTTGCTTCTGCTTTTGTGATTTCTATTTTCGTGGATTTTCAACCATTAAAATGGATGTTGACATCGTACTTCGAGATTTGGATGAGGAGGAGCTTCAAAAGATTAATCAATTTATACTCAGTCGTTGCTTCTGTGTCTTTGTCCTTTGGATTAAATGGGCAAAAGACGCCATGTTTAATTGGTTCAATCGAGAAGAAGTCGTCGATGACGAGAACAATGCCTTGAAATATCTTTCATATCACCATCGAGCCTGGAAGCAGTGCCTTAGGACTTTTTCAGTAATAATATAGCGATAAAAATATCAAATTCCAAATTAGTGGTCAAAGAGTTTGTTTATCCACTTTTCTGTTCTTCTTGGGATGAGTATCGTATCGAGCCGTTTCCCCATCTTCAAATTCCATGTGATAACTTTTGGGTATGGTGATTCAATGCGGACAAAAATTTAGATGTTTTAATGTAAAGGTTGCACTTTATACAAGCAACGTTAATTAAGAAAATAACCAAATGTTATAGGTGCAAATATTGTGTAATACACATTTTAAAAAGCAATGCAAGAAATTCACCTTGTTCTAAAGGCTCGACAATTAGACAAGAAATCGTAAGTGAAAAATTAATTAATAAAAGAAGACGCATAACATTTGACATAGCGGTTGTTATAAGGACTCCATCACACCGTTGGATTCGGGAGGATTTACTTAATCACCTCGTCACCATAAACACACACATTCTGGAAAACTAGCGGAATACTGGCCAGAATTCTGGTTTCTTGGAATCTAATTAAGGACAACAGGAGTCTTTTTTCCTCTTCTTCTTCTTACCTCGGTCTGTATTCCCTTTTTTCTTTCAAATAATAAATAGCCGGCTCCTATCAGCTTGTCGTGCTTCCTTCATTAGATCCTAAGCAAAAGAAATTATTTAAAGGGCGTGTATTCTCTTCCTTTGGATTGACATGAATCCTACAGATCGCCCTCCTGACAATGGTCAGGCGGATGAAACAAATAACAATAATACTAAGCTCTCTTACGCGAGGGCTGTCACTAAGAAAAAAAGGAACTTCAATGATGTTTCATTGAATTTAAACTTGAACTACTCGTTCAAGTGGGAGACTTTCGTTTTCACCTTAACGGAAGGAAATACGGAAAGGGTCTTTAACAATAGAAACCTTAAGCACATTTCTGTGTATAATGCTGCTTTATTTTTTGGCTTCTCTGAAGAAGAAATCGCCGGGGCTCAAGCCCAATATGGCTTCGGATATGCTTCGTTATATACTAATGAGCCTATTGATATACGATCACGCATTGATACTTTAAAGAAGGAATATACAACTGAAGCGGAGGGACCCAATGGAGAAATGAGGACTGTGAAAATGAGGGTGAAGGGCATTGAAAAATTAAATTTCGATAGGAGAAAAAAGATGACAATAAAGGCTATTAATACGTTCAAAAGGATCAATGAGGATAAATTAAAGAATTGGATTGGAGATTTTGTCGAAATTCTAGATTGCCACCCAGAAGCAAACCCAGATGATCAAGACGCAGAAAGAAAATTTGAGCGCTACAAATCAATTTGGAGAACGTCGAACTATATTCTTGAAGTGAATGCGGATCCATATATTATACCTCAAATCGTCCCAATACACGGTAACCTCGTAAATTTAAAGTTCCCCGGGGTGCGCCTTCAGTGCCAGAACTGTTTTCAGTTTGGGCACGCAAGAGGGAGTTGTACCGCAAAACGGGTAAAAATTATAGATTATGAAATGGCGTTGAAGCAAAAGATAATGGAATACAAGGAAAATGGCTCGAAAAAAGAGGATAATTCTCAGTGCCATGTCCCTACACCAGAAAATAACGATGGTTGCCCCTCTTCAAGACCTATTGAAGACAGTGTTAACCCCATTGAAAAGGAAGTGGAGGACGGAGCATGCGCCCCCACCACTGACGATTCAAACCCCTATGTACGGGTGGAATCTATGGAAAAAGAAATATCCATTATAGACAATGAATCACGTATCCTCACAGGCGATGCTTCGGACCCTCAAATAGCAAATAAGTCGGTTGAAAAAGGGAGCCCCGAGATATGCAATGCAAACGACGAATCGTTAATTCTCCCCCTTGCCACTGCGGTTCGAGAGAAACCCTCATCACACCGCTTCAGAGGGACATCTGAAACAGAACCCCCTAGAAGTCCTAAAGGACACATCTCGAAAAAAAATATAATGCCATCCAGATCCGGATCGAACCCGAAGAGAGCCATAACGTTGATACAGCCTTCACAAAATACGCCATCATCTAAGATACGAAAACAGGAGTAACCTAGGCGAAATTAACTCTTGAATACATTTCACAATTCAAACAGTCATGATCTCCTCATTATCACTGAACTGCAACTCCTTAATAACAATAGAAAGGAAATATGCTATTTCCAGATTACTTAACTACCTCAAACTTCCCGATATAGTCATACTTTCCGATACTCGGTGTTCTTTGGAACAACACTTTTGTTTTCCTGACTGCTACAGTATTTTTACAGCTTTTGATAGCACCTTACCTAACCCAAAAAGAGGGGTCACTATTTTAGCAAAAAAATATTTAAACCCCGTAATTGTATATAAAGCTTCAGACGGAAACCTCTTAAAAGTCCAATGTAATTTTAAAAACACTACCTTCGACGTGATAGGTGTTTACGGCCCAAATAAGGACGATCCTCATTTTTTTAATAATAAGCTCACTTCTATTTTATCTCATAACGCTACAATTATGAGCGGCGATTTTAACATAAAACTTAAATGCCAAAGAGACAGTTCAAGTCAGTCAAACCATTTTCCTCGTGCAACTGCAGCTCTTCGCTCCGTTATTACCGCATATGGTTTTAACGACGCAGCTGATGTAGTTAAAAACTACGATCATACATTTTTCTCAGTTGATAAACTGTCTCGACCTACATCCTCAAGAATAGACCTTTTCCTTTTCAAAGGCTTCAAACCATCAGATATAAAGGATCATAGAGTTATCGACACAAAGCTCTCCGATCATCGCGCGCTATTTACAAAAATAGGTGCCCTCCTCCCTTCTGAAAATAAATGCAAGAAGTTATGGAAGCTAAACGCCTCGTTATTGGAATGCCCTGAAGTAAATAGAAATATAATTGACGTAATTGAGACTGCAAATTCATATATTAAGTCAGCGGAGGATGTTTTTTCTGTTGTAGAGAAAATGTTCAACAAAATAAGATGCATATGCAGGCAAGCAGGCGCTAGAAAGGCTGAAAAACAAAAAAGAAATCTTAACCAAATTGAAAACACGAGCAAGCAAATAATGACCGACTCAGAAAAAGCATTCAAACTGAAACAGATTTACCAAGAACATGATGTCACTCATAGAATCAAACTCAAAATGAACGAAATCGAAAACATGTCAAATTCTAGAGTTCAATGCGTTCTTCAGGAACAACGAAAAAATAACCAAAAAATGACTACTATAATAACACAATTAGGAGTGGAGTCTAATGAACCCAGCATTATATGTGACGAAATATTACATTTTTATAAAAATATATACAAATGTTTCGACTGCAAGGAATCCACTTTATGCAAAAGATGCAAGGCAGCCAACGCGGACTTTTGCAACGAACTTAGATGCAATAAAGATGATGTCCTCACCGTACCTGAAGAAGATAACAACCAAATAGAGACTCACTTAACTCTAAAGGAAATAATAATAGCAGTTCAAACGAATGCAAAAAATAGAAAGGCCCCCGGTCCTTCTGGTTTCACCTTTGAGTTTTTTAAGAAATACCTTTTTAATCTTGCTCCCATTTTACTCAAGTTTTACGAAAAGGTTATGGAAGTTGGATACTTTCCGAATTTTGCCTCCGACGGAACCATGGTACTCATTCCAAAAAAGAATAAGGACCAAAAGTACCTCCAAAACCTGCGACCTCTCACCCTGCAGAACTGCATTTACAAAATATTTTCTTATATAATCACGAACCGAATGAATAAAGTTTAAAAAAAAGTTTTACATACATCTCAATACGGTTTTATCAAATCCAAACTTATGGACGACATACCTTTTACCCTGCAAACGCTTTTAGAATCCTGTGAAGATGTGTCTCTTTTAGCTTTAGACTTTGCTAAAGCCTTCGATAGCATTTCTCACGAATTTTTAATCCGAACGCTATATAAAAAGGTTTTGGTGATTATATAATAAGAATGATAGCTGTAACGCTATCACGCTCAAGAACGCTTATTACACACGGTAATCAGTATAGGTTCTTCCCAAACTTAAGAGGTGTCCGACAGGGCGACCCACTGGCTGCTATTCTTTTTATAATAAGTATTGACGAATTAATACAAAATATCCATTACAATAACTGCGTAATTGGGATCAAAATAGCACAAACGCAGTTAAAATGCATGTGTTATGCAGATGATTTAACGATAACCTTGAGTGGCAACCCTCTAACGACTCTTAAATCAATAAAATCAGTTTTTAACATTTTATCAAGATTCTCAATTACATCCGGGCTTTTTTTAAACAAGGAAAAAACCGAAGTTTTAACTCCTTTCAAAGATATCTTTGCAAAGGAATGGCCGCATTTTAAATACCCCGAACGCATAAAGATTCTTGGATCGTGGATCGGTTTTAACAGCTACCAATATAATCTTACCACCATAGATTCTCTTATTTC
Source organism: Caligus rogercresseyi (assembly GCA_013387185.1). Classification (NCBI taxonomy): domain Eukaryota; kingdom Metazoa; phylum Arthropoda; class Copepoda; order Siphonostomatoida; family Caligidae; genus Caligus; species Caligus rogercresseyi. The sequence continues at coordinate 20,692,158 of CP045894.1, forward strand.
GACATCGAAAGTGTTTTATTCTTCTTTTAACTTAAATACTTGGGACAGAATCACAGCCTGGAATACATACATCGTCCCAAAAGTAATTCATCTTTTGCGCGTCACTCCCTTTGATGTAGTCACAGCTACAGGAATATTATCGGCTGAGGACGCGTTTTTGAGATTGGGAAAGAAAAGGAATATATCCTATAGGAGAGTTCATAATCCCTTGAGCTATGGTGGTCTTGGAGTTATCGATTTTGTGTTTTTGTGGAAGTCGTTGAATTTTTATTGGGTGAGGAAATTGTGGAAGGTCGATGAATTTTGGAAACTCCACCTGCATGAATTTCTCAGATATCGAAATGTACAGCTCCACCTTTCTCCTCATCGCGGTCTTAACAACATTTTAAATTCATTGAGTCTTTACTCCGTACGGATTAAAAACTTTTGTGTCGGTGCTACAGATATCGTAAAAAGATTCGAATTATCTTTGCAGTGGGAGATGCCGACGAGTGGCTGCTTGAACGATTTTACAATTGCAACACGTAACGCAGATATCGCTGCTGACGTAACAATGGGCAATTGTTTAATTAATAAGCTGGCTGAGAAATTTTACTTTGTTAGATTCGGCAATGTATACTTCATTGACCGCCCCCTATTGCCTTTTCGAATGAAAGTGTACTATACGACGACGTCTTTTCTTAGAAAATGCATGCATTCTCCTACTTTAACTCCATTTATTGCATATTTGCAGCGACGAAATATTAATGTGCCTCCTCAAAAAAGCATAAATAGTATTAGTAACAAGTTTTTAACATCAATGAGCGATGGTTTAAGTACAGAATTTTGACCGGAACTCTCGAGGTTTCATCCAAATATTTTAAAGACGCTCGCGAAATGTGCGTATTCTGCCATCGTTCAAAGGAAACGACGGATCATATTTTATGGGAATGTCCAAAACTAAGCGGGGTCTACAAAGAAATTATCAAAATTGTAGAATTCAATTTCGGTTCTGGTAACGCAGTCAATAAAGACATGTTAAATTGGCCGAACCGAAAAGGAGGAGGATTCTCAAGAAGAACTGTACAGCACAATGAAAGCTCCGGAGTACTCAACACGTGATACCTCTGGGTCCAATCACGCTCAAACACCGCTACCGACGTTTATCTCTTTCATCATCAAACGAGCAGGTCCACTGCATACGACCTCACATCTGACATGGTATACAACAGTAGTTTCGACGCTTCGTCATGCAAGCTAACGTTATTATGAATCATGAGTATTTATATCTAAAAATGACATTGTGTGTGCCTATAATTGTATTTGTTTTGATGTGTGTTTTGTCCCTATACCCCGCAATTGTTGGAAATGAAAAAGTATAATAAAGCTTGCTCTTGGCGAAAAAAACAATAACGTACATTTATTAAATTGGCTCAAAAGGTGTTACAAAGTATAAGAATAGTTAAATCAAAATGTTTTTATATTATGTTTGATCAATGAAATAAAAAATACAACAAAATACGAACATATCGCTTTTATTATTAGGTTGAACCCACGAACAGTCTGGCCCAGTAAAACTTATTATTTTCATCAATTTAATATAAAAAAACACATAAATTAGAAAATACAATCCAATCCGCCGTTGCAATGAAGTCGTAGAAGTGCTCCCAGAGCCTCTTGAGTTGGTCGAAAGCTCGTCTTCGCTCACCCTCTTCATCGCCCGCTGCACAGCAGAAGTGGCTTCCTCATGCCCCCCAAACTCGTCATTACGGAGCAGATGCTTCAACTTCGGAACAGGAATCGGTTAAAGAGGTTCAGATCTGGGCTGTAGGGGTTCTGTTTGACCGGTTTCACGTCCCTTTGGGTCAGAAACTCCCTGTTTAAGCGGCAGAGTGAGGACGGGCGTTGTCCCACATCAGGGACAATCCTTTTGGTGAATCCTGCGTTGAGGTTGATGAAGTGTTTCCCGGTCTTCTTCAGGTACTCTCTAATGGTCTTCCAGTCGGCTGTGGTCCCTCCCGAGAGATAGTGCCTCAATGGAGACTCGCCTTCAATTTGCAGCTGAACCCCATCAGGATAATTGTCTTCCTCGTCGTCAACTTCACATCCATCCGACCTGCCTCCGCTCCGCCGAGTCAAGTGGAACCAGACTCGTGGATTCGGAGGCACCTCCGTGTGCCGGAGGACGACGAGGATGGGATCACCGGGAGATGAATCCTGGAGGGGAAGAAGTCCTCGTCTCCGAGCACCAAGCCCTCCATCGCGAGCGGCACGTCCTTTTTTGCGAGCGCCAAGGTTCCTTTGTGAGCGGCACGTCCACGGAGAAGGATGTACTGGATGGAATCTCTGCATAGCACACACAATCAATCGACAAAATACAATCCACGATTGGATTCCGATTGTCTATCCTTGATTCGAAGTATGTACATGAGAATAACTAATTAATAATTCTGTATTAACAAGAAATACATGACGTATTGCTTTGAATATAGATCCCCCCTTCTTTCTCTTTCTCTCTCTCTTCAAAGCATAATTCTAGCCCAATGTTTTGTTGGAGCATGTGATTGGTGGAGATTCATATCGATGCGCAGGGATACCAGCATATATAATTTGTAATGATTCCACGACAAATTACGGCCTTCCATCTTTTGGAAGGATATTGCGCATGAAAACCCTTTGATTGTAATAAACAATCGAGATAAAACAAATACAAACACCCAACTAATATGATCGAAAGTCCATATTTTTGTTTTTTTGTTTATATTGGTCAATGGCGACAGCTGAACGATGTTTCTCTGCTATTGAAGGGAATACGCTCTCTATATATTTATATCTCTTTGAATAAGACCGAGACGAATAATATATTGAAATGATAGTAAAAAGGCTCACGGTATCTTGAGTAAATGCGAACTCTTGAAACTGCGCAGCTTGTGAGCTACTAGTTGCTTCGTTCACTTCATGGTTTCATTCGCCTGACGAATACATTCCTTCACTGTTCTTATAGCTCGCTATGGTTTGTATTCGCTTCTTGAATTTAGATGTAGATTTACTGTCTTAGAGCAACTAATAACTATCCCTTGTGAAGATGTATTTATTCACAACTCTTCTTATCCTTTTAATGATTATATTATATATATTTTACGTTCGTAATGCACAACTTACGATAATATTAAAGAGTTTAAAATACACAGTCTTTTTCAACATCATCCAGATTAACTTCTTGAAACAAGAATAACAATGATTTCAGTTCCTCCCCAATTAAGGACTAAATTGACATTCGAAAAATACATTCATAAAGATAGATTATTCATTCATTGATGTGTGTGTGTTTTTTTTTCTCTTCTTCTTCTTCTCTTCTGCTCATCAATGTATTCAGAGAATGTCCTCCTCAAATGGAATTTTCCTATGCACAAGAATCCTAACTTCCGTCAAAACAATCCGCTTTTATATTTCATGGTATTTAGAAAAGAGAAGGACGTAGATCAGAGTCAGCCTGGGGAGTGCATAAAAATACAATTTAATCAATGTTGAAATACATTAATTGATTTAATGGGCATAAAGATCGCTCTCTTATATCGTAAAGTTGAATCCTGATTAGATCAACACAATGTGACGACCCTCAAACGATTGAAGAATTAAAGATTTTGGAGGTGTAAATTGACATTTAGAACTATATAGCCTTTATGTTAATGATCTATAATATTAGATATTTAATATATATATATTTGAAGAAAAATACATGTCTTAAGAGTGTAAATGTTTATAGTTTTGGGTGTACCAAAAATGTTTAAATGTCTTTAAATACTATTAATATTGAATAATAAATAGTTTTCGAGCTTCTTTTAAAAAAGTATGAGATGGATGGTTTTTTTTATGTGTACAATACATTAAATACATAAATATAGAACAAACAAAATAGTAATTCATGAAATATACCCGAACAAAAATAAAACAAACTATATATGCAAGTATCGAACAGTAGACGAGATCATCGCACTAAAAAAACCTTGGCACGAAAAAAAGTACTATTATAATAATGTAAATATAAAAATGGCTGTTAAATTAATTATAATACGAGTAAGTATGTATAGGGTTTCAAAAAATACAAAATATATATATTAAATTAAATAGTATGTAAATAATGACCATTGACGCTTTTCTTTGTGGAAGTGTCAACATCTGACTAGATTATTTTTTGAATACAGTTGCTTACAAATAGGAGTTACTGCTTAGGAGATTCGTCTCCCGGGTCCGTTGAGTGGAGTGGAAGAATACTCCAGCTTGGAGGCCGAGCTTCTTCGTGAGGGATCGTTGTGTATATTATTTATGTTATTGTTGTTGTGATTATAGATTGAGGGGGATGTGAAGGGTATGGTTGAGTATCCTGATAGCCCGAAGGCCCGTACAAAACTCCGGCGAAAAGTGTGTCCCACGAGACAGTAGACCACAAAGTTGAAGGAGGAGTTAATCATCATGGTGAAGTGGGAGATGTGATAGAGAACCTGGGCCCAGTAAGGGGGCAGCCACATTTGCCGATGGTTCTGGGGGCAGGAAATGACCTTCTCCAATGTGAGAACTCTATAATGTATAGGATGATCCGTGCCGTATGCAGAGGAAGAAGAGCAGCACAATGCAGAGGAGGATGAGACAGAGGTTGATTTCTTTTCGCTGCGGTTTGACTGAGCCGAAGCGCTGACCTTGGAGAGTTGATGAGAGGTCCACGATGATTCGGCTGTTGAGGAAGAGGAGGAGGACCACGGGGAGGATTGCCGTGACGAGTAGGCGGTCCAGAGGACGTAGTAGCGAATGTAGTCTTCGGAATGCGAACTCCGTAGGCCCATACCGGGTGATGACCCGTTGTCTCCCTTCACGTGGTGAGTTCAACCTCAGGAACTTAGGCCCGCTCACAAGGAGGGACGTATAGGACACGTCAGGACATGAAAGACAAAAAACCATGTCTTCCCGCGCTGTGTGGGGCAATAGGGATGGCAGAGCCCTAAGTACCTCTCAATGGATCTGGCTACCGTCATGAATATCGTCCCAGACATGGCAACTGTCGTGCAGGAGGTAGGAAGTAGGGGAAAAGATAGGGTATAAATGTCTGATTCGAGCATCGAAGGCTCTGATGGGTAGTTGATGCCACCACAGACGATATAGAGGATGTCAAAACTGCCAGGGCCGGAGAGGAGGCGGTGGAAGGACGTCCCTTAGCTTGGGCGGAGAGAACAAACTAGCGATCAGTATGTTGCTACGAGCCCAAAGGAGACCCCGATGCTGAGAGGAGGACAGCACTCCGAGACCCTCCAAAAACCGTTAGAGATTTGACGTCGTGAAACACGCCGCATTCGGCGGAGGGAGTTTCTTCCACGGTTGGAGGTGGGGACTCCAAAGTGGAGTTGTATTAAGCATGATCATCCACACCAAAGCAGGAAAGTAATTGTGATGCTGAGTACTGGTACTTGGTTACTTCAACTACTCCTAAATATGTATTATGAATATGTTTTCACAGTCACCCCGTAGACTAAAACATCCGAACCCATGTTGAAGCTTGTACAAATGAGCTCCTGCATTTTTTGGCATCTCTCGTAACTATTCTTGATTATTTCTTTTTGTGTATTTCTTTT
>CP045894.1:20697860-20769019 GCA_013387185.1 Caligus rogercresseyi
ATATATATTGAAATATTTGTTCATGTTTTTATGAAACAATATATAATCTACTTTTATCCAAATATCAGTTTACATTGATGTAGTCCAAATTACTTGTTTATGTGGGGCAAGCGACAGTGGACGATGTTTCTCTGCTATTGAAGGGAATAAGCTCTCTATATTTTATACCCTATGTGAATGTCACAAAAGTCATACTTTCAAATATACCGTACCAATTGAAATCGGTACGGTATTTGGAAGTTTCTAACGAATAACGTAAAATCGGTTCGGTATTGGAAATCTACCGTCGGTAGTATCGAATTCAGATTTACATTCGGTAGTCGCAGGTCTGATTTTTCAATATAGTTTTATAGCTCGAACTTATGTACAGTAATTTGAACTTTAGTTTCATTTTTGTTTTGTTTTACGCAACTATTCAAATGATTTTTATATTTGATTTTTTTCTTTATTACTCTATATTACTGTAGCAGATATGAAAGCTTCTACAACCGAAAGAACAACTTTTATGTTTCCATACAATTATTTTATAAGGACTTCACTTTTTCTACCCTTCGACTCTCTTAAATAAATTATAAATGTTTGAGCCGAACCGAACTCAGCTGTCTCTCGACCTAACTCTACTTTAAGGATCTGGTCGAACCACAGAAAAACGTCGACGGCATCACTATTTTGAATGTAAATAAACAAAAACATGCAGTTTTTTTCTACTTTTGTCTGTCACATTGATTTTTTTCTCTGCTATGGCCACGAACATCCTAAAAACAAATTACTCCTCGAAAAGTAATCCCTTCCATTCTAGGAGGCAAAAAACGTCAAAGTCCGAATCCCTCACTTTATCTACGACGAGTACTTAAAGCCGTGAGTCAATCAAACCTTTATATGAGTGTTTTTCAAGAACGATTAAATGAGCTATGAATTTATATATTTATGGCTGAGGTCAATCCTAGTTTTTAAAAGACTATCCAACATGACTCTTCCTCAGTCCCCACAATGAGAACGATAAATTTGGATGTTTACCCCTTCTTCTATATCGTTATTGTTGTATCTGTTATACCCATAGAGATATAACGATATAAAGAGCTTATTCCCTTCAATAGCAGAGAAACATCGTCGTTCAACTATCCCCATTGCCCAATACAAACAAATTAATTTGATCTACGTCATGTTAAGTTGATAGTAGAGATATAAAGATTTGTTTATATGGACAGTATGACGTATTACTTTGAAGAGTCCAATAAGTTATCTATGGTTATACCAAGTTGAGTGGGGAATTTGTATCGTTTTTAACAAGTTAAGAACTAAATTTAAGGCTATTGCAGGTAATTAAAGAGATAATGCAGAAACCACTGTATTTAAGTTAAATAGTAAATGATTATGTAACCTAAAGGGGAAGTTGTGAGATTAATGAGTGAAGATCCTTTTCTTTTATTTTCAATTATGTTTGACAATTTTAATTTTATTTTAATAATAATAATAATATTTTTGATAATTATACATTAATAAAGTATAATGTTTTCTCTTGTTATTCATATTTCAGTACTTTGAGAAGAACGCCGAGGTCATCGCCTTAGATGAGTCCCGGCCTCCAAAACCGGAGACACGGTTCTCCTCTCAACCATTGAGGGTTCTTACGATAAGAACGTGACGCATTCAGTGAAAGAAGTAATTTCCAAGCTGGGAGACGTCAAAGACCCTTTACGAGAGAGTCCGTTGTTGGCTCGGAGTACCGAGCCCAAATCAACACAGAAAATACCCTTTATGGAAGAAAGCGGACCACAACAGACTTTGACTATGAAAAAGCCCTCCAAGAGGATGGCAGAGTGGTAAAAAAGACTTTACGGACAAGCCGACCTATAGGAAGTGGCACAACTTTAAAAAGGATGACCCCTATGCTCTACTTTTTAATTGTATGCCGTTGTTTTTCTTATTGTCTTCAGCATTCTACATTCTACGAACCAAATTGAGCCTAAATATATATTATGTTAGTTAAGTGATATCATTTTTGAAGTAATTATTTATTTTATATAATGTTCGTCAAAAGTATAGTTCAAATTAAATAAGAGTATATCTGTGCACATTTTGAGATATATCACATACAATATTTGTTTCTTTCTCGTTCTTGAGAGCGAAACTTACACAGTTAGTTTCCGTATTGGTTTGTACAGAGAAGTTGATAATCCCAAGGGAATTGAATGTAGCAAGGGCTAACCTCTTTTTAAAAATAATATTATTAGGCGCAGCTATTTTTGTTATTCTGTAGCATTTTATTCAAGGTAATAATAAATGCACTTCTGCTTAAATAATTTATCAAATTAGAAAAGTTTCATAATTTTTTAATATGTTATTTATTTTATATAATTGTTCGTCAAAAGGTATATTTCAAAAGAAATTAAAGAGTACCATTGCAGATTTTGAGATGTGGCATGCTTCAGTTAATGTTTGGGTAAATATGTAATTGTTGTTCTTTGGAGCAAGACTTGCAGGATGGTTAGTTTTCATGTTGACATGGAGAGAGTAATTGACATATCTAAAAAGGAATATGATGTATCTTTAAAAAAGTGAACATTTGTTCATTTCTCATCTAGCATTCTATTCAACATAGTTACAAACCAAATTTTGCGTAATATATGAAATAATATAATTTTCTAGCAATCATTTATTGTTTGTAATTGTTCGTCAAAATGTATATTTCAAAAGAAACTAGAGGACTCAGATAGTGCAAACCTCCGCCGATCCACAAAAATGAATCACTTGGTCTTTTTGTCATTTCCAACCCTCTACGCACTGTCCCTTAACTCTACATACTGCTCCTTTATTGTTTACACTCTAGAGGTACATGGAAGGAAAAAGAAAACTGACGTCATCCAAAGAGGAGAGCACAGCAACATCTATTGGCAGAGTAGGCTAACTTGAAATATTTATTAGTAGTTAGCTCATTTTGCATCTTAAAGAAGCACTCAGAGATGCCAAAATTTAATCACTTGTTAATTTTGGCATTTCCAACAACTCCACAAAGTTTCATTTGAATCCGTTCCGTACTTTTTGAGTTATCCTGCTGACTAACCAAACAAAACACCAACGCCAGTGAAAACAATACCTCCTTCGGCGGAGGTAATATGAGAGTACCTTGGTCCTGTTTTAGTTATGTCAAATATATTAATTTTTTTAATAGATCGGGAAGTGTTGCACGTGAATTAAGCTTTTAGGAGCATAAATGTTGGTTTGTATGTTGGATATGACAGAGAGTAAACACTGAAATATTAACAACAGGAGAAAACATTATGCTTTTTTGGCTTAAAGTATGAATATCAAAAAGTATTTTTTTATATTAAAAGTTTAAAAAAAATTGTCACATATAATTTAAAATAAAAAAATCTGAAAGGGAACTTGTAAGCTCCTAGTAGAACAACTTTATAACAAGTATAGGTTTATGCATAACTCTGTTATTTATATGATGTTTTTTTTTCCTTGTCCGGTATGATTTAGGAATTGTATCCCAAAATATGTATAGTTAGTGTTCAATTTGTGACAGAGAACTGATTATCAAGGGAATTTGTGTTATATCAAGCGGCAAAATTTATAACAGTATTAACTTTATGTATATTGTTTTTGCTGTGGGATTTATTTAACATTAAATTATTATAGACAAATTTTGTATTTAGTTTACATGCAGAGAAAGCATATAAATAAGGGATTTTAATACAGTTAAACTTTAACAAAATATCATCTAAATTCTACTTCATTCCATGTATCATTTGAATTATTGCATTGATTCGATGCCAACCTCATATATTGGAATAAACTTTCATGTAGGCTGGCTCAAAGACGCTGATATGTCCTTTAATACATTATAAAGATACCCGCATGCTTACTTCAATACCAAATATACAATCAGTGCTCACATAAAAAAAGACCATCCTCAAGGAAACTTAATACAACAAGCGGCAACATTATAACAAAAGATCACTCTTATTATATCATTTATTTTATATAATATTTCGTCAAAAGGTATACTTCAAAAGAAATTTAAAGAAAGTATACATTTACTTTTATTCTATGTTTTTCTTTAGCATTTTATTTGAACAGTATTATATTTGGCTTTTGTTTTCATGGTGAGCTAACAAAGGATAAATTAAATGCAACAGCTTTAAAATAATGTCCTCCTTAAACTCCTTTATTATATTATTACTGCATTGTTCTAAAAAAATTATTGCCGAATTAAAAATTTAGTTTTCAGTTAGACTTGGAGAGGGAGGCAGAGATATCTGAAAGAGAATTTAATAGTGTCTCCACACGGCTCCTGGCTGAGGGGTTCGAGTTGTTGAGGACAGCTCAGAATTTATACTTTGGATAGCAGATTCGATGATTTTAACGACCTTATCAAGCAGGACATCCTCACTTCTTTTTCTTAACTCACTACTTTTATCATCTTCCCACTTGCGCTTTTTAGATGTTACATTAGATGACATGGATGGATGCCCCCCTTTATAGATGGGCAAAGCAAAGTAGGAATACTCATCAAAGGCAGGGGGTTGCTCCTTCATCTCAATATTGGATGAAAACCTTCCACTGCTCAGAAGCCGTCGATCAATAAGGTCTTGATGACATGAGCAGCCCTTTGTGAGACAATGAACTCACTTGAAGAGACATTGAGGAGATGATCTAATATGGTGGTAGAATGCCTCTCATGTGTTTCTCTGGGATTCGAGTCAGAAAATGTGCAGTGGGAATCCGCGATGAGGGAAAGGACTGGATGACACCTTCTATGCACTTAAAGACGCGCGTTTTATCTCCTCCAAGTTTCGGCAGTAGGAAAAGAGTCCACTCAAATATATTTTGAAAAGAGTATTCAATAGATACTTCTCGTAGGTTGCGGGGACGCTATCGTCTCCCATAATGAAATTAATAGATCCACAGAGTCCACTTCCGACATGGATATTATTTTAAGGCAGTCCTCCAGGGAGGCTTTGGGCCTATGTCCCTCAAGAGATTCCCTAAGGACGGACACACAGAACTTGGAGAGCTCTGGAAACTTTTCTGGGGACTCACCAAGAGGGACCAGAGAGACAAATGTGGTTTGAAGGGATATTCTCTGGAGAATGTCTTGATGTCTTCATCGCTCAGGAAGGAGAAGAGACGTCTCAGCGTGTCTTCGAGAACAGAGAAATTTCCGCCCTCTTGGGCTTTAACAAGGAGACGGAAGTGAGCATAGCAGAGCTCCGAGGTTCCAAAGCGGGCCATAAAGCATAAGCAGTCCCCTGCAAGGACGCTGCACCAAAAGTCCTCTCTAAAGAGAGTCTTGAGTATGATCCCTTTCCGCAAAAGGGAAGTCCTGAGGTCGAAGGCCGGCTATGAAGCCTTGAAGGCGGGAGGCGAGGGGCCTCATAAGTAAACACGGGACAAAGAGGTCTCCCCTCGAATTGAACGCCGAGAAGGAAGCTCTTGGCGTTGAGCGCCGGGGAAAAGGATTCAAGAAGATCAAGAGAAGTTGCAGGAGGGATTTTTTGGTCTCAGAGTTCCACAATGTCTCATTGCTTTCCTTATTGACATGCTCCATTAGGAATAGGAGTGTCATGAGTCGTTCTTCTTTCTTGTTGAGGTCGTGTGCGGAGGGGAGAGGATGAAGGATGGGAACTTTGGATGACGGAGGAGGTCTTGCAGAATGAGAGCATTCAGGGAGGGGATCTCGTGCTGGATCTTTTCTTTGGCCCCTGAGGGCCAATTCGCCTCTGGAAAGCGTAGGGGCATGAGAAGTATAAGTCCTATCACTCCGGTTACGGCGTATAATCACCTAGAAATACAAATGAATTAAATTTCCATATATGATATAACTGTGCCAAAATGGTTATAGAATGTATAATTATGTAGATGAGAGATTATTATAGACTCATCTGCCAATATTTAAAATTATAAAAGTTATTTTGGCTTCGCATTCACATGCATTCCTACTCATAGCGACTCACTTATGGACTCAGGGTAGAGCTCAAGGAGCTGCCGTACAATTTTGAGAATAAAGGATGCCATTTGTGACTCTCGGATCCCTCCTCGCTTATCCCCGGGGGCAACAACGTCTTTGAGGCGTAGGAGGGACTGAAGAGCGTAGTCAGAGAGGGTGTTGAGAGGTAGTGAGAAGTCGTAGGACTCTTTGATAAGATCTGGGGAGTAGGACTTGCATAGGCGGGCGAATAGCTTCCAGGTGATCCCAAGGGTCTTGTAGTCCATTTCGCGGAGGTGATCATGGTACTCCACGCAGTCGTCAGGACGGCGGAAAGGTACTTGGTGCTCTCATCGAAATTAAGAGTTGTTTCAAGGATTCTATTGATGTGAGGAAAGAGAGATATAAGTACTTGCTATCATGAATAAAGAAGCTAAACATGCTGCAACGTTTTTGACTCAAAATATTTTTCTTAAAAAATGCATTTACATACTTCAATATGTTGTACATCAGTTGTTTAAGGAAAATGACCCACAATACAAAATAACAAGAATAATGCATTTTAGGATTTAAAAATGTCAAAATTTACCTTGTATCAAAGCAAATTTGGACAAAAATCAAAAGCATGTTGTTTCTTTTGAATATTCATTAGTGTATTCCTTCTTTTCAGCATGTACATCTGACTATCTGCCATTTAATCTGGTTTAAAATTATATTCATAAAATGTTAATAACTTCAGCAATGTTAATTTACGTCAATAACAACAGTTTTGACACCAGGAACATTATTTTTGCAGTTTGTCTACTACTGAGCTCGGCCTAGAATATATATTTTTGTATGTACTATCGTAGTATTATTCGATTTAAGGTCTTTCTGCCGCCTACCGAACGTTACTGACATTATTTGATCCTAAACAGTCTTAGGTGATTAGTTAAACTAGAAAGAAACATTATATGCTTTGGGCGAATAAATCAATTGCAAAAGGAACCAATTGGTTTATTTCTATAAACCTACTACTGTCTTATGTTAAATGCATTAGAAAATCTTTACAATATAAAGGTATTTTTTTCTCCTAAACAGTTAACCCATGATTTTGCCTTTTTACCGTGCATATGCAATGAGATTTTCTCTGATTTGATGAAATAGCTTATTCAGAGCGGTTTGTAGGCTCGTGAGGACCTCGGAAGACTCGTAGATCTCACTGCTCCTACGACAATGCGCCATGTATCCCTTCAAAATGCTCGGAAAAGTCGATATGAGACTCTCCAGGGACCGAATGTTCTTCCCCGTCGCAACGATCCCCAAGTGACTCAGTATGATCTCCGTCTGCTCCAAAAGAGAGGCAACGGAGTTGATTTTCCTGGATGATCTCTGCACTCTTCCGCTCCAGACCCTCAATGAAATGAAAGGATCTCTTGGATGCCTCTAGAACAAGGGACAGGGAGGGTTTTAAGAGAAGGGACTCCATTTGATCCATGGGATACCCTCCAAGACACTGGAATCAATATCAATGAAATAATTGAATACAAATATAAATGTATATTTTTACTTCTTGGAAGCCGCAGTTTCTAGTCCTTTGAGTCGCGTTTCGAGTTCCTTGGCCTGGAGCAACTCAAGCTGGATGAAGAGAAGATTCAAGCTCAAAGCTGTCATTGGAGCCCATAGTGAAGTCCGAATAGTAGGGCATGGACGAAAAAGGAACTGATCCGTCAAATCATTTTTTCCCGCTATTTGTCAATAAACAGACACGCTTTGACGTCAGTCTAAGCTGAATACAAATAAATAAATAACCAGAAATGTCTCTTTTACAAGACTTACGGAGTAGAAAAACATAAAAGAAAACCAACATCGTCACTAAATGTAAATTGATTATGAAATACGTCACTGAGCATATTGATTTGGCATCTCGACTCTCAAGGTCATGAATAGTGTGAGACTTTATTTGAAAATGAATTAAAATAATATTTAAAAACTTATTTAGGAATCAGGAACACTATAAAAATCCAGACAGTATTCAATTATTTGCTTGCTTTAAAAATATGATGTGTGACATGTGTTAAATGAAACGTCCTACACGAATATCTACTAATTTAAAGTTGTAATGATGGTAAATGTTCTCCAAATCAAAATATATAATTTAATTTAGTCGTATGATTCTTATAAATATTTTTGGAATCTCCGAGTCAAATGATCTAATTAATCTGAGCTCTGATTATGCAATTAACATAAAAACGAATGCTGAAGAAATAAATAAATCTAGAAATATATTCATTTAGAGAATATTTTTTCTATCATGATTAAACTAGCAAAAGTTTCTTCAGAATGGTAGACTCCAATTTCATATTCGGAGTATTATTAGAAAAAAAACTCAAAAATAAAATCCCTATTCATTATTTTCACACATGGATTGAAAAGTCACTCAATACCTTTTTTGACAGCCAAATTGCAGAAAGTTTGCTCGAATTTTGCCTATTTCATCTCATCCCTAATGGTAGAATGTCGGCTTCTACAAGAACAAGGACTCTCTTTTTCTGTCTCTTTGTCCATTTGTCTGTCCCTATGGAAAGCTCTTCGATCAATATCTAATTTGCCAAGTTCCGTCATGGTTCCTTGGGCCTCTATTGAAGGTCACAGATGTTTTTAGAGGCTTTTAAATTAATTTATCCAGAATCATTATTCAAGTTTCTCCTAAAAATCGTTTGCCGACAGACAACAAGTGACATCCATATGAAAAATGATACTTTGTATCATGTCGATTTTAAGGACTCGTAATAGGGCCACAAAATGGAGCTATTCCGCTCTTTAAGCAGAAAAAAACTTCTCTCTTACTTCTCTTTTTCTATCTCACAGCTGATTCTAAGACTTTTTTTTCTTCCTTGGAGACAGCACTCTGTACTCTCAAGTTTCTCCCCTTCCAGCCTTGCCCTGCAGTAGTAGTGACCGTCTTCCCTGCCGTGAGTGAAGTACTTGAGCTGCCACTTCTTTTAGATTCAGGGATATCCAACCAAGTCAATAAGGTAAATATATCACGGATAGATTTTATCAGTAGGAATCAAACGAAGGGCATTTCAATTTTATGATGAAACAAAAAAGTCTTTCAAAATTCGTGAAATAGTGAATGTCCAAATCTTATAAGAAATGATCCTTTATTTTGACTGTTATTTATGTACCTATTCCCGTCTCCATTCCTTGTTGATTCTTTGCCTGGTGGCATTGGGTACCGGGTACCGGGATGCGTTCTCCTGAGTAGAAATGTGGGGTGTTCCATGTTCCAATGTTCATGTCCTTGAATGGAAGGACATTTCCATTTCAAAAGAAGGAGCGACTTGAAGGAAGCCTTATGAGAGAGAGAGGGTTTCACATATCCCTGTGCGTGGGAGGCTCATGTTAGACTCATGTATCGTCGATCCTCGGCGTCCACTGTCACTGTCAAGAGTCTTCTCTTGCGTGGATTCCATTTGGGAAATGCCTTAGCAGTTGTAGCCTCAGATTTCTTTTCGATCCCCGGGGATGGAATAAACGATCGCTTAGCAATGGACGGACTTTTTAAAACGATGCTCTTAATTCATCAACTTAAAATAATTAAATTCATAGATATCCTTTTCCGTTATAATAAGTAGTGTTAAACTTTAAAAGAGTCAAATGCACCAGTAAATGAATTCATCGACTTCTCGTGCCTGGGTTGTTTTCGTTTTGACTTAATAGTATTTTAGTTTCTTCAATGAACGACTTTGAGATCTCCTATCCGAGACTGGCTTTTATCAAAACAAATAAAAAAGCATTATAGAATGACATCGTGTCCATAAGACCAACGCCATGTTCTCTTCCCTTTTTTATTGCTTATACTAGTTAATGCGTTTTCTGAGATGTTATGTTGAATTGTTTATTATGTTAAAACAGCTGAGCTTATATTGGGACAGATGAATGAGAATCCATGCCGAGCCTCTTCAACAAATAAAACGCTCATTATTGAGGAGGATTTTCACTAATAAATAGGCCTTTATGGAGATAACTTTATTTTAAAGTAAATGGCAAATATTCTAATAAACAGAGATGGAATCGACTCAATCGTATAATTTTTTTTTGATATCCCGGTAAAAATAACATTACAAAAGGTTATTCATAGGACTTACCGGTGTGACGTCATCTTTTTGCAATAAGGACGTACCCATTTTCCAACGTACCTTGTTATCGTATTTAAGTATGACAATAATAATTCCACATTTTGTGACAGTTTTATCTTATATTGTATCAAAATTGGATGAGATTGCAACTTTTTATGATCTCTCACAAGCCGGATAAATAAGGCAAAAGAATAAATTTGGGAGTTTTAGTAGTATTTTCTTGTACTTATTTTATTTATCTTTTATTTATATTTCTTAGATGGCAAGTCTTCCCAGCCTTTTCGCGAACCCCTTGAAGGATGAAAAGTCCCTGGTTCCTTCTCGGAGCCTCTCCGCAGCCTCTGCTGCTGAGACCTACTCCTGCGAGTTCGGCTCTGGCAAGTATTATGCCCTTTGCGGCTTGGGTGGAATTCTCTCCTGTGGAATCACTCACACCCTGGTGACCCCCCTGGATCTCGTCAAGTGCCGTCTCCAAGTCAACAAGGAGAAGTACAAGAACGTCGGCACGGGATTCAAGCTCAGCTACAGTGAAGGCGGCCTCGGGGGCCTCTTCCTGGGATGGGCCCCAACGGCCATCGGGTACTCCGCCCAAGGGCTGTGCAAGTTCGGGTTCTATGAGGTCTTCAAGAATGTCTACTCAGGTATGCTTGGAGAGGAGAACACATACCTCTACAGAACGTCTCTCTACCTGGTCTCCTCTGCTTCTGCCGAGTTTTTTGCCGACATTGCTCTGAGCCCCATGGAGTCTGCCAAGGTCCGCATTCAAACCTCCCCCGTAGGAACCTTCCCCACCACGCTCCGAGCCGCCTTCCCCAAATCCTCGCCGAGGAAGGTGTCTCCGGGTTCTACAAGGCCCTTGTACCCCTCTGGGGACGGCAAATTCCTTACACCATGATGAAGTTCGCCTGCTTTGAGCGCACTGTGGAGGCCCTCTACGAGCACGTTGTGCCCAAGCCCCGCGCCGACTGCACCAAGGGCGAGCAGCTCATCGTAACATTCGCGGCCGGTTACATTGCCGGTGTCTTCTGCGCCATTGTCTCTCACCCCGCTGACACCATTGTCTCATACATGAACAAGGCCAAGGGATGCACTGTTGGTGACGCCGCACGCACGCTTGGATTCAGCGGCATGTGGGCGGGTCTTGGACCTCGTATCATCATGATCGGTACCCTCACGGCTCTCCAATGGTTCATCTATGACTTTGTCAAGGTCACCCTCCGACTTCCCGGCCACCCCACCTGGCATGCCAGAGTCCCTCAAGAAGAAGCTCGAGGCTGCACAGCAATAAAGGAGAACCACTCATGTTCATCTCCTTCGTAGTCATGATCCAACTTTTCACTTATAACATCACCTTAATTGCTGGGGGGAATATATTCAAAAGAAAATGCTATTTTAAATGTTTGAATATTATTATAACAAATATCTTTTATAATAAACTACATCTAGAGGACTCTGAGCCTATCTTACTGATGGTTCGAGTGTTATATTCTGATCTCCGGGAAATAAATACATACAACTTGGTTTTAAATGCTTGAATATTATGAATATAACTATTCTACTATAATAAACAAACTACATCAAGACGACTCTTAACCAAACATTGATTCAATATATATTTTGATTATGGGGAAGTTAATATAGTGTACAATTAGGGCTGGGCGATATGAGAAAAAGTTAGATTTCGATTTTTTTCCCAAAAAAATTTCGATTTCGATTTTATATCACGATATGAACAAAAACACTATTTTTAATTATATATGGCTGTAAACTTCACTACGGCTTTGCGTTTGCACTGCTGCTTCTACACGTGTGTTTATGTTGTGGTGTGCGCAACTCAACTTGACGTGGCTCTCTTCCAACTGATTGGTTACGTGCGGCGCAGTTTAGATATAATTGGCTATCCCGTGTCTGTGAAAACTTTGATGATTTTTTGAAGGCATCAGCTTATTAGCCTGGTTCGCACGCAGATCCTCGTGCATGTCCGCCCAACTTCGTGAGTTCTTTTTCACATCGAACGTGTCATTTCAATCGTAGAAAAAAATTACATCGCGAAAAAATAAATCGAAAAATCGCCCAGCCCTATGTACAATGTTTTAAATAGTAATGAGATTGACACAACATCAACCATTCTTCACAATGATAACATATCTTGGTCAGATGACAACATGGTATAACAAGGTGCTAGAGAAGTAAATGCTATAACATCAAGAAATTTTATAAAATAATGCAAATTTTTATGTTATTATTAAAATAATGAACTCAATTGAAAGGGCCAAACAAATTTTTATGTCTCCTATATTATTATGACCAAATGACCTTGGTAAGGTCAGAATCTCATTACTTGTGACGTAAGCATACGCGGGGAAAGTCAGCAGTTACCATTAAAAGCAAGGTAGTTAAAAGTAAGGTAGAGCCATTGCAACAATGAAAGTAAAAAATACACCGCCACGCAACCTACCTCTGAGCATGACGTCACATATGGCAAAAGAGGGTATATGTATAAGTAAAATATGTTAAATATAATCGAATTTAGCCTTTAATTAGATCATAGAAGAATTAATTATCACATTCTATTACAAAATGGAAAAATATTGAATTTTGTGAGTAATCATAAATTTTTGATGATTTGAAGTTGCTGAACATTATCCAAAATATTTAATGAAAAAGCAAAACTCTCAATCATTATATGTTAAAGCACATAAAAAACAACGAAATAAAATTATAACAAAATACTATTATAATCATATATTATTCAAAGACATATTTAGAAAAAAAGTGTATAATTTATGAATTAATACAAAACAAAATATGGTTATAATCTATATTATATAAATATTATTAGAAACATATTAAGAAAAATATATATAATTTATAAATATTACAAAACAAAATACGTTTAAATCATAATTATAGAAAATTATTAGAAATGCATATTAGGAAAAAGTAAATAATTTATGGAGCATTAATTAATCCACTGTTTCATTTTTCGCTTCTCTCTTAAACTTTTTCTATGTCTAGCTTTTTGCTCTGAAGGCGTTTTTCAAATTTTATTGAAAAAATACACGATTTGAGCATATTTATAAGAGCTTCCAATGGAAACTGACGGCACCTTAGACATTATTTAGAAACTCTTTTTTACAAGGTTGTCGTTCCTATCAATCTTCCATTTACTATAAAATTATTTGAAAAAATTTGTTCACATTTCATCATAGCCTCTAAAAAATGCAAATTTGGTTGTAATAGCCCACACTTCGAGATAAACCTCATGCATTAGATCTCTCTCATAGTCTCTTCAGTGAAGTGCAGCTAAACATAAAGGTTGATGCAGGCTGAATGTCGAATCTCCTCTTTTGCAGCGATGGTCAAGCTTTTCTCTGTTTGATGTTGGTTGGAAACGAGTGGTACAATACATTGTGAGCATTGGGATCCAATGAAGGACAAACAGCAACGGCACATTGTCTTTTTTATTAATTGAAGCCATTTTTTGTAAGAGTACGATGCACTAATGATAATTTAAGTAGAGATGTTATATATAGAAAAGTTATTTGTTTATGTTTCTGCCAGACGTGACGTCACACGAAAATATTCGGAACTAAGTTTATACATTATGAAATGGCGGGGGGTTGATTAAAAGTCTTTCAGCTATATTGTAGCCATATTCTTTGAAATTCCCACATGACGTCACACCTTCATATCTAAGGACTACTTTTAAACAGTTAAATCAAATTTATTAAATCATGTATTTCTAAGCTTCTATTTAGTCGATTAAAATATTCATATCTGTATATTTTCATTCAATCATGGAAATTGTCAGCTTTTTATTTAGCCTACCAATTAGACTTGAGTCCCATCGATTAAGGCAATACAATTCTTAACCTCACAAAAACATACATATATGGGAGAATTTGAAAAATTGGTTGCCCATGATTACGGCAAGGAAAGTGTGAGTCATCCAAGGTTCTCATGTTGATGGTTTTGAAAGCGCGGCTTTAGGATTCAATAGTAGTTTGATTACTATTTTTATAACACAATATACAAATGGAATGTATAGAAAGATACCAAACTGGGATTTTTCCTATATTTGTTGAAAAAAAATATTCGTAAACGATTAAAAAAAGCAGTTGGCAATATCATATTGCCAATATGCAAAAGGCTTCACCCCATTCATGGATGTTAAGGTGTGTAATCACCTCAGGGATAAGAGTATTAGTCTAAAGAACACCTACTACCTCTTCTTATGAGTTTCATCAATGACATATACGAATCCGTTCAATTGACTAGTCAAATTTAGCCCATTAATTTTAATAAAATAAAGCAAATCCATGTACTCACGGAGATATAAACAATGTTTATTTTGTTATATCATCCATGTCGACAAATAGATCCTTAATCCAACCATTAAAAAAAGTTCAGAAAAATAAGTTACCAGCTGAATAATAATGTATTTGTGGGAAATACTATAACAATATTCTTACAAATAATATTAATATATGTATTCATAGGAATACAAGGTATCCAATAACCATCATATATAGTGTCTGATAGCTTAAAAATATTTCTTATAATTATATAAATATCATTTATTAGTCATCTATTATATACATACAGGCTTGTGAGCGATCAAGGAAAAAATAGCGATCAGGAATTATTTGCGATATAACGATCAGGGATTTTTCCGATCAGCGATCCGATCAATTTTATTGCGATCAACAAAATGATTACCTATGTAATACTAATTCTAAGTAAAAATTTAAATGTATATATAGTCAAAACCTTTATAAGTATTCATCTGTATATGGCAGTGCATAGCACCCACCAAAATTTAACCCCAGATTAATTAAGTATTATACCGATATAAACATACCTTTTTATATGAGCAATTGACACACCTGGTTTAACAATTTTCTTTATTTACAATATCCGACTATATCAAAAATTAAGTACATATAGAAAAAATATAAAGTTTGCACAGATCATTTTTCATTTGCCTATTTATTAGACATAAGTAGAAGTTGCTTCTCAAAATTTTCGTCCCCCAGTCTCTGCCTAGTCCTCCTCAGAATCTGCTTGGCCTTGGAGAACAAACGTTGTAGCTTGAACTACTGGGAACCACGACATTATATTTATGAAAGACCTTTTCACCCTCCGGTAGGCTAATATCATGTCCAGCCCTTCCGAGTCATCAGCCAAGTACCGCTCTACTTCTTGTTTAGCTGTGTCAATCTTTTACGACGTTTAGAAAAAAAATACAATCTTGCTCAACGTCTTGAGACAGCTGGCTGGATAATTGGTCATCAAACGAGGCAGTCTCTTCTAGAATAAATCTTTTCGCTCTTTGTAGAATTTCTTCATTGAATTGAGGGAGATAAGCTGAAGTGACCAACATCTCCATCATTTCACAAGCCCCAAACAACGACTTATCCATAGTCTGTATATTTTAGGACAAAAATATCAGAATGATTGTTTCTCATAGCCTATGAGCTCCAACACTCAGGCTCCAAATTGACATATGTCTGCATATTTTAAGACAGGAGATGCCAGAATAAATGTTTCTCATACCCTATGAGCTCCAGAACAATGACTTATCCATAGACGCCTGTCTGTATATTTTAGGACAAAAAATATATCAGGATAGCACACACTGGCTTTTTCCATTAGTGGCTGTCTTTATTTTGTGTTTTCTAAACAAATATTAGTTGCGGGAATGGATTTTGGTCAATGTGACAGCTAGTAAGTTTTAAGAAATGTAGGGTTTGTCTCAAAAATCCTTATTACAAACATTTTTTCTTTTTCAGTATTTTTTTACAAATTGATCGGATCGCTATTTTTAGTGATTTTCTTACGATCAAAAGATATAAAGATCAGGACCTTTGCGATACTCCGATCAGCGATCAAATATCGCTATATCGCTATTGATCGCCGATCAGAAAAAACTCCGATCAACAAGCCTGATTATATATATATATATATATTAGGGCTGTTCATATTTTCAAATGTTTGAAATTTTAGCAACATTGTGGATTTTCTGTTTCTTGGTGATAAAAGAAAACGACATACAAAGTTTGAAAAAAATCGGTCAACATAACAGGGTTGCGCAACGAGGTCAAAGTTTTGAAAATTTAGTAAAAATATAGTTTTTCACAAATTTCTGGAGAAAGATGGGCGTTACAAACTTCAATAATAATTATTAATTTAAAGGAAATCTGAATTGATAGAATGTACCAAGGTCATTTTGGAGTTATCATCCAAAGTTTACTAAACTTAAAAATACTATTTTACTCTGAAGTGAACAAGTCATCTTCTACAGGCGAGTGAAGTTAATTGATACAAAAAAGCTATGAAATATGCTGACATTACACACTCCATTTTTCTTTGTTTTTACAGAAAACTTTGTTTTAGTAAAAAAACATAAAAAATACTTCTGGTAGTAAATTAGATTTCCTTTAATTAATAATTACTGTTGAAGTCTGTATCACCCACCATTTTCAAGAAATTTGTGGAAAACTATATTTTTAAAACTTTGACCTCGTTGCGCAACCCCGTAATGTTGACCGATTTTTTTTCAAACTTTGTATGTCGTCTTCTTTTATCACCAAAAACAGAAAATCCACAATGTTGCAACATTTCAAACATTTGAAAAATAAGAACAGCCCTAATTATATATATATATATATATATATATATATATATATATATATATATATATATATATATATATATATATATATATATATATATATATATGTGTGTGTGTGTGTGAATAAAAAGAATTTTAGACCACTTTTTACGAAAGATTAGTTTTCCTTATGATTATTTTATGCGGAAAAAACGTTTTCTATGATTTTTTTAAAATTATTTCGCGTTAGATTTGGACAAAATTTATGTGAACGATTTGGGTTGTTCAGAAATATTTGGAGGCGAGTGGTTGTTCTTGGAGGGAAAATATAAATTAATAAAAATCGTTTATTGTTTTTATTCGATCTTCTGACACCTCTATACGCTTAGTTATAATTTTATCAACTTTTTTATCGATAGGTTTGAGGTGTCAAGGAAATAGTAAGCCTAAATTGACGTTCCTGGAAACTCCCGGGTAACTCCAGTTTTAATTACGAGAAATACTAGTATGAAATAAAATATTTTTATTGACTGTTTTAACTGAGGAGCTCAGCACAAAACAAAATTGATCCTATGCGTATTGCAAGTCCAGTGTATGCAATTTTTCAATCAATTACAAATCAATAAACGCAAGAAGTAAACATTCACCCATTTTGTTCACTATGTTTTTTCAGGATTGGGGATCGGAGTATTTCATATCAGCAAGCAATTGCAATACCTGATGTTAAAACGATGATAACAATATTGCAAAAGGCCCTGATCGTTATTGGTATGCCCCCGAAAATCATTCTAAAATTACGATCCAAACATTTTGATGAAATAGCTAAATTATACATTGCCCTAAAAGAAGAAAAGAAAAGCTGTTCTCCCCTCCATGAATAAGCTGATGTCAATCTGAAATGAAATAATTGGATTTTGATCGACAACTCGACATTGAATTGACCTCACAGATATTTTTGTTGTTACCATCGCAAACAGCTTCGATTCGGTAGAAAAATCTACCGTCGGTTCGATAT
Source organism: Caligus rogercresseyi (assembly GCA_013387185.1). Classification (NCBI taxonomy): domain Eukaryota; kingdom Metazoa; phylum Arthropoda; class Copepoda; order Siphonostomatoida; family Caligidae; genus Caligus; species Caligus rogercresseyi. The sequence continues at coordinate 20,715,551 of CP045894.1, forward strand.
TCGGTATATACCTTCTACCGATCGATATCGGTATTCGGTAGATTTTATTATAAATCTACAGTATCGATCGATATTCGATACGGTAGATTAGAAAGAGAGAGAAATTTATTTATGTATCTGTTTTTACTTCTTCATATGCATTTAATATCGGACAGTTTATAACAAAGGACAATTAAATACATCATTTGTTATAATTATTAGAGATTATTTGAAATTCAATATATTCTAATCTTATATAAATTTATATATACTTGGATTTTGTAGGAAATGGAAGGATTTTTATTTATTTACTGTCTCTTATTGTCCGATATTAAATGCACTTTCAGGTATTTTGTATTCAATGCATATCATAAGCTTATATTGAATGTCTATTTATGTATCTACTCTATAATACTTTAAGTTTTAGTTGTTTATTTATTTTCGAATTTCAAGTTCTTCACACAAGGGAGCACTTGGGCAAAGCGACGGTTAAACGATGTTTCTCTACTATTGAAGTGAATAAGCACTCCATATCCTTATGTCTCTATGTGAATGCTACAAAAGTTATAATTTCAAATATACCATATCGATTGTCAATCGGTACGGTATTCGGTAGTTTCTACCGAATATCAGGCTGTGGATGATTTTAATACCGACTTGACATAGAAAGAGAAAAAACTGAAAACATAGAGACATCTCTCTGGCCTTTCTTTTATTATAGTATTAAACCTCACAAACCTCTCCCTTAAAAAAAATATTCTAACATATTTTTTACTAATTATTTTATTCTTTTTACATTTATTACAAAAAATTCAATACATTTTGATGCGTTGTTTCTTTTATCTTCTAGATGAATTATGAGGGGCGGTCTTACTCTCTTCCTCCTTCACTTTCGTCGTCAAATCGGCCAGAAAAATGCTAAGAGAATTAATCAGCTTTGAGAGGAAGCCTAGAGAACCTTCCGTGACGAGGGAGGCATTGAACTACTTACCATAAGAACAAGTCAGTCCCGACAAGAGACGATGGAGTTCCTCTCGTCCAGGAATCCTGTCGAATAAGTGACTCCGGACACAGGGGGGAACTCCGTATCAAGGTTACTCCTCTAGAGTTAAATAACTCAAGCTGTTTAATGTAACGCAATAATAATAATAACAGCTTTGTTATGAAAAAGGTAGAGGTTTGTGAGGTTTAATACTATAACAAAAGAGAGGCCAGAGAGATGTCTCTATGTTTTCAGTTTTTTTCTCTTTCTATGTCAAGTCGGTATTAAATCATCCACAGCCGAATATCGTATAATCGGTTCGATATTTGAAATGTATAGTCGGTAGTATGGAATACCGATTTACATTCGGTAGTTGCAGCTCTGCCATCGTATTAATATCAAACATGAATGATTTTACACCCTATTTCTTAATTTGTTTTGATTACAATTTAAATCATCGGATGGCTACATGAAGTCTCTGATCATTGTATCTTTATATGCCAGTGAATAATAGATTACATTTTTTTATGATCGCTCACAAACCTGGTTTTATAGTGTATCACTAACAATCATAAATAACTCGATCCATCAACATTTTTAATTGTAATTTCTCATACAGTTTTCTTTATTCATTAATGGTATAATATTGAAAGTTTTATAAATAAATTCATAAAATAAAATATGACCCACAAGCAATATGAAACACGAGCAAAAGTAGGTTTTTAGCAGAGCTGCGACTACCGAATGTAAATCAGTATTTAGAACTGGAAGCGTTACCTGGTGTGAAGAAGTTGAACTTTGCAAAATAAACAACAACTCCGGAGTTGAAAGGGCATTTCATATTTTTGACAACGTATAACAAAAGACAGTTCAGGAAATAATTTGTTTGCTATTGCTTTCCATTTCCTTCAAAATCCGAGTGCAATTATGATTTATATAAAATAACATGTATTAAATTTCAAATAATCTTCAAAAAAATTATAACAAATTATCTAATTAATTGTCTTTTGTTATAAATTGTCCGATACTAAATGCATATGAAGAAGTCACAAAGCACATACATAAATAAATTTCTCTTTCTTTCTTATCTACCGCACCGATCGCTATTTGGTAGATTTATAACCGAATCTACCAAATACCGAATCGGCGGTAGATTTTTCTACTGAATCCCAGCTCTGGTTTTTAGCATGTCCCTCGAGGTTCTGGAATAAGAGTTCTTAGATTACATGAAAGAGTTTATTTTTGTGGAATAAATAATTGGGATCTCAGACATACTTTACATAAACAAAGGCTCTTCTAAGCAAAAGGGGTTTTAATACATTATTTAGAACAATTGAATAATATACTCTTGATAAGACACTAAGGGAGCGCGAATGCTCGCTGGAAACGTGCTCGAATCTCAATGTTTAGGACGCAGGTTAGAGTCCCGAGAGGAGGTGTTGTGTTGGGAATCCTTTAATAAGAATTGATGATTAGTATATCAGTATCCCAGAGTCGTCGACAATTAAGTTCCACGGCAGGAACGAATATTAAAGAACGACACGTGTGAGAGGGTCATGACTTTAATACTACTTTATATGGAAAATAAGGAAATATATACACGGAAGAGGAAAGAGATGGACACAGAATACATGACGTCAGGGTGTCTTGCAACGTGACTCCAGGGACATAACAGGGGAAGGTCATTATTGATCAACCTCATAAAAAATCAAAACTATAGCATTCATTCCTATGATTTCAGAATGACTCAATTGTCATCGCTAAAAGTAGACGTAAAAGGAGAATTCGACTTTTTGAACCTAGTTACTACCACCTAAAGTCGACCTTTACTTAATAAACAAATCAACTGAGCACTATCTCTTTATGAGATATGAAAATTACATACTTTAATCACATTTTCATAATAAATTTTGAAGACATAAATCATCATTATCATAGCTGAGACGACGGATTCATATTTGGTATATCGATATTAACGGTGGTAGATTTTTTCTACCAATACCACTGCATTTGGAAAAACTACCAAATACTGATAGCACGAATTCAATCAATCGGTAAATTGAAAAGCGAAAGCCATATATTTATTTCAAAATCATCCATATCAAGTTCAGTCAAACATTACAAAACATATACTTCAGCTATGTGTTTGTTATAAGCAACAACTTTTAGCAACTCTACGCTGGAGTAGATAACTATTGACTACTTCAAGGAAGGGCAATAATTTTTTTACACAAGGAACCATATGATACCAAGTTATACCAGAGGGCCGCATCATATCAGGTGAGTGAAATGTATTTTTTTCTGATCGGGGGGGGGGGGGGGGGATGGGTGGGGAGACGCAATGAAGTGCCAAACGAGGAGGAGAGCAGGGGCCACGGGTCAGTTTAAGAGAACATAAAATGCCACAAGTGGTCCACGTGTCGTAAAATATCCAGGTTTTGTTTAAATTTAACCTTTGTTAGTTTGATGTATATCATATTTCATTCAAAATTTCAGAGACCCAAAATTTGAACCAATGACATCCTTGATCCGCTCTAATTGGTTCATTTACTTAGATACTTATCGCGTCATAACTGTAATTTGTTGTAAGCATGTTGATATCATGAATTCATACTTTTTTATTATTTATTTCCTTCGAAATGACTTTTAATAACCTCAAAAACTCAAATATGTCTATAAAAATCTTTTGAAATGTGTATATATACCGATAAAATATATATCATTAGAATGTATTTATTTAAATTCTTATATCTTTTTAAATTTATTCTTTGCTTTCAATGAATAGCCTTCAAGTTATTCTTATTAGCTATCTAACTACCCCAAAAAATAATAATCGTAGACTCCTGCATATGAGGTGGTTCAGCAAGAAAGCAATTCTAAATGAAACAGTGAAAATGAGAAAACGTATTTTAAAGTTTTTTACTTCATAAAAATATTTCAGACGCATTTTAAGACCATTGCGCACTTTTTAATCAAGAAAGTAATTTTTATTTCGATAAGTTAGAATGATTTTCTTTCTATTGGACTTATTTGTTATAGAGTTTAATTCCACATGATCCCTCCGATATAATACCTCAAAGATAGTACCTTTTTTCATAGTCCTAATATATTTATTCCTTAGCAATTATCAATTATAATATTAATTAGCAATTATTGGAGCCTGTATTCAACCTATAGAAATATTTTACTAGTACAAACGAAGGATAATTTTACCAACTATATTAAAGTTATGGGAGCTCGATAGCCGTGCGTGTTAAGGCGTGTCCAACTCTCAATGTTGGGGGCGCAGGTTCGAATCCCGAGAGGGGATGGTCATTTTTTGTCTACCTCATTGATAAGATCCTAGGTTCGATAGACTAATTATAATGCTATAATGCTTATTTATATCCAATCGGATGCAATTCTATCGAACCATATAGGCAAAAAAAAAAAAAAAAGTTATGATAACTCATTTCCACAAAAATCTATTTAAACTTGGATTCTTGCTGGACCACCACATATATTCATTTTGTGACAAAAATATGTTTTGAATGGATGCAATCAATCCAAAAAAAAAACTAACATGATTATATCTGTCTTGTTTTTTCTAAATCCCGTCTTATAAGCTTTCGTGTACATGTCAAAAAATTATTAGAGTAGATATATCAAGAATGTAAGCATATCCAATACACGATATTAAAAGTTTAATACGCTCTATTCGTGATACTTCTCTCATCATCTCGAAAGTCTTAAAAACTATAAATATATACATCTATGTCCTAGATTTTTTTTTGTTCCTTTCATATTCTATATTCCTTCAGTCAGGCATACTACATTCATCATCAAAAGAGTATCTTTTTGAGGAATATACTTATTATACATAGAGTAGTAGATCTTCGGAGGACCAAGCCATTCCAGATGAAAGAGGAAAAGGGATTGAGTATTGTGAGCAACGATGAGAAGACTCTTGCCCTTACTCCTATCCCGGTGTCCAAGGTAATAATAATACATTTAGAAAATATTCTTGGAGCTTTATATTATGTTGGTGTGCAAAACGCTGTACGTGGCGCATGCAGAAATTGCCTATTTGTGTATCCACGCAGACTAGATTGCTCAATTCTTCTTTTTGTTTTTTTTATTCGTATTTTATTTATTGAATATGCCTTAAATTTAAAAAATCATTCTTCCTAAACGCATGCAAGTAAGATTATATAAACTTTAACAAAGATAAATACGTCAAAACATTATTAAGTATCTTTATATTTGTTTTAAAAATCACATCAAAAACAAATATACTGGCTTAAATAACGGAAATAATACTTATGAAAGAGAGCCATAAAAAAAAAAATATATATAACTAAAATATTTATTATTATAAATTGTCTTAGAGGAGGTGTCGGCGACCCGCAGCTCTTTAGAGCTGCCTTATTGGCTCCCTGGAGCTTTTCCAAAAATGCTAGAAGATGAAGAAGATGGCGGAGGAAAAATATAGGACCATAATTTGCACCGTAACAAAGTCATATAGGGCATTATCATTTTTTGCAGCTCCAGACATATTTTTAAATCTTTTCAACATTTTGGGTGGCCGAGCCCAGGCTTAGAGAAACCGATAATGGGTAATTCCCTCAGATGCCATTGTCATGGAACTGTCGAAGAGGGAAGACTTTTTGAGACCAATGGGGACGAATCTTGCAAAACAATGCTTCACTTTTCAACTCTAAACAAACTCATATTAATATAACATAACATTTATATTCTTACTATAAGCTTCTTCAAATTTTCAACTTGTGGTGTGACCTGGGTTTAAAAAAATGAAATTGAAATGTAGTTGTGCATCAACAAAATTAATAACTGCTTAGTATTGCATTTCTTTCAACTTTAATATTATATAAGACCATGGATATCAACCTGTCTATGTTTAATCATCTATACTAATAAAGAATTCCGTACGTTCGTTTCCCTGTATCTCCCGAACGGTTCATTAGATCTTGACGAAATTTTCAGTGAATAGTTATGAGAACTCAGGGAGTGTTTTAGTGGGGTTGCTAATTCCTGGAAAATTCGTCATCGACATGCTTATTTAATTCGCTAAAACGTTTTTGTCGATTTTTTAAAATTGTCAAATTAGATTTTGACCAAATTTTCTGTGGATGAGACTGAGGTAGTAACACGTGTTTTGTTTTATTGAGTGTTTGCCGGAAAATTCGCTTTCTATATGATTACTTAAAAATAAGTTTTTTTGTCCCTGTCTTTCCCCCCAATTTAAAGATTGTAGAAAATAATAACTTTTTATATTGCATTATCGCGCTAATCACAATTTTAATCATGCCTAGAGATGGAGAGTGATGTCAATCACTCTCAACTTTTCTTGATTAAGATATGAAGTTGCACTCCCATATAATTTTTTCTTTTGCTGTTTTCCTCCATCACGGAGATCAAACTAGTACTCTGATATTCAGCGTTTACCATACATATATTCGGCACTTTATGACTTACAAAATACCTTCTATTCACGATGTTTAAATACCCACCAATAATAAATACTAAACGGAAAAATGGCAATGAAGATCAAATTACGACTTTTTAAGGAATGTTTTTAATAAGAAAAATCACATGCAATGACGTCACTTAAATTATTCGTGTTATTTTTTTCCATTCCAGACTATTGTCAAGCTGGAAATCCTGGGCAGTGCCGGGTATCATTCGCTAGTATATATTATAATTAGATTCATCGATGATAACTATTACTTTTATGCTGGAAAACCATTCACATTTCAATATTGCTCATACATATTAAATGTCTACGGTTAATTCGCATCAAATATTTTATCAGCACTTGTATATGAGTCATGCCGATAGAATAATATCTATTTGTTAAAATGATGATTTATAACTCCTTTAAAATATAGAAATAAATGAATTGTATAACTTAAATATGTCCTGAGTCCATGCTAGGAGATAATATTGTTTGGCCTGTGTATAAATAGAGTGTGACTTAAAAAATAATTTAACGCAATCCAAAATAATTTTCCATCATGAACTAAGGTTGGATAGATGCAATAATGTTATGAAATATTAAAAAAACCTGTAGTGTAAATAGAAACGAGTGCATTAAAAATTACACTAAAAGTATCAATATTTCTTTTCGTTATGAAAGACAGAGAAAAAAGAAGGACTGGATCAGTTTGACAATTCATCTCCCAACCGATTGTTTAAATTTTAATGCAAGAAGTAGCAGCTCACAAACTTTTTACCATTTTATTAATACGGTACAACTGTAGTGCCAAAACAAATTGATTAAAAAAGCAAATATTATTATTTTTTTACAATTTTTTATCATGCATCAAAACTCACTTTGAAGGAGCTTTATAACTAGCCAGAAGTAGTCGTACAAATTTTTACTGGAGCAAAAATATATTGCAGAACATTATTGCTCTTATCCAACTTATGATGGAAAAGGATTTTGGATTACGGCAAGCCCATTAATCGAAGATTTGTACAACGAATACTGTATATATATATATATATATATATATATATATATATATATATATATATATATATATATAATCCTAAGTCGATTATTCATGTTATCATTGTTTTATGCAACAAAAAACCAGCCTCTTATAGGTATTTTTAATACATGAAACCTGTCTCCTTTTACAAAAAGTTTGGACACTGTTGGTTTGATCTATATGATATTTTTAAGAAATGTATTTGATATATGTTAAATCATTGTAATGATACTTATTTCTCGTTCAAAAGAATTATAATTAAAGTTACTCTTAGTCAGAAAATATATTAATATGGCCTTTGTAGCGATGCTTGATACAGTGTATAAAAGTGAAAATATAAAAATGGCTTCCATTATAATTTAGAATGATAAACTAATTGACTCAAGTCTATATTTAAAGCTAAAAGTCCACATGTAAAAATATTTAAGCAGTAACATATATTTATATATGTTTCAATATATTTCCTGTGTAAAATATTCTAGAATGTAAAAAACTGGTTGGTCGAGGAGTAGAGTTTCTATTTAATCTTTATATATCGTGATGGTGTATAGGGCATTTATTGCAGGGCATTTTAAGAGTGACATGTGTCGATTCAAAATCGATAATCTGAATGTATGAGCCTTTTATAACATGATAAAAAGCCATTGACAAAATCGACATGCAAGCCATCAGGACATCCTTCAAAGTCACTTCTATTTCAACTTTGGAACAAATCGCTGTTTGCAATGAATGAAATCACCTTTGTCATGATCAAGCCAGATGGCCTACGCCGACGATTATGTGGACGCATTCTTTCCATGCTGGAAGAGGTGGAATCCCTTCGGCTTCTTGCTCTCAAGGTCCTCATCCCAAGACATGAAGTCCTCGAAGCCCACTATCATGAACACAAGGACAAACCATTCTATTCCGATTTGATGGCGTACGTTGGCTCAGGAGATCCGGTCTTGGCATCTGCCTGGATTGGCACAGAGGCGGTACAAAAGACGAGGGATTTGATTGGCTGCACGGATCCCGCCCTGGCTCAGGAGGAACCATTCGCGCCAAATTTGCTTTGTCCAAGGGAGAAAACGTTGTTCATGGCTCAGACTCTCCTGAAAGCGGAGAAAATGAAGTGGCACTATGGTTCTCTGAACAGGAATTGGTATCAAGGAATAGTTTAAATGTATTTAACAGATAAGAAAATAAACATTTCATATGAAAATGACATGCTTGTACTCTTATTTATTAATTGTTTTGTAACTTATTTGGTTAAAATGGTCCCTTGTGCATTGCTTTGTGTGAAATATCTTCATAAAATACTTTTATTGTCAAAATTTCCTTATTTTGTAATATTCAGTAGCTAACATCAGTTTGTGTAAAATCTTTGATCAAGTGTGGGAGGTATTCGAGGTCATACAAAATAAATTTCTTAAAATATATATTCTTAAAAATATATATAAGACGTTAGAAAAATTTACTGCTTGGATATAAATTTTTGAATAATTGCTGTTAATATAGGAAGGAACATTGCAATCATTTTCAAGGGTATTCGGAATCATTGGCAATCATGAACAAACAATAAGCAACAAGTATACGACTTTTCATGGCAATTGTCAGAAAACAGTTGTTGAAATTTGATTGTTACATAACAACACAATATATAAAAAATACTATTCTAAGAATATTTCAACTTCGTAAACTATTAAGTACATGTTATACAATCGAATCTTGAATTGACGATCAAATAACTGAGGAGTGCAACAAGGCACTTAATCATTAGTTGCATTCATACATGATTTTAATTTCAACTTTGGTGTTCAAATAATATAATTTATTTGAGCTGAGATACATGCAATCATTATGTAATGTATTAAAACATCATTGGCACTAAAAAAGACGGATTATCTAATGAACGTAATATAAAAACATTGTATAAATTGTATTTTTTATAAGGATTTTATCCCGCGACAAAGAAACTCAATCGATTAATAAAAAAGTCCTCAATACAGCGGTTGTCTATATAAAAGTATGATATAACAATCTGTATATTGCTTCCCCTGTAATTATCTTAATGAAAACCATTTAATATTTTATTTTGTTTAAGATGACTTTTAAGTGATAACTTAAAAATAGCAATATTATTTCCATCGTAAATTAAAACATTATTTAAATGAATTATTTTGAATCGTAATAAATTAAAACAATATTATTAATAAAACTAATATTTATTGGGGGAACTATTTCTACCATTTTTATCACCCAAAAGTTTTTTCCCCTCTTTTTTAATCCCGGTAAAATTATAGCTCATAAAAACCAAGCATTTATTTATTTCATTTCGAAAAATAGGTTCAAATACAAGTTACCCCTACGGAACCCTCAAGGCGACCCTATGAAGTCCCAGATGAGAAAAAGGAAAGAAACTACCTCCCCTGAACCGTAAGCATTCGATCGGCCTCATAATTTAAACATCTAAAAATATATAGGGCTATATATATATATATATATATATATATATATATATATATATATATATATATATATATATATATATATATATATATATATATATATATATGTATATACATAATACAGGTATAATTTAATCAAGATATTGATGTGGATAAAAAGTTCATATGGAAGTCAGTGTAATGACTAGTGATGGGTCACGAGTTTAATTTTACTACTCGAGCTTGGGCGAGTAGTAAGAAAAATTACTCGAGTATTTCCGAGTTTTACTCGTAACTCGGGTAAAATTTATAGCTAGCAAAAACTCGATACTTGTAAAAGCTAATTTGTATTTGATATATATGAAAAGAAAGACTTGTTATTTGTGAAAATTTTGATACTCCCAGGAATACTTGTATTTTTAGAACATCCTTTAACATCCCAATTGATATGAAATGACCATACATAAGATATAGGAGTTCTGTGCAATTCGGTATTTCTTGCTTTTCAAAACATAGGGTTAAGTCCTTTATTTCGTAAAATTCTGAAATTTATCCCTCGGGCACAGTTTTAATATATTGATTTTTTTAAGGATTTATAGCTTATTGAGCTTAGAGTGATATTTTTTCATAAATTACTTGATATCAAAGTCTAAATCAATATTCAGTTTTTGAAACATAAATTCATCTCAAGGATGAAATTTTGATTTACCGTGCGTGTAAACCAACAAATTTTTTATCTTTGACATTTCAAGATTTTACAAAATTAACTTAGCACGATAATAATATTGATAAGGTGGACTGGTAATGATAGCCGACAATATGACGAGCTGGATATGGGTCAAGCACAGAATAAAGAGGTTAATACTTCTCCAACTTTTTAAGGAAACTGTCACCGCTTTTTTATAGAAATCTATCTAACGTATTGGGACAGATTTAACTATTGTTCGTAAAGCCGTGCAAATGCTTCCTATTGACTTTTTCAATGGAAGCGTCTCTTTGGACTATTCAAAAAAAACTTAATTATTTAGTTACTTTATAGTGGACATTGTCTCCTTCGTACGGCAAACCACTTGATGCAAAAGCCTAAAGTGTAGCCTCTATGTCGAGGCTGGTGGCAGCCGATGAAGAATCCTTTTCTTTTTTTTCATCTAGCAAACGCGTGTCCACGAGTTGATTGGAAAGTCACGCCTCTGAGACAATTTCGAAACCCTTATCAGGTAACTCAGTTTCTTGACCTGGCTAAGTTCTTAGCAAAACAGACATTTATCGGCCCATTGATAAGAAACCGAATTCATGTACAATCCAGGACGACTGCAATAGGAGGAGACCCTATTGCGGGGCAACCATTAGTTTTTGTAAATTAACATGTGCCCGTACTGATATATGTTATATGATGTTAGCAATAAACTAAAAATTTATATTATCTATATCTATCTAATTGATAAGGTAGAATTAAGGTATATTTTAAACCTATATTTTAAATAGAAAAAAATATGAACTAATAATTAATACTAAATCCAACTTTTTAAATAAAAAATGAGTTACAGAATTGTTTACAGCAAATCTAGAATGACTACCGTAAATTGGCGTTTAATTTGACCAATTGTTCAGCATGGACATCTATGAGCCAATTACGGGTTTAGTTAGAACTTGCCCCTACGTAGAGAAAAGTCTTTTGAACAGAACTATTTCCATGTAATATCAAATATTTAAAAAGCACGCGTGAAAAGTGGCATTGACATTTCGTTCCCACGCATTATAGAAAAGATTTTCATTTACTCAAACTTCTGGTTCGTTGAAATACTTGTTCCATTAGCTTGTATTATTTGAACAAAATTGTCTTGATTAAGACAAGTGGAACGAAAAATCCCCTAGACACTAGATTGAGCTTTTCGAGAGAATAGTAACGTTTCCAAGTATTTTTATGAGACTGAAGATTCTCTTCATGGATGTTCCATTTGCAGTTGCTTGAAAAAAAAGACATTCTAAAAACATTATAAATGTATATGCATATTAAAAAAGGGAGGAATACTTTTTTATTCACAGCTCAAATTATATATATATATATATATATACGATATAAGTATATAAGTGCATACAGTTTTTGAGTGTTAATAGAAAATATATAGAAATAAGAGTTCAAGTTTAAAAAAATTACCCCCATTTTGAGCTTACACCTACCTAAACCTCAGGGTTGATGAAGGCAAGAAGAAGCACCAGCAATAAGAATGGATTAGGAACTTTTAGATGATGTATTGTTTATATTTATTTTATGAAGCTAGGATGATTTGTAAAGGAGCGGTAAAATCTATGAAAAATAATAAATTATAACATACTCAGTACATAAAGTCCATAATAAGACCGTCTCATTACTAATTATTATTAAGAATCAATGCCTTTTGAAGCTCTTGATTGGTCCAGACATATTATTTGAAGGGACGAGTTTTTCGTTGAATAAGAAATTCACATGTGGGTTACGAGTTTTTCTCCGAGTAACAAGTTTTTTTTCGAGTAACGAGTGTTTTCCGAGTAACGAGTTTTCCCCGAGTAACGAGTAAAAACTCGTCGATTTTATGCACGAGTCGAGTATTTGAAGACTTTTTTTACATACTAAATAAAACTCGAGTATTAAAAAACGAGTTTTACTCGTGACCCATCACTAGTAATGACATTATGGCTGCAAATGTAAAAAATGAATCCTTTAAACTACTTATAATTAATTAAGTTGTCATTTATTTAGTAAATTAAAAATTGCTAGATATAGAAATAAGGAGCAGGATATCAATGGAATTCAATAGTTCCTAGTGATTCGTTATGGGTTCAACCATTTCTGTTATTGAAGAAGCCATTGGCATATATGATACGTTAACCCTTGACACTTAAGATGAGTCTATAGTTTGCTCCAAATATATAGGAATCGTAATATGTGCCCCTGTTTGAGCCCATCTCAATATCCCAACCTATATATTTAAACAATGCCCGACTCCAGGACGGACTCCATTTCTTATTTATTTGTACTCTTCCATAGTGACGTCAGAACATTTTAAAGTAATATCAATAACTCCATTGAAGTTTAGTTACACCTCAAATTAAGATAAGAAATGTAAAAGAAAAAATAAACATGGGAATATTGTCAAAATTGGATTCCATTTGAGTCCGTAAGGTTTGCAGGAGATAAATATATATTAATTAAGAGATAAATACTTGGATGAATGTTATGATTATTTTGGCTTGTGAGCGTTCAGCTTTTTTTGCGTTCAGCGTTAAAAAAAAATAGCGATCTGTTCAGCGTTCCGTTCAATGTTTTTGCGTTCAGCGTTCCGTTAGCGTTCAGTGTTCAAATTTCCGAAAAAAATGATGACGGTTTTTTTTTAGAAAATAATTTCCCATAAAAGTGGTGACGGTTTTTTTTTCAAAAGAATCGCCAAAAAAGTCCAAGAAATGTTTGGAAAAAATGAACGCTGAACGCAAAACTCTTTTTTTTGCGTTCAACGTTCAGCGTTAAAAAAAAGTTGCGTTCCGTTCAGCGTTCCGTTCATTGAACGTGCGTTCAGCTGAACGCAGTTCAATTTTGCGTTCGGTTCACAAGCCTGTTATTTATTAATAATTTACTGATCAATTAGAAACATAGGTTAATTACTTACATGTAATTAATTCATCGGAAATTTACTCATTATCGTCTTAGTGAATATAACAAATTTCTACCCGTAACATTTTTACTGAATTAGTTCATTTTTCATCCCCCATTTTCTCAAGTATTAGGGCAAGATACATATTAAAAATATTAAAGAACATGTCTCCTGGACAAATTTTTCCAGATCACGTTGTTCTGAAGGATGTGTTCTTCTGGAATATGATTTGTGTATGAGTTTCTTATAAAATAAAAATGGAACATAATGTATTTTATTAAATTCATTTCTTTATTTATAGTAAACTAATGTTTTTTTTCCTCTCGTTTTCAGAATCACGAGTGGTGGAGATGATCTCCGACGAAGATCAAGATCCAGGAGTCCTGGAGTATATCAAAGTGATCACATGCATAAAAGAGGAGGTAATGGAGAAATTGCATTGTTCCCTCAATATATTTTATTCAATTATGAGGGTTCAAAGTTGAGGTCGACCGGTATGTCAGTTTGCCGATTAATCGGTGACGATAGAAGATTTTAAAAACTGTCAGTATCGACAAACTTTGGATACGATTGTTATGTACCTATTTTTGAACTTTTTTGAAAATGTTTGGATTACATTTCAGAGCTTCAAATATATAATTTCACATTTTTGTATACAACCATATAATCAAATAGACAAAAATAAGCCCCTTTTTTATTTGGGGTCATCAGTTGTTAAAGAAGACGACGCTCTTCCTTCAAACACAGTAAGAGTGTAAAACTTAACGTTCATTTTATGTTACATAAAATATTATTTGTAATATATGTTCTAATGCATATATAATATATTATATATATAATATATATACAGGGCGGAGTGGCCACCGGGAGTACCAGGACTATTTCCGGTGGGCCGCTGGCCTCAAGAAACATAAACGGCCGTGAAAGCCTCCAAATGGCATATTGGGGCCTGTATAAGGCCGGCGAGGGCATAATTGTCCCGTTGGATAAATTCTTCCAATTCCGTTCCTGTATTTATATAAATATACATATATATATATTTAAGGAAACGACCTGATGTCTAAAAATCACCGGGCTGGGACTTTAGTATTTTTGTTCGTTCGTCATTCTGAAAGCGACGACAGTTTTTTTTTCGAAAGTAATTTGTTTTAAGACGACGCCTCTTTCAGAATGCTGAAGGAACGAATATATTAAAGTCCCGGCCCGGTTATTTCTATACACCAGGCCAGGACGTTCAAAAAACAGCCGGTATATATAATATATATATATATATGATATATATATATATATATATTCTATTATATATGTATATATATCAGGAAACGACCGGGACACTTTTTTTCGCCGGGAGGCGGGCAAGGACTTTCGTTCCTTCGTCATTCTGAAAGTGACGACATTTTTCCTGTTAATTTTTTAAAATTTAAAAACGATTTTCTAAAAGAAAGTGATGATCTTTTTTATAAAATATTTTTTGAATATTTTCAAAAATGTTAACAATTATTTTCTAAAAAAATTCGTCACTTTCAAAATGACGAACGAATGTAAATATTAAGTACCGGCTAGTGTCTAAAAATTTTAGACACCGGGCGGGTACCCGGCCGTTTCTGATATATCTATATATAATATATATATATAAGTAATTATCGTATATACAATTTGGAGCAACTTTTAAGATATTGAATGAAAAAACGATATACTAAATATATTGTATCATTTAATTTATTAAGTAGCATATAGTCGTTATTTGAATCATTTTCATGTTTGTTTATGTTTGTATATAGAATTGAAAAAACGAGTAAAAGATAAAATTCTAATAAGAAATACTTTGTATTCATTTTAAGTTAGTCACTTTATCATGTCCTTTTTTGTTCTAAAATGTGCATTTCATACGATACATATGTTTAAAAAAATACAATTTTTTTGATTCAATATTGTTCAAAGTTATGAAGACAAACAGACAGTTTTGTATATATTGGAATCTAAAACTATTTCCAAATTCATAAACTTCTTACTGTGTCAGTTGTAAGGTTAAATCTCATTTGCCAAGATGAAAATGTTAAATGAGAAATATTATGGTGTTGGATCAATGGTCATTTTTCTCCATCAAGGCCACAAATTACCTATGACTCTACCCATATCATATTTAAAAAAGAAAGTATTTGATCATTGAAAAATAAGTTTCTTATGTTATTTTCAAAGTTTTGAATATATTGAAATACTTTCTACCTTTTAACTATTTTTTTTTCAGCCCATAATCGATTCCATTACAACTGCTGTGAGAGGAAGCCCCAACAATTGGATGAAATTCGAGCAAGAAGCAAATTAAACGCTCTTAAGAGACGGAAGTCCCACTACGCATCCTTTCGCTCAACTGGCGATCTCTCAGGTAACGATAGACCTGCCTTAAGATGTCATAAGTATTGATCACATTACTCAAAGGAAAATGCTCAACATTTTTTGCATTTAAAACTGATATTTCTTGAAAATTAAATAGAAAAATTGTCAAACATATGATAAAATACACAAAAAAAAACTTGGAAAAGGAGAAATTTTACATCCTAATCTGGCATTATATGTCACTTAAAAATATAACGGTTCCATTTCACACATATAAATATATTTTAAGTATGTATAATTATTCTGAACAAATTCTTGAAATTGAGAAATTCATTCAGCAAATACTTTATGTCTGCTTTGTTCAAAACGATGAATATATTGAAAAATACTTTCTGCATTCATTTAAAAATAAATTTATAATATTTATACATTGATCTCCTTTAAAATAGCAGGTTCCAATGTTTTTTTTGTTCGCCCATTATTTTCTCTTACCATCCCTTCCGGATTACTTTTAAAACTATTTTTCATTTCAGGAATAAATGGAAATAACCTGGAGAAGAGTTCCATTTCAAGCTCTGAAATGGAATTGATCACAAGTTTCTTAAATGCCGACCCGGTTTCTTACAAGAATACATCCTAAAACATTTAAGTCTCCCAATACTCGAGAGGCTATGTAATTTGAAGAAGACGAAATTGACTATGAGTGATTCGGGTGAGTTGTATGTCTATGTGCTTACTTGTCAAATATTCCTAATTATACATGAAGAGATGATGAACTTTAATATCCTGATTTTATAAATAACAACTTTGAAATATAAAAACATATATCTGAATCATATATAATCCCCTCAGAGCCCGAGGAACCTTCAGCCAACTCCTTCAAGGTTAATTACTCCATGGACAAAAGACACATGCTCAAGAGCCTCTCATCTTCCATCACGAACATCAAGGAGAACTCTGGGCACGTGATGGAGCTCAAATACTACATTTTAAAGGACATTGGGGGAAGCATATCAAAGGCCATCAACTCCTCTAAGTTCCGGATCTATCTCCTACATCCCACCAATGAAAAGGAGCTCCAAGAATTTGATCCTTGCCTTCAATTTAACTCTGGGCCGTAAGGAAAACAATCTGAGTGAAGAGAAAGTGATAAAAGAAAACACTTTTATTATTGACATAGCTATCAGAACAACAAGTAAGAAGGTTGGTGGGAGTGCCTCATCCATCCTTTTATCTGGGACCTAGGAATGGAAATCTGGAGCTTAGCCTTGGTGCTTATAGATTCTGACTGTTTTTGGCCGTGAAAAAGAGAGAGGGATAAAGAGAGGGAGATAGAGAGAAGTTTCTCTCCACTTTCTTTCTCCTCTCTTTCCTCTTCTTTCTCCCTCTCTCTTTCGTTCTATCCCTCTCTTTACCCCTCTCTCTTTTTCACGGCAAAAAAACAGTCATGGAATCTGCATAATTTTCGGTGTTTCACAATGTAAACTTTACATTACTTTTTGTCACTCTCTATTCTCTCTAGTTCATTAAAAAATATATATCAGAATACACATATCGTTTATTGGCGGTAATTATTTAAAAATATTGTATTAGGGTGCAATCTCACGAACTGCTTGGGGAGCCCATGTCTATGTTCGCAGAGGATTATTTGGACGTTATTTCCTCCAAAAGCATCAAGGAGGATCCCTATTGACTTAAAAATAAGAGGACAAAAGGTAAAAGTATAACTGTTTTTAATTGGTCATATATATATACTAGTAATTACAATAGTTGTCTGCAGATAAATGTTATCCTTCAACAAACTTTCATTATTAAGGACAGTCAAATATGATGTATGGCGTTTTTTTTATGGATGGGTGGTTTGGATGGGAATAAATGTAAATGCAAATCGAGAATAGTATTTTTCTAGCATTCCTATGCATGACCCGGATATTTATCGACAGCGGCTGGATACACGATTTAGACTTAAAAGTACAATATCTTTGACCAGCTTCGATGTCTATAGAAATAAAATACTTCTGCTTCATTTACCCGCGAAAAGACTATTTAATCCATTATAAAAATCAGGAATTAAGGTCGAAGGTCATAAAGAGATATTTATTGAATGATCAACGTCATAGAAATATTCACGATTTGATGGAGTTATATGTATAACGCTATAATGTTGATTGGGAAAGAATAACTTTACACCCGACATAACATGAAAAAGAAAAAATGCTGTCGAGTAGGAAACATAGAGACATCTTTCTTGTTTCTCTCTGGATTTATTTTATGTAGTATCAAATTAATCACAAATCTCTCACCTTCTCTGTTATTATAAAGATGTTGTTATTATTATATTTGCGTTATCCTTAACAGCTTGAGTCTTTCCATTCTTGAGAGGAACCCTGATATTAGGAATAGAAGGACTCAACGCAATAAAAAAAAACAGCAAAAGCCTTTGGTTTATTTCTTTAATATGGTAATTAATAATTTAAAAAAAGGAGTGGTTGGTTCCTCTCCTCTCGAGTCCTGTGGAATAAGTAACTCAGGACACAGAAGAGAACTCCGTATTAAAGTTCCTCCTCTAGAATATAATAACTTTTTAGATGGATTTTTGTCTAGAGTATTCTTGATATATTATTGAATCAATATTGAATTGAATAATTGCTACCGGCTACGAATATTTACATATCTGAAACTTGGACTCCATTTAAGGAGTCTATCAGTTGACATACTATATACCAGAGCTGCGACTACCGATGTTAATCGGTATTTAGAACTGGAAGCGTTACGTGGTGTGAAGAACTTTGCAAAATAAATAAACAACTCTGGAGCTGAAAGTGCATTTAATATCGGACAACGGATACAAAAAGACAGTTAAGGAAATAATTGTTGCTATTCCTTTATTCCTTCAAAATCCGAGTGCATATATGATTATATAAAAATAACATGTATTAAATTTCAAATAATCTTTAAAAAATGTATAACAAATTATGTACTGAATTGTCTATTGTTATAAATTGTCCAATACTAAATGAATATGAAGAAGTCACAGAATAGATATATAAATAAATCTATCTTTCTTTCTATCCACCGCACCGATCGATATTCGGTAGATATATAATAAAATCTACCGAATACCGAATCGGCGGTACCGAATCCCAGCTCTGCTATATACATATATAGAATCTCAATATTACTTTTCGACAGGGTGAAGAACAGATTCTCATCCACTCGGTGTTTTGTTCGGATTATTTGAGTATCGAGGGATTCCTGGAGTTTTCCAAACAAGAAACCGAGGATCCCTTTTCGGAAGTCGACGAGGAACTCGTCACATCCTACTTGGTATGGGGAGAAATATCTATGCACTACTCCGAGACTTGTCTGGACCTTCACAAGCAGAATGACTTGAGTCATTTCCTTTTAAGCATCGTGAGGTAGGAGTTTTAAGCTCACTCCTCAGCTGTATTTATAGATTTCCGTTTAAAAAATCTTCTTGCAGATCCCTTTTCACACAAATGCTCAGTATGGACAACCTTATAAACTAAAATCATGAACTTTGCTCAGAAATTGATGGATGCGGATCGTGCTTCTCTGTTCTTAGTGGATAGCAAGACGAATCAACTATATGCAAGGATATTTGATGTGCCTAATATCACTTCGGAATCAGAGGAAAATGATGTTGTGAAGGAAATAAGGTAATTGGGGATAAGAAATATACCACCAAATTGTTTAATAGTCATGGGATTTTTATAACAATGTATGCAGTTGGCAACCTTTATAATAAGAATCATTATAGCTCAAATATACATTAAAAAGTTGATCAGAATGACTAAGCATATTTTTGCTAATTCTTTTTTTTAACATTTCTTTTATATATATTGACACTCCAAAATAAGCTCATAAGATTTTAAAAACAAAAGAAATTCTAGGATATTTTTTCATATATATCTTTTTAAAACATATTTATAGAAGCTAGTTTTAATATAGAGATACAAATTTATTTGACTTTATTTATTCTCATAAAAGCTCACAACACCCTTACAATTGTCGGTATTCATGATATTTGTCAAATCTTGGGGACTCTATACTTTGATACGTCGGAATATATATATATAATTGCATCTTGGGAGTTATAAAATTAATTTCTTCTTCATGGAGGACAACATAAGAACGACAAATTCTCAGAAAGATAAATTATATTATTTAGGAGTGTAAATATATCTTTAAAATATTATATGAAAATCAATGGTTCGAAGTTAATATACAATGTCCTTTGACCATATTGTAAAATTGAGCTTTTCATAAAGTATATAATTTAACTGCTTTGACAAACGGAACACTCAGTCAATATATATATATATATATAGATATATATATATATATATATTGTATATATAGAATATTATATAGATATATATATATATATAGATATATATATATAATATACTATGTATAATAATATATATTATATAATATGTAATATAATATATTCTATATATACATATCTATATAAATATTATATATACACATATATGTAAATATATTTATTGTCTTAGTAATAAGATATACTTATGTTCATTCTTTGACGGTAGTTTGCATTCGCATTCATTGGATAGGGTTTTTTTAATTGAAAATCATTGTATTCGGTAATCGTATTCAAAATCTGGATATTTTATCAAAAGTCCCTCCTCCACACAAAGTAGATTATTTATTTGAAAAATATCGAATACTGAAAACTCCTCCAACGGCTATATTTGCAAGATCTACCGCTACTGATTGGACACATTTATCAAAAAACATGTAGAAATTTTCTTTCGAAATCATAAAAATCCAGGCTTTGAGCGATCAGGGAAAAAAATAGCGATCCGATCAAAAATAAGGATCAGAAATCTTTGCGAATATGAAATATAACTATCAGGGATTTTCCGATCAGCGATCCGATCAATTTAATTGCGATCAACAAAAAAAATTACCGATGTAATATAATTATAAGTAAAAATTAAAATGTATATACATTCAAACCTTCGCGGGAAAAACGAAATTAATGAAAATATAAATGCAGTAGACTAAATACACTGCTAGAAAATGGACAAAAAACAAAAAAAAAGGTTGAGGTTTGTTTAATTATAATGTGTGAAATAAACAGCAATGGACTCTGAGAACCAAAACGTGTGTATGTTCTTTTTTTTTTTGGGGGGGGGGGGGGGGGTGCCAAAATTTCTTATGTACAAAGGGGGGCCCAGCAGAAAAAGTTTGGAACACACTGCCATAGCCTATGAGCTCCAAAATAACGACTTCTCCGTAGGCGCCTGTCTGTATATTAAGGACAAAAATATCAGATTGATAGTTCTCATAGCCTATGAGCTCCAACACTGGCTCCACAATTGACAAATGTCTGCATTTTTAGACAGGAGATGCCAGAATAAATGTTTCCCATAGAATATGATCCAAAACAATAATTTCTAGATAGTGTATGTATATTTTATGAAAAAAAATATATCAGGATAGCACAAACTGGTTTTTCCATTAGTATTAGTCTGTATTTTGTGTCTTAAACAAATATTAGTTGTTGGAATTGATTTGGTCATGTGACAGCTAGTTAAGTTTTGAGAAATGTAAGGTTTGTCCTCAAAAATCCTTATTACCAAACATTTTTTCTTTATTAGTATTTTATACAAATTGATCGGATCGCTATTTTTAAGTGATTTTTTTACGATCAAAAGATATAAGGATCAGGACCTTTTGCGATACCGATCAGCGATCAAATATCGCTATATCGCTATTGATCGCCGATCAGAAAAACTCCGAGCAACAAGCCTGTAAATATCTGAACAAATTAATTATCTTATATCATAAATATTTTAAGCCTAAAAAATACGTAATTATTCTTACAAGAAAATAATATTCTCATGTGTAAAAAAACCTTTCAAAAAATTATTTATTATGTGCTAATAAAATAATTTTACCCATAAAAATAATTTTCAATATGAAGCAAATGGGATGATCTTATTGGGAGTTTTTTGTTGCTTTGATTTTTATCGAGTTTTTTATTATTTTTTAAGATTCCCTATCGGATGTGGTATCGCGGGCTACGTGGCAAACGACAGGGAAGACCCTCAACGTCCTAATGTCTACGACGACCCTCGCTTCAACAGAGACGTTGACGAAAAACCGGATACACCACACCATTCTATATCTCTGTAAACCAATTCCATTTACGGAAATATCATCGGCGTGGTTCAAAACGGTAATAAACGAACGGAGAGTTTTCTAAGGTATAAAAGATGAATAATTAATTGGTTTTTGTTTTGAGCGTATAATAATCATATATTATATAGGAGGACGAAGATCTTTTGATGTTTTTTTCGTCTTACTGCGGTTTGGCACCTTCATCATGCCAAGCTCTACGAAAAGATTCGTCGCTCCGAAAACAAGTGTAAGGTGACAATGGAGGTTTTGTCCTACCATAACTCCGCAGGACGATGAGGAAGTTCAGCCCTCATAGAGCCTGGGCCACCACTTTTTGATCCCTTAATGCAAAGGTTTGAGAATTGAGCAATCACTAAAGTTGTAGGAATCTGGAACAAAAAAATGATGTCTTTTATAGGCAGAAATATTTGGAGAAAAAATGTACTAATTATGAATAAAAGTACAAATATAAAAAATAAAAAATAAGGAGAATAAGGGTGTATAGGAAGTATACTATTTAGCCCGCCAGGTGGATCACCAGTAAGTTACTCATAATGGAATGACTATTACGCTGACATATATCTTTACTTGTGTAAAAAATTATATTAACTAAATGCTAACTTTCCTTGAGTAGTCTCTCTCTCTCTCTTTCTCTCTCTCTTCTCTCTCCTCTCTCTCTATCGCTCTCTCATCTTATATATATATATATATATATATATATATGCCTCATAAACTCTGTATTAAATATTGATTAATAAATTTAAATGGACGGCGAAGTTCATCGATTTTGTCGGTCAAATCTTAGTTTTTAGAAACGATCCTCCCTTACAAAAGGATTGTTAAAGTGTTCATGAAAAAGAACACAATCACTCCGACTGCAGCACCAACAATTCTTTAGCAAGGGGAATTGATCCTCCGAGATAATAGGTTGAGAGCAACGGACAAAAATTTAAAATGCAATTTTTATTATGTGCCAAAAAGGAGTTGAATAGTGATAAATGATAAATAGAAGTCTATTACTAATTTTTTAACTTATTGATAAAATACCTCAAATTATTCGAATAAATATTGAAAATTGAGTAATTTTAAAAGTATGTCATTAAAAGTGGACTTTGGGGGAAATATTATAAAAGTGAACGATGAACGATTAAATGTGAACGATTGAACGAATTCGAAGTGAGCGATTAAGTGAACTGAACGAATTCAAAAAACTGAACGATCAAAGTGAACTGAACGATTTAAAAAAGTGAACGGCCACAAGCCTGGTATCTGTAAACGTCGTTTTCCATCACTTCTTTTGCGATATGAGAAAGTAAAAATATTTAGGATTTTTGGAATATTACAGTGCAAGCAAAGCGACCATTGATATGTAGATATATGCAGGAAAATTGCAAATATATGATCAAGTATGTGTTAAACTTCTTCTTCACTTTTTGAGTGTTATAATATGAAAAAATCAAGTTTATGGTACAAACAAGGCAGATTTGAAAAAAATATAATATTAAGCGTAAAATATTCGATATCAAATGTGATATATTTTTTTTGCTCTTAAAAACATAACTTTAAAGTCTTTGTGATCCTTTAATTAAAATATTGTTGTAAATATATATAGATATCTATATTCGTGATAGCTTACATACTACGCCCTGGATAAATCTGACGAATATAAAATCGGTAGGTTCTGAATATGTCATCGACCTTTTTGGACTAGATCGATTTGACTACAACACCCTCGTTATTTCTTTGTTACGGGAGAAGAAGAACTATCGAAGGGTCCATATCACAACTGGAGCCATGGTTTTCACGTCGCAAATAGTGTCTACAGCATTCTGAAATGCGCACCGGGATTGTTTAAGCCTTTAGAGTAATATGATTGTTAATCTAATATAAGTACACAGTACGATATTGTAGTTACCCGACCAATCTATAGATATATACATATATATATATATGTGTGTGTGTGTGTATATTGCTTTCGTGATATTAAAATTAATCCATTGCAGTTAAGATATTATTAGAAATATTGATTTAAAAAAATGAAATTTCTTCTTAAGATTTGAGTTTATTCTGAGAAATTTTAAATACATGATAATATTGTAATTCATTCAACCCATGGTTTGCAAACTTTTTATACTATTTACAACCTTAGAGAACATTTAGGTCTCTGTAAAAACACTCTTTAATGGCACGTTTATTACAATGCAGCCTCTCAAAAACAGCTTAATGCATTCATAACACATGTTGATTCGAAGTAGAAATCCATTTTGTTTGAAGTAATCCATTAAGCTTTTCGTTATAAAATTATTTTATTAGTTTTAAAAAGTAAAATAATATGTTACCTATCGTTGTTCTACCGTGAATCACTTGATTTCAGTGTCTATCCATGTTCATCGGAGGGCTTTGTCACGATTTGGATCATCGTGGATACAATAATAAGTTCATGATTGAAATTGGATCCCCCTTAGCATCCATTTATACAACTTCCACTATGGAACACCATCACTTTAACATGACGATTAATATATTACAGCAGGTAAGGACTCCAGAAATGAAAAAAAATAATACAACTTCCAACAACTTGATTACAGGAGAAGCAAACATACTTCAGAAATTCAACCCTGAGGAGTACCGTGTGATAATGGGAAACATGAAACATTGTATCCTTGCTACGGATTTGGCTCTTTTCTTTCCTAACAAAGCCAGGCTGGCGTCTATATTGAAGGATGATACGTTTTCTATGCAGATACCGGATCATAGGTAAATTCATCGAATAGGAACTGTTAGTCATAAGCTACAGTGAGTGGTAGTCGTAAGTATAATGACGTAACATATTCAACGTCTCGTACTGGAAAATTTATTCCGTCACACAGCAGTTAAAAAAAGATAAATTATGGCCCGTATGATATACATGATATCACTGGGACGCTTTTTATTCCAAAAGGTTTTTAAAATGAATTTATATTATGGTATTGAACTCTTGACTTTATTCTCTTAGGTCCTAATACAGGCAATTTGCCTAACGGGATGTGATCTTAGCTCAGCGTCTAAGCCCTGGAAGATTCAAGAACGAACATCTCTTCTTGTCTATAGAGAGTTTCATGAACAAGTACATTTTAAAAATAGGTTTGCTTATGGATAAGCCGCTTGTAAAACTTAACTTGTAGAATTGCACGTTTAAATTTGTTTCTCTATCAAGTAATTAGTATAATTCAAGACAACGACTCACCCGAGGAGACCATTTATTGACGAATTGAATAACGTATATAGCAGAGCTGCGACTACCGGATGTAAATCGGTATTTAGAACTGGAACCGTTGCCTGGTATGAAGAAGTTGAACTTTGCAAAATAAATAAACATCTCTGGAGCTGAAAGTGCATTTAATATCGGACAACGTATAACAAAAAACAGTTAAGGAAATAATTTGTTTGCTATTGCTTTCCAATTCCTTCAAAATCCGAGTGCATATATGATTTATATAAAAATAACATGTATTAAATTTCAAATAATCTCTAAAAAATGTATAACAAATTATGTACTGAATTGTCTATTGTTATAAATTGTCCAATACTAAATGAATATGAAGAAGTCACAGAACAGATATACAAATAAATCTATCTTTCTTTCTTATCCACCGCACCGATCGATATTCGGTAGGTATATAATAAAATCTACCGAATACCGAATCGGCGGTACCGAATCCCAGCTCTGGTATATAGGCACAAGTGGATGAGAGACGACAGGATTATAGAATAGTGTGCTTATTCTAACTAATTATATCCCATTTTAGACAGTGGATACACATAAAGTAGATATAATATAGCGAGAAGAAGGGAATACTTATATAAGAGGCGAAACGACAAATCCACGATCTGAAATTATGCGACGCACAAGAATAACACCTTAATGACTATTTCACCACGCATGCAAGTGGTGCTGATTTTGAATAATAGTAGTAGTCTAACGCTAATTAAATAGATTAATCACATCTAAAAAATTACAATAGTTAACACATTAGTATAGCCTTTGACACACTTTCCAGAATGCTTATACAATCCATTTTGATCACGGGATGCGACCTATGCAATAGCTATAAACCCTGGAAGTCACAGCTCTCCAATGTTTACACAGTCTACGATGAATTCTTCAAACAGGTAGGATAATCACTCAAAAGGAATTGGGGGACAAGATGTTGAATAAATGAGTCCTTGGGGCATTTGTATCGACTGATATAAATATCAATAAAAGCATACTTAGACATGTAATTAGTGACATTAATGTTTCTGTACATAGTTGTAAAATTTGTTTGCCAGAAACACCGATTTCTTTTTGACAACAAAAAAAAAGTAAAAGTTCACTTTTTAAAGTGTTTTTCTATTCGATGCCTTGTCTTTTGATTACATGTAAAAACACCTTAGTCCTTAGACAAATATTGTCTAGATATCACCTAATTCGTTAAAATAGATTATGGAAAAATCTGTACATTTATAGGAATACCAATTAATAATAATATTCCTATTTTTTTTAATCTTAGGGAGACGTAGAAAAGAAAATGGGATGGACTCCAATTCCACTATTCGACCGAAACCATTCATCCGAGATTGCGTCCATGCAGGTAAAACTATTCCTAACCATTATTATGGGAGTTCTTGCAAACTCACTAACGAATATATTTTCCCCTTTGTAACTTCTTTCTTTTTTGAACGTCTTATGTCAATGATGGAAAAATAAAAACAAACATCATTCTTTTCTTGACTATTGGAAGAGACTATTCAAAGGATTCGTAAGGTGTTGTACACCTGCTACAGAGAAGGACTAGTTATTTCCCATACTCGTCAATTAGTGGAGGCGGGTCAAGAGAGTCATGAACTTTATTATATCTTATAGCACTAAGGAGAACAGGCAACTGACTAGAAAATATCAATAAGAAAAGGAGCATAAATAACAAAAGGAAACACGAGACAGAAGGCAGGGTTGCATTAATATATAGC
This sequence comes from Caligus rogercresseyi, assembly GCA_013387185.1. Classification (NCBI taxonomy): domain Eukaryota; kingdom Metazoa; phylum Arthropoda; class Copepoda; order Siphonostomatoida; family Caligidae; genus Caligus; species Caligus rogercresseyi. The sequence goes on from CP045894.1 coordinate 20,742,561, forward strand.
CAACAGTGTTGCCACACGCATACATTACAAAATGGTGTCTAGTAATTTCAAATCCCTCGTGGATCTTTTATAGCCGCATTTTTGTCGTGTGTATTTACCTCGCTTGCTCTTTTATAGTCAATCAATTCCCTCCTTCTTTTTTTCTCGAGGACGTTTTTGTCGTGAGGCATTTTCCTTACTGTTACAAATAGTAGACCCTAATCTCACGGGCTCAGTGACCCAAAGTAAAAAAATATGCAGCGAGGAAAATGTCTCACGATAAAAAAGCTTCCATTAAAAATCTTCACGAGAAAAAGGAGAACAAGGAAAATGCTTCGCAACAAAAATGTCTACGAGAAAAAGAAGAACAAGGAAATTGATTGACTATAAAAGGGCAAGAGAGGTAAATACATGTGTCAAAAAGGTGGATATAAAAAGGTCCACGAGGAATTTGCAGACGATGAATTACAGTAAAGCTTCGTAAATAGCCCTGATTGGTGAAAGACACTCCGTGTTATTAAGGATAAATTCTTAGTTTATGTTCACACCTCCACAGTCATAAGAAAAACTATGCCTCTTTTCATAATGCCAGTTTTTGTTTTTATTCATGCTCTTGTTCTTTGTATCAATACGGTTTCAATAAGGAGTTCCAGATTGGTACCCTCAGAGCAATAAAGTTGCCCAACGAGTAATCAATATTACCAATAAATACAAAACTTACTAATAAAACTAATTTTTAGTGTATTGTTTTAAACTGATCTTCGATCAAGTCATTGACACACCAAAATTACAACTCCAACGATTAAATCTGATGTTTTAAAATCCTCAAACCATCTTTCAAAATCCTTAATTTTTTACGATATGGAATTTTCAGTAAAAAGTACTTTTGACACCGTGAATATTTCATTTTCTTGATCTATATTTTTACCATCTTTGAAATTAATTTAAAATGCTCTTTTGCCTGCTAAAAATGGATTACAAAGGTACTGAAATTGATTTCGTCATTACATTCGTATTGATTCAAATTTATTTTATTGGTGTTAGGTTGTTCCATAAATAATGAGGTCAACCAATTAAAACTCAAAATTTTCATCAGATCACAAAAAAACTTATCATCAGTACACATAATCCCCTCCGACTGCAATGACGTCGTGGCAGTGTCCCCGGAGCTTCTTGAGTTGGTCGTAGAGCTCGTCTTCACTGACCCTCCTCATCGCCCGCTGAACGGCGAGTGTAGCCTCCTCGTGGCCCCCAAACTCGTCCTCCCGGAGCTGGTGCTTCAACTTCCGGAACACACAGGTTCAGGTCGGGTGAGTAGGGTGACTGTTTCACCGGTTCCACGTCCCTCCGGGTCAGGAACTCCCTGGTATCAATGGCAGTATGGGACATGCATTGTCCCACATGAGGAGACAATCTTTCAGGCGGATTTTGTCCTTTTTCATGCTGAGAAATCGCTTCCCAGTCGTCCTCAGGTACTCTATCATGATGTTCCGGTCGGCTGTGGTCCCGGCAGGTAGTGCAGTGATCCGCCGATACCCGCCTCGGCTTGAAGGTGAACCCCATCAAAATCATCGTCTTCCTCGCTTTCTGTTTAACACGGGGGGTCGAGAACTGGGCCTCCGCTCCGCCGAATCCCAGTAGAACCAGGACTCGTCCTGGAATAACAGATGAGACCCTAGAGAGTCCTCCCCGTGGTCCTGGAACAGCTTCAGGAGGTCCTGACAGCACTTCACTCACTGCGTCTTGTTGGCTTTAGAGAGCTGGTGAGGGAAGAGCACGCTGAGGAGGTTTTGGAGCCCTAGATCCTCCGTCAGAAGCCTGAATACAGTTGTACATGGTAGGGACACCTCTGCAGCAACTTGTCGAGTGGTCATCCGGGGGTTATCCTCGACCAGGCGCTTCACACGGGCCACATTCTCTTCTGTTCTCGTCTCCCGGGACGTCCAGGACGGGTCTTCTTCTCCAGGGCAAAAACACCCTTATCGAACTCAGTGTGCCATCTCTGGAGGGTGGAGAGGCCAGGGCAGGAGTCAGGGAAGGTAGAAAGCAGGTCCCAGTGGATCTCGTTAACTGCCCTGGTGAGCTTGATCCGGATCAAGAAGTAGGAGCGAAAGTCAGTTGTCTCCATTTTCAGCGGCAAGTAGAATGAATGATAGAAATGACGCGATTATTCACCTTATATACTAACCTCAGTGGCGCCATATAGTCTGTTCCCATGCAAAAATATGCGATAAGAACGCTCCAGTTGAAATTTTTGAGATAGCGTGTGAACTTTTAGAGATAGCTAACCTACTTCATTATTTATGGAACTACCTAAATATAGAATAATGTTGAGGACATAAACAAGTCAAATACAAGCCAAAATAAATCACATTAATTTCCGGCCGTGTTATAGTATTATCCATAACATTATTTTAAACTAGACTTCAACTCTTCGGATATATTCTATTCGAGCTTCGAAAAAAAGCAATATACTTTGGAAGAAAAATAAGTGATATTTTGTTTTTAAAAGCACAAAAGTCCTTCGAATTTTGTAAAATAATGTTAATATATTTTGAAGGCTTAATTGCTTAATTTTCTTGATCCATAGGTTGGCTTTATTGGTGGGATTTGCCTACCCTGCTACGATCTCATGTCGGCTGTCGTTCCAGCCACAGCCCCCATTCGAGATCAATGCAAGTCCAACTTGGAAAACTGGAGACATAAGGCAAACATGGCCAAGTTGGCAACCGATGAGGATGACAATGTAGACTACAACTCGGATGAATGCGATGGAGATGACGAAGAACTATCAAGCCAATAATAAAATAAACGAAATAGACCAGAAGCTTTAGCCCAAAATATATAAATCCATGATAATTCGCCCCATTTCCATATCGTCCTAAAAAGGAGAAAAGTGTTTAAACTTATTATTGTTTATCGTAAGTTGAAACAAAGCTTTATTCGAAACCACTGGATACTCTACCGAAAATAAATAAATTGAGCCCCCCCTCCCCATCACGATTCTGTTTCCGATTCCCTCTGCACGTCGTAGATTTTTATGTAAAGGCTGCGTGAATAAATTCGATATTTGTATAAATATTTCGTTTGATTATTTACTATTTTTTTCGGTTTAAAAACATTTTATTTGGTAATCTGCGAAAATTTTATACAGTGTAAAAATAAAATACACTAAAATGATATACAGGAAACAGAATAAAACAATTCAAGGCAGTTGCGAAGATACATATATGATTTTTTTTTGTCTATTTGATTCGATAAAACTCCCTCTTCTGGATATAATTAGGCAATTAATATTTTGAGATATAGGATCTTATCAATGAGGTTGACCAAAATTGACCCTCTCCTCTCGGGATTCGAACCTGCACCCTCAAAATTAAGAGTTGAATACGCCTGTAAGCACTTAGCTATCGCAATCCCTTTGATTATTTACTAGTTTACAACTTTATCACACCAATTGTTAGGAATGGAAATCTGGAGCTTAGCCTTGGTGCTTACAGATTCTATGACTGTTTTTGGCCGTGAAAGAGAGAAGGGTATAGAGAGGGATAGAAGGAAAGAGAGAGGGAGAGAGAGAGAAGTTTTTCTCTCACTTTTTCTTTCTCCCTCTTCTCTCTATCTCCCTCTCTTTTTCACGGCTAAAAACAGTTTAGATTATAATCTGTAAGTACCAAGGCTAAGCTCCAGATTTCCATTCCTACCAATTGTATTCCTGGGGAACTTTGCATCATCTCTATTAAACAGAACTGGAAATACCGATTCATAATCGGTATTTTGATAGATCGGTAGTAATGGTGGCATATTTGATAGCAATATTTTTCAATTTCGATAAAACTACCGAATACTGCTACCGATTGCATGATTTTTCTAAATCGGTAGATGCCCAATATAAACAAATCTTTTTATCTCTATGATCAACTTACGATGACGTAGTACAAATTACTTTGTTTATATTGGGCACAAGCAATAGCTGAACGATATTTCTCTGTTATTGAAGAGAATAAGCTCTCTATATATTTAATTCTCTATGGATAAAACTCGAAAGAGAGAAGGGGATATTAATAATACGCTACTTCACGGACATTCACGTATTGCCGTCGATTTTGGTTTCAATTGCAAAAATCGGAGGCTCACTGAAGTATCTATTCAGTCGTCAGCTTATATCAAATAATATATTTTTAAAGGGGGATTAATTGTTTACAAATTTGTTTGATAAGGGTTTGAACCATAGAGATATAAAGATATAGAGAGCTCATTCCCTTCAATAGCAGAGAAAAACATCGTTCAGCTGTATTCTGTGCCAAATATAACAAATTAATTTGTACTACGTCATCGTAAGCTGATCATAGAGATAAAAAGAGTTGTTTATATTAGGGCACAAAAAAGTATTCTTCTGAAGAATCCAATAAGCTCTCTATGTCTTTATGTCTCTATGGTTTGAACGGAATTTCTCCTTTTTAGAATTACGGTCTGAATTGTTGTTATATCAGATTATATTTAGGGTACAAATAATCCAAACCCGACATTTATATTTGTTTAGAGGGGGGAATAATTTTTAAAAAAATGTAGTTGGGGAGTGAAATGACATCTAGTTTTACTAGTACACTTGATTTTTAGGGAAAGATGAAGGGGTTTTAGTTTTAATTAGAGAAAGGAAGAGGTAATGGGGTTGCTCAACACCCCGCCGTTTCATAATGTATAAACTTAGGTTCCGAAATATTTTCGTGTGACGTCACGTCTGCCAGAAAACATAAACAAATCACTTTTACTATATATAATAAGTATTAAATCCCTACTCAAATTATCATTAATGCATCTTATTCTTACAAAAAATGGCCTCAATTATTTAAAAAAGGCAAAAAATATTTTTAAGGCTATGAGGAAATGTCAACTATTTTTTTGAAAATAATTTTATAGTAAATGGAAGGGTGGATAGGAACGACAACCTTGTAAAAAGAGTTTTAAATCAATGTCAAATGTACCATCGGTTCCATTGGAAGCTATTAATAAATTGTGTATTTCTCCAAATAAAATATGAAAAAATCGCCTTCAAGAGCAAAAAAGCTAGTCATAGAAAAAGTTTAAGAGAGAGGCGAAAAATAAAACAGTGGATTAATTAAATGCTCCATTAAATTATATACTTTTTTCTAAATATGTCTTTCTAATAATATTTATGTAATATATGATTATAAGCAGTATTTTGTTTTGTTATAATTTATGAATTATATACTTTTTTCTAAATATTTCTTAGTAATAATATTATGTGATATATGATTATAACCAGTATTTTGTTTTTTAATAGTTTATAAATCATATACTTTTTTTCTAAATAAGTCTTTGTAATAATATTGTGTAATATATGATTATAGATAGTATTTTTATAATTTATTTCGTTGTTTTTATGTGTTTTATCATATAATGATTGAAGAGTTTGCTTTTTCATGAAATATTTAGGATAGTTTCAGCAAATTTAAATCATCAAAATTTATGAATACCACAATTTTTTTCCATTTTCTAATAGAATTGTGATAATCAATTTTTCTATGATCTAATTAAAGGCTAAATTCGAATATATTTAACATATTTTACTTATAAAATAGACCCTCTTTTGGCATATGTGACGTCATGCTCATGAGGTAGGTTGCGTGGCGGTGTATTTTTTTTAATACTTTCATTGGTTGGTAAAATGGCTCTACCTTACTTTTAACTACCTTGGGGTAAAGCAAGTATCCTATATTTTGTAGAAAATATAGATGATCTCAACTTAAAATTTAAAAAAACTAAGTCTGATCTATGTATACAAAAAAAGTAAGGGTTCTCACAAAGGGGCTCATGCGACTAGAAACCAGTGTAAAAAGCATTCAAAAATTAGGAAGACTTATTCAGAAATGTACTCCAGCCCAGGCAAAGAGAGTTTTAACCCCTGATAAAAATGGTTCCATTACTCCAAAAGAGATATCGTTACAGCTCTGATAGGAAGGTCTATGAGTAAACGTGTCTTTGACTATCTCAGGCAAACAAAAGTAATACAAATGCCGAGTATTCGAACTCAAGAAAGATGGCTCGAAGAGTTTCAAATGAATCCGGGATTCTTAGAAGACAGCTTCAAAGTCCTCCATGAAATGATGAAAAAAACTTCTAATTTCAAATTTCTGTTTTATGTTTTGACGAGTGTCAAATTAAGAAAAATATGAGATGGACATGAAAACTCAAATAATTTATGGACCTCACTCAAAAGTCCAAGTTGTTATGATGAGGGGCTTAGTTGAAAAATGGAAACAACCATATGGTTCCAATTTGATACCATTATGACAAAAAAGCTCCTTGATGATATCATAGTAAAAGTCGAGACCAATGGTTTTGAAGTCAGAGCAATTGTGTGTGATCTTGGGAATCACACTCTTCGTTCTGAGCTTGCAATTGACAAAGGCAACTTCTTCTTTACTAATCCATTTGATTCTACCTGGGTAATCTACATTTTTCCTGATTGTCCTCATCTTCTCAAGCTCTGCAGGAATCATTTACTAGACAAAAGGTTTATGGTTCCTGCAGAGGATTGAAGTCTGGCCCCTCTAATAAAAAATGATTTTGAGGATTTGATCATGAAGGATTCGGGTGAATTTAAAATAGCTTTCAAACTCCAGCCACTTCATATTCACTGTAAAGGAGGAGCCAGACAGAGTTAGATTGGCTGCACAATTATTTAGTAATACAGTGGCCAAAGCTTTTACATTAAATAATCCAAGTAAGGAAGCAAAGGCCAAAGAAAATGCCATTGAAATGATTAATTTGATGTATTAAATAGCAGGCAGATATATGACACGGTCAGATTCAAGTGTGCATTAGGTATCCAAGGTGAAGATCAATTAAATGCTTTGGATAAAATGGAATGGTTTTTGGATTCATTAAAATTATTGGACGGGAAAACAAAAATGAATTGCCTTGGCAGAGAGGAATGCGAGTTTCTATAAAGTCAAATCGAGCTTTATTCCATGAACTAGTGTCTCATGGTCCTCTTTCATTCATTTTAATGTCAAGAACCAATCAAGATTGTCTTGAAAACTTTTTTTCTCGCTTGAGGAGTGCTGGTGGTGATGATGATCATCCAGGAGCTGTTGGAACTTTAAAAAGATTAAGGATACTCGAAATAGGGAAAAACGCCGAAATTTTGTTAAACAATCCTTCAGTAGAAATAGAACATGAACTTGATGACTATAGGATGGTGGATGAAGCCGAAAAAGATTCCGTAACAAAGATAGTCACAAGGGACATATTTAGTGCAACAGGTGTCGAAGAAGACTTCACAGAATTTGAATTTTCGATTGATATTTCTGACCAGCCTCCTGTTGACCATATAACTTTACAAAACCAACTAAATCAGTTTCAAAAATGGGATCTTGACTTCCAAGGGCTCAGTTATGTGTCTGGATATATTGCCTATAAAATGCAACACTCATTTCCAAATCTCGGTAAAAAGAGTAATGACATTATACTAAGTAATGATTGTACACCTTGGTTGTACCATTTATCAAGAGGAGGATTGATGGTGCCTTCAGATTATTTCTTATATGGTTGTAAATTATTTGATGAAAAGTTTAAAGAATTCAATTCGCCATCTCTGGATCGTAGTCCTCAAGTCATAAATATTTTTTCAAGTCCTGGTGGAATCATTTGGGAGTAAATATGACAAATCTGTTCTTTCTCTTTTTTCCAAAACACGAACTATGATAAGACTACGATATCTTAATGCCCAATTAAATTTAAAAACTGGAGGGAACGAATTAATAAGGGGAAAAAAGCAACTCGGCCAATTTCATTTATAATTATTACTTGTTGTGAAATATTTTGTACAATACAGTTTGAAATATATAAGTCATGTAGTAGTAATGGGAATGGTTTCAATCAGTTTTGACTAATTTATTGAAATATCAACAGTATTTGTCATTTTTTTAATGGATCCTTCAAGCGTGATGCTTGAAAAAGTCTGGAGAACTCGGGAGGAATGTAGTGAGTGATTTTTATATGTATCAAGAGTCTGCATAACATACGATTGGTGTAGTGGGTAGCTTGAGGTTCGAATGGAAGATTTGAATTAGTAAATTAAGACCAATTGCACAAAAATTGGAGAAATTTGAGCAATTCTTCAATATTATAATTACATATAAAAAAATATGCCCCGGGTGTGACGTCACAGTTTTTTATTTAGTTTTGGTTACATCAAAATGCCACGACCTTATATCAAAGAGCATATATATATAGAGGCATAGAATACTAGACGTACCAGGAAAGGAAGATAAAAAAACACACGCCTAATTTTCAACAGCATGCGGGCTTCATTTTTAGTATTGCTTAGTCATCACATCGTGTATACGTGCTTGATCTTGCTCCAATAGACAATCATGGTGAACATGTGTTGCGCCCCTGGATGCAAGCAGGGATACAAGAGCACCCCAAAAGATCCTTCGGTGACTTTTCACACGTTCCCCAAGAAGGACTCCATCCTTTCGGAGTGGATCAAAGCCATTCCTAGGGATACATCTAATTAGACACCAACATCGAGTTCAAGAATATGTAGTCTCCATTTCCTTCATTCGGACTTCGTAACAGCTTCTGAGGATCCTACTCGAAATATAGGGAGAACCCTCCAAAAAAGGTATGGACTTATTTTGGCTTGCTTTTTATATTTTTTATTAATTGAACTTTTGTTAATTTCTAGACGTTTGAAGGATGGTGTCATTCCCTCAAAATGGCCTAATCTCCCCACTTATCTCTCCTCGAAAAGGCAACTCCCGAGGCCAACGCAAGCAGCTACCACTAGCAAGAGAAGTGTCCTCATCAATGAGAGACAAGAGGCTCTCCGTAAAGAACTCTCCATGAAGGAATCCGTCAAGACTGCCCAGGAACTTTATCATAAGTTGACATCAGAGACTTTGCCTTCGGGATTCACTCTAATTCAACTTCCAAAGGTGTCACTTGTGAAGATGGTTTCAACAGAGAACGGAATGGACATTTCTTTAAGTTTGGAAGTTGATGAAGATCTATCCTTTCAAATGTATCACCGTCACTCCCTTCTGGAAAAGAGCTTAGTATCCCACTGTATGACGTCGATTAAAAAGATCCGTTCAATCACTGAGGCTCTTAATATAGCTGCTTATTTGGGGTCGAGGGATCAACTTCCGGACAAAGAAATGTTCGAGGATATTCGTGCTCGGCTTGAGAGATACATAAACTCGGCTGAATTAGAAGAAGTTCATTATTCAAAGCTCTCATTCATTTTTGAGCAAATGAATCTTCTTTTCAAACCGCGAAGTGGAAGAAGATATTCTCCTGGACTCCTTTCTTCTTGTTTGATGTGGCAAAATATCAATTCCGGCCTCTATGAACAACTTCATTCCTCTAATGCAATGTCGCTTCCCTCTCCAAGATACCTGAGATCAATTGCATGCTCTGTTACTGTGGAAGCAGGACTATCATCATCGACAATCCGATACCTCCAATCACGAATCCAAGACCTTTGCACAAGAGAAAAAAACGTCACATTGATCATTGATGAAGTTTACTCTGCTCAACGAATTGAATTCGTCAGAGGAAAGTTTCTGGGCAACGAAAATAATCAGGCCACGAAGACCGTTCTCACATTTATGATCAAATCGGCTGGTGGGAAATACATGGACGTCGTCGCACTAGTTCCAGTAGTGAAATTAACAGCTGAACTATTATTTAATCAGTATACACGGATCATGAAAACCCTTTGGGAAATCGACTTCACCGTCGTGGCCTTGTCTGTTGATAATCACACCGTAAATAGAAGATTTTACACCCAATTTCTATGTGAAGATAATCTACAGACATGGATTCCTCATCCCCACGACAGTTCCAAACGCGTTCATCTCCTCATCGATTCAGTCCACAATTTCAAAAATATTTACAACTGCTTCCAAAGGAAAGACTACCTAGAATGCCCTAATATCTTCTTCCCGGACTCACTTCGTCCAAACTTCGCTCACATTCGAGAAGTTCACAAGATTGAATCCACATTCAAAGTGAGATTAGCTCATAAGCTATCGCTCAAAGTGCTTAACCCAACATCTATAGAGAAGACTAATGTTAAATTAGCGGATGCTACATTCCATGAATCCACCATCGGCGCTCTGAAGTTCTACTCAAAGGATAAGCCTGCATTCTTGGAGACGGCAGAGTTTGCTGAATTTGTGAGGAATTATTGGAATGTTGTCAACATCAAAACGCCGCAAGTTGGACTTTTCAAGAGGGATGAGATAAGGAGGCCAATCTCAAAAGAAAATAGCATGGCTATTGGATTTCTTAGAGAATTCGCTTTTTTTTGGAGGAATGGCAAAAGAGTGGTCTTCGGGGTCTTACGGATGAAACTTTTTTGGCAACGAAACACACTTCTCTTGCATTGGCGGATCTGATCGAGTATGTTTTGGAGGATGATAATTTCGTCTACGTTCTTCCGTCTATGTTCCAGTCCGACCCGATCGAGAAACGCTTTGGGTGGTATCGACAACTGAGCGGAGGGAACTATTTCATCAGTGTCCGACAAATTCTCGAGGCCGAGAAAAAAATTAAGAGTTCTTTCCTTGGTGAAATATTCAAACATGGAGTTCTCTAGAGTGAAAGAACTTCTGTCTGAGGACCAAGTTTTTGAGAACATGGAGACCAAGTGGATGCCAAGTGATCTAGAAAGTATTACCACCGAAGGAGAATGCAATGCCCTCTACTTCGTTGCTGGTTTCATCGCATACTCAATCACCAAAAAAATATCGTGCTCATCTTGTAAAGTCATCCTTACTTTGAAAGACACTCCTCCTCAAAGTGTTATTCGGTTGGAGGCGGAATCGGACGAGGAAAAAGTCGAGCTTGGGAGGTTCACCAAAATCATGAGCAGAGGTGGATTATCCACTCCATCGGATATGACATTTCTTACCTGTGTTCATGCCTATTCGCTCCTTTACTTTATATCAACTCACGACGACGAGAAAGTGTGTCTCTTAAGATCTTCAAATCCAAGGGCCACTTTTACCAGAACATTCGTTGAAAAAATGTTTGACAGCACGGAGGTGGTCATCAAGACCATGCTCAACAGCCAATGTGAAAAAGGGCATAAATGGGGTGGTCATCTTAAAAAAATATGTCAAATAATTTTCAATGTCTCCAGTAAAAATTTGGTTGCTCAATTAAACGACGAGATTCATGATCAAAGTCGCAAAAGAGCAGCCAATAAATTGAATCTTAAGGAAAGAAAGATTGCTAAGCTTCTTTCAAAGCTTAATTATTTTATTGAACTCTGTTTTGGTGTCCTTTTTATATGTATGTACTAATGTATTAATAACTATTATTCATATTTGTTCCCGACTCATTTATTTCATTTACATATAAATTTAAACCTTCATCAAAGCATTAGAACAGTTCAATTTATTATAATATTTAACATATATACGTCTATAAAAGAAGAATAAATGCCCGCATCATGTGCGCGTAAAATTATTTCTTCCTTTCCATGATAGAGGTCAAGCTTCAGGCAAGCGCTATTGGTTAATTATGTTAAACAACGACCACTTGAGGGCGCTCCTATTTACAGAAAGATGAATAAATAAAAACAACTACGAATTAGTTCATGATCCCTGTAGGTTGGGAGATGTAAATGCCTAATTTTATTCCGTATTAATTAATATACATCTTATTGTTAAAAAAATCGTGATTTTAAAAAATTAAAAATTCCTTGAATAAATTGGATATCAGTAATACTAAGCGTGGAATGAATCTTTTTGGTTTAATACATATATATATATATATGATGAAATGATAAATAATAATAAGTATCAAGAAATAAACAAAGGCTCTTTTGTAATAGTAATCCTCGACCGCATGACGGCGCCACCATTACCATTCGCCACAAAATCTTGTAGCTGGGTCTCTAGTTATATATGCTCTTTGCTTATATATAGGATACTTGGGGTAAAGCTTTAAAGTAAAGTAGCGCATCGGGGCAGATAGCCTGGAAAGATTTTCATTAAGTCTCTTTTTTCTTTTTGTCCAGCAGATGTCGCTTTGGGATTTAAAAAGTATGACGTCATACCAGGTTGTTTTCGATCTCATTCATCACATCCATTTAAATAATTGCCTTCACTACTACTATTTTTTAACTTATTTTCAAAACGATAATAATGAATATTTCAATGTATAAGGCAACTGCATTTGAAAGCATTTGAGTTTACTTCAATGTTCTATAGATAATTTAGGAGGTGAGGCTTCATGTGGAGTATCGAGCGCAAAGTTCCGCGGAGCAATAAAAATAATAGACACGACAATGTAATTGAGTCAATTGATTAAGTCTACTTCACTAATGCGTCACAAGGGCACTTGATATATCCCAAAATTCCTACATATTTATTTTCTTAGCTGCATCAACATCAACGCCTCTAGCGGATAAATAAAACGAAAGGAAGCCAAGAAATAATCAAAAATAAGAACAAAAAAGCTCTTGATGCGCCACTTTCCTTTAAAGCTTTACCTTGGGTTGCTTTTGTATAATAATGGTGGTCTGATATAGGTATATCGAATACGTCAATTTAATATGCATGCCTCATTAGAATTTCATTGTTGATTACTATTAATATATTGTATATATATGCCTTGAAACGTCCTTTTAGATCATAAAAATCTTATATCAAAAATGGAATTAAATACATCAACATAATATGTGAGTACACATTTGAAATCCCTCCCTTATCCTAAGCAAGTCTCACCAACATACATAAGAACATTATCACTTGTTGACAAATAATCATTAAGATAGTTATTGTATCATAGTTTTTTCTGCATTTATTTTTGTAAATTGAATGAAGTTGATTTAAAATCCAATATTAATAAATCCTCCCTGAAATTGTAGTATCGTGATAAACGCCCCTAATGAAAAAACATTATTCGTAGAAATGTATGCATTTTTTTAATCGTATTCGTAGATTGGCTTAACCTTCAGTCGTCCTGAATAAGTCTGTCGCTTTATTGTTCCTAATTAATTGGTTACATTGAAATCGTCTATCAATGTGTTGTAATGATTTTTTGAGCCTGCCAATTTCCCCTTTTTATTATGAAATATATCACCCTCCACACATTAGTAATATCAATCAAATATACGCGTTGCTTAGAAAACATCTACTTCTGATTCATGTGTTTTGAATAAGACATAATTATACACATAATAATATGAAATATCAACTGGTTATTTGTTATTGATTAGTTTTTAAACCTTTTGCTCACTGCGTCCCGGCTGTACATATTTTAAAACCCCTTTTTTGTCAGCAATCATAAAAAATACCATGCAGAAATAAGAGCCTTTAAAGATTCGATCAAAGAATATTGATAATTATTATAAAATTATTCAGCGAATATTTAGATACAATAACACTATTACAACAACATAACTATATGTGTAGTCCTCAAAACAATGTTTAGTTTTCGACAATAAGTCATTGCGAAAATCCAATCTTCTCATTTTGTATTGGGACACCGCCTATGAATGAAGAGGAAAACAAATGTATTCTTCATTTTTAGGTAAGTAAGTAATAGAAGCCTCTACCACTTCTAGGTGTTTGATCATCAAAATGATATATTTTTTGTGATTCATTTTAATGTAGTGGGATATAAGGACCTTTTGCGATAAGCAATCAAAAGTAAACTCCCTCCCACATGAAATAAAACGCATATCAATAGAAATTCTCATAAAGTATGTTATATTATTATTGTACTTATTATACTTAAGATAATGGTTGAATTTAGTGTTTACTAAAATATAGTTACTGTTGTATTATAATACCTTTTTTGGTCTGCCTTACCAAAGACAAAATGGTGTATGAAAAAGAAGAGCAGGAACAGAATACAATATATATTTATAGTCATTGATCATTCATTTTTTTGACTTTTTCTTGGCAGAAGCCGTATTATTACTATTACTGGAGGACTCTTCGTCTCCTGCCTTGTCCCCTTTTCTCTTTTGGCTCTTGCCGGATGGCGTGGAAGAGGCGCTATGTGGCGTGGCCTTGGAGGAGGCGGATGAGGAGGAATCCTTGGATCCCTTTTTCTTCTTCTGTTCCGCCTTTTCCTTCTCCTCTATCTCATGATTCTCTCGCTCAATGAGGGTAATAAGGGTATTACAGCGCCGCTGAAGCTCCATGGCCGTACGGCTCTTAATGAACCAATCAAAGCGGAACTGAGGGGCATTCCGAATGCCGCAACGCAGCTCATCGTACACGTTCTCCTTGTCGAAGCCCAATTTATGCAGCATGCAAACCAAAAAGCGATCCTCTTCCTCCGTATAGTTCTTTCCCTTGTTGGTCCCGTAGGCGATGCGGAGCTGATGGAAGGGGGCTCGGTAGCGGTTGATCTTCGCATCCAGGGCCTTTTTGATGTGGAAGCGGCGCTGGATCTTGGCTTCGCCCTTCTCGATCTGCCCCATGATCCGGTCCACGTCCTGGAGCTCGGAGCATCGCTCCCAGAAGACCTTGCTGTAGTCAAGGACCTCTTGGGGGCTCTTGCCCTCTACTTCGCGGGATATGGAGTCGATATCCTCCCGACCATACTTTTCGTGGAGGCGGATGAACTGATTGAAGTCACGCTTCGTCCAGTTGGTGAAGCCCTAAAAAAGAAGGAGATATTTATTATTATTTTATTGTGTTAAAGTCTTAAAGTATGTATCAATCTATATATAAAATATTTATATTTTTAACACGATTACTCCATAGAACCCAGGACCTTTTCAATTAGAGAGCAACTGAAACAGGTTGAAACATTACACCAGTCCAATCAGGGACCCCCGGGACTCAAAATTGTTATAGATATGCGTTTGAGTAATGAAGATCAACAAATGGTTATTTGATCAGGACCTCGACCACTAAGAAATCTTATTCGAAGAAGATGAATCCGCACAATCAACAGTTGAGCTAATGCTTAATTTTTCTGTTTTTTACATGTTTATGTAAGCTTATGTCACTGAATGTAATAACAAGGAAAATGCTGTTAAATATAAATTTGGGGGGAATAAATTGTATTTCATTGCAAGGTTTTGACGCTTTTCTGTTGCTTCGTATTACGTTGTATTCAATTTAAATACAACCTATATAATGTTTTCTTAAGATATTTAATACTTCGATACCTAATAAAATGCTTAGGTCAATTCATTCTGCCTTAACATGTTTTTTGTGTGTAGAGCTCTGTTGTTTTAAATATAATTATGTGAGCACAATCACATTTGTCTACATTCGTATAATAGAATATTCATTTTTATATTCTTTGCTTATGTGAGTATCAATAGAATCTAAGAAAAACCAATGGAGCGGAATAATGGACAAACCATTGTTGAGGATACAGACAGATATAATGAAGAAATGTCTCATTTTACACTTCAAATTGTTTGTATTTCTTTGTTAATAACTGTCATTTTCTTCAAAGTTAACGTGTTAATCAATAATTTATCTTTAAAAATTCCAAACTTTGTTCTCATGAGTTATTAATTGGATTATTTGGGAGTGATTTCTTCAACATTTATTTCCACACAAGTATGATCAATGGAAACACTCCCAATAAAAACAATTTTTGAGTACCAAAAAATAGAATATACTTCTTGATCCAAAATGTCATGTCTTAAACTAAAACTTATAATTAAGAAACCTTTTATTCCAAATAAGTTTTAAATAGATATACTTCTCCACAACCTTTTTTAAATGTGAAAATATATTGAATATGTCGAACTATGGTGGCTAGAAATGAAATAACATAATACATCTTTAATAAATTAATATCTAACTTACGAAAATAAGTACTGGAACCGACAATCATTATTTACTTAATATTTCTTTTGTCGGGAAGGCAAATTTGTATGTTGCGCAAAAATACGCCCTCAATTGTTCAAAGCAAGCTTGTAAAAATCAAGTAGGTTTTTCAGCACGAATTTTAATTGCCAACTAGGCTGAGTCTTTTTCATTTAAAAAAATCAAAGTAAATTCTATTTTTTAAATAAAAACTATCTCGCAACATTTATTGCATGTTGACATGAAAAGTTAAGACAACAGCATTTTTCAGTTAATAATTGCTGAAATAGAAGCCAGATAGGATAAGAAATTTAAATTTAATACGATAATGCTTATAAAAGTATCTTAACGTATTTACAACTGCATTTTCGTTGTGTTAATAATATAATATATTGAAAACAGAGAGATACAAACATAAATGTCTTGCTGTATGCATAATTTCAAAAGCATTATAAAACGAAGGTTCGAAAGTATCTTTCAAAAATGTCTTTTCAGCCAGCTTTGTATTAAAATTCTCAACATTTGGAAGTTATTTGTTAACTTCTCATGGTAAAAAAATAGCTCTTCATAGTCACAAAGTAAGACCCTGTTTCTACTACATGTGGTTATGTGATCTTACCTGATTGAGTAGATCCTCTTTTTCCTCTTGTTCGTCCTCTGTCAGCTCCTCAGCCTCGTCAATTCTTCTTTGTTCCTCCTTTTGTATCTTTTTAGCCTCAGAGCCCAGATCCGGATTCAGAGGAACTTTGTAGCTCAAGGTCTTCCGATAGTGATAGATCTCCTGGTCCAAAAGCTCAAAGAGCCTCGGAGGAAAGAACTGAAAGTCTTGCACAATGGGTTGCTTAGGAGGTCGGGGTGCTTTGTGAGCCTTAGGCTCAGCGGCTCCTACGCGAAGGGCCTCACGGAAGTAGGCGTCCACGGCGTAGTTGGCCTTACGCTCACGCTTGGGAGGAGCGATCCAGTTCATGCCGATCTCATCCCGCTGCTTGGACTTAAAGTCCTGACCCTCAAAGTTATAAATCGTCCCCGTTGTCTCCTCTTTGGTGTCCAAGGTGAATCCCTGAAGGGAGGACTCCCCGAGCTGCGCCAGATTCTTGTTCACCTCTTCCGTCTTGGCCTGTCCCCGATCCAGAATCTCATCAATGTCCGCGTCCGTGATCCCCTCTTCTGTCTTGCTAAAGACCTGTTTGGCCCCGTGACGAATCATGTTGAGCATGTCGTCCTTGTTGAGATTCTGTTTCTGATCCGAGATGCGTCCCTGCTGAATGACCATCCGGTCCAGGCGAAGCTTAATGGCTGCCCGCTCCACGATTTTCTCATCCACAGTGTTTTCCATGACGAGGCGGAAGACCTTGACCTGCTTCTTTTGTCCGATACGATGCGCTCGATCCATGGCCTGAAGATCTGCCTGGGGGTTCCAGTCGGAGTCGAAGAGGATCACAATGTCTGCGGTGTATAAGTTGATGCCCAGGCCTCCTGCACGCGTGGAGAGCATGAAAATGAACTTCTCAGAGTTGGGCACATTATACTCGTCAATTTGTCGCTCTCGATCTTCGTGGGCGGTTTGTCCATCAATGCGGCAGTAAGAGTATCCCCGGAACCAGCAGTAGTCCTCCAGGATGTCCAGAATCCGGGTCATTTGTGTGAAGATAAGAACACGGGAGCCCTGTTCTTTGAGCTTGGGGAGCAGCTTGTCAATGACCTTGAATTTACCGGCGTTGTCTACAATATGTTCGTCCGTGGTGTAGGGCGGCCCTGGCTCGGCTCCGTCGAAGAGATAGGGGTGATTCACACATTTACGAAGCTGCATGAGAATATTTTGCAGCCTCATCTTCTCTACTTTCCCTGCTCCGTTCACAATATCAATGTCTTTCATGAGGATCTTTGTATACCACTCCCGCTGCATTTTCGAGAGCGAAATATAGATATTGGTCTCCTTCTTGGGCAAAAGGGACTTTTCCACGTCGGACTTGAGCCGCCGGAGCACAAAGGGCTTGAGTATGCCGTGGAGACGCTTGACGAGACTATCATCCCCCAGGCAGTTGTCCGTATTGAACCACTCGTCAAAGTCGGACGAGGAGCTGAAGACCTCGGGGAGTAAGAAGTTGAGGAGGGCCCAGAGTTCATGGAGATTGTTTTGCAGGGGTGTTCCCGTGAGAAGGAGTCGATGTTTGGTTTTGATTTCGCGTACAATGAGGGAGAGTTTGGACTCTTCGTTCTTGATGCGATGCGCCTCGTCAATGACCATGTAGCGCCAGGTAAACTTTTTAAAGACGGACTTTTCCCTGAGTAGCATTTCGAATGAGGTGACGAGGACGTCCATCCCCCGGGCATCATGGTGTCTCGAATGAACTTGTTTCGTGTCTCCTGGTCCCCGATGAGACAGACGGCTCTCAGCGTGGGGCACCACTTCTTGAACTCATTCATCCAGTTGGCCAGGGTCGTCTTGGGCACGAGGACCATGTGTGGACCCGGGTCGGAGCGGTAGTGCTTCATGTAGCCCAGAAGAGAGATGGTTTGCAGGGTTTTACCCAGGCCCATTCGTCTGCAAGGATACCGTTGAGCCCGTTTTCGTGGAGGCTGATCATCCAGTTGAGTCCTCGGACTTGGTAGTCACGGAGCTTCCCCGACTTGATGTAGGCGGGGGACTCGTCAAAGATGGTCACGGGTGAGACGGATCCCGGAGCACGGCTCTTGGACTCATTTAGCTCAGACAAAAGCTCTTCATCTTCCTCTTGCTCGGTCTTACGATGACGGTGGTCGCCTTCCACACCCTTCGTACGACGGCCCGCCTTGCTCACACTACCGCTACCCGAACTCGAGCCCGCTCCAGAAGTGGCCGGCGATCCCAGAAAGTGAGCAAACATGTCCGTCTGCTTCAGAAGATACTCGATGGCCTTACTCTTTCCGCCAGGCCCGCGGCGGGCGTCATCCTCCATACGGGTCATGGGAACACTCGCTCACAAATACGACACTCAAGCAGCCAAAAGAGCGCGGAGAATACCAACACTTCCTTCCGAATCACAACAATAAGAAGATAAACAAACCAATACAAAGAGATCCTACAGAAGGGAGGAAAAGGTTGCGTGTTGAGAATGCGTTTGCCCGGCAAAGACGGCAGGGGAGCCAAATGAAAGGCTAGGAACAAGGAATGCTCGTAAAAAGTCTTTGTTTTGAAATGCCTGACGTCATTGGACTCTTTTATGCATTTAACAATAATGGTATAGATTCATAATAAAAATCAATTGATATTTCTTATACACACAAATAATGATAGTATTTATGGAAATCAATTTTTAAATGACGCTTAAGGTGCTCTTAAAGTAATAGGTAAGCGTCTGTTAACATCATTTTGGGGCGAGGGGCGTATTAGCCACTGACGTCACGCGTTATGTTTTCTTTTTGGGGCTAGTAGTTTTGTTGTTATTACTCCTATTATTCTTAGATGTTATTATGCCTCTATGCGCTTGATTCTTATCCAACATGCGTTGAAATCGTAACTTTGCAAAGCAGGAACGGAGCGGGAAGAATTAATCCACCGGGACAATTATGCCCTCGCCGGCCTTATACGGGCCCCAATATGCCATTGGGAGGCTGTCAACGGCCGTTTATGTTTCTTGAGGCCAGCGGCCCACCGGGAATAGTCCTGGTACTCCCGGTGGCCACTTCGCCCCTGATGCAAAGTGTACAATATAATTTACTATCGTTTATGCTTTAATAATACAAGGTGGGCCTTAGTGTATAATGAATAGAGATTCCAATATTTATTTACTCCTCTCTTCCTCTTTAAATTATTGACTCGAATACATCAAAGAAATAGATATGCTTACATATTATGTGAAAAGGATGATACAAAGAATGCCTTTCATTCATTTATAAATATATAGGTTTCCACCGAGTAAAAAGGGAGAGGTTCCTGTTTAACGGCCATGACTACACTGGAATTCTTAGGCTGTAATTGGTAAGCTGTAACAAGAGCATTATTCTGTCTTGAATTACAATGATTATTTAAATATGTTTGAGATATTCTACATATATCTTTCTGACAGATATATATAGCGCTAATTTATAGATACGCTATTAATATAATGTGAAAATACTGTTATGTGTACTATTTTCACAGAATACTAGGATTTTTAAAATACACGGTACTGTAGCAAGTAATTACCCTTAGCAATTAATTAAGGCTTATAATCAATGCATGAGTACTTTTTTTATTGAAGTAATGCTAAGTCTTATTATTATTGTATATTCCTTACTTCTAAGAATTATATGTCAATGGATAAAAAAATACTTAGAAGGGGAAATGTTCTCCTTTTCAATGTATCTCAATCTTAGAGAAGAAATACAGGCGTTTACTCAAAAAACGGTTGTTTATGCTTTATATCTTATAGTAAGTCACTTTGAATGACTTTTTTGCGGATTTAAAGGGAGGGTAAACACTTGCACGAGGTTGAGAATAGGTTTCAATTCATTTTATTCGAGCGAGTTGTGGCAGTAACTTTTGCACTTAATTTATTATTATTTGCTGATTTTATCATTCAATCTAAAAATATGATCCGATATCCAATAAAAATAAATTAATAAAAACCATTGCAGAACATAATTCAATAAAATCCAATTGCGAACAGAACAAAATAAAGGTTTTTATAAAGCAGGGCTCTCAAGTCTCACGCATTTGACGTGTGACACACGCATTTCCACCCGCTTACACGCCACACATTGTATTTCTCACGCAATTAATTATCACGGCTCGTTCGTTGAAATTCTTTTCTAAAAAAAATCGTCATCACTTTTTCGGAAATTCCTTTCTTAAAAAAACGTCATCACTTTTTCGGAAATTTTTCTAAAAAAACGTCATCACTTTTTTCGGAAAACTCTTTTCTAAAAAAAACGTCATCACTACTTTTTTAAATATTGAACGCTGGTTAAATCTCACTCTGAACTCACTTCAAAACTTGAGAGCCCTGATAAAATATATAATTATTCTTGATGAATTGAAGTACAATGCGACTACGCAAAAATATGGTGTCCATAAGAATTGTATAAAGAAAATACGGCATGGGAAGAAATTATCAAAGAAAAATGGTCTAAATACATGAGTAGACAAGCATTTGATTGGAATACAGCTAAGTATTGATCAAATACTATTTTTCATATAAATTGAGTAAATAATGACAAAAAATATATATTTTGGCAATTTTTAGATAAATTATTTCCTTGTCGTTTTTATTAGATGTATCATCATTCATTGTATTAGATGTGTCATCATTTTCTATATTGGGGCATTTCTTCTTAGGTCGTATTTTCCTCTTATAAAATATAATTTTTCAAATATAATCTTTATTCTTAATATTTAAAAAAATATATGATGTCAATCTAACGTCAATTTTTCGACCCTAACAACCCACTTTAGGTCAATTATCTCATTTTCAAATTCCTTTTTAAAAACATAATTCAATCAAGAACATCATAAATCTTTCATCTTCAAAAGTGCAAGAACAAATTTCTTATGAAACTTATAAAAATGAATTCCTCCTCAAGGGATATCGTCTTTTTATAGAAATGAATTATGGTTGCTGCTTTAATTTGTGTGTTTATGTGAATTTTAAGGTGTCCAGAAGAAATGGACCAGGAAAATATGGACTAGGAAGAAATGGACCAAATACATAGGTAGGTAAGTTTTTGAGTGAAATATATCTAAGTATTGTACAAATACTATTTCTCATATAATTGAGGGAGGCGACTGACTCGAGGGGGCCCAAGGGCTTGTTGTATGTGTTGAGATGCCTTCCTTCGGCCGGAATGCAAATATTGAATACTCAACTCGGATCATTGGAGGCTCTCTCAATTATTATTGTTGACTGTGACGTCACCCTTCACTCTATCTCTTCAAATATTCCATTTATAACAATCGCGCCCGAAATTAGGCATATATTTCTTCTTCTTTATGTATTTACTTTTTGAGTGCTTCTAACATCGGTATGTTTGATATTTAAGACAATGCGTATTATTGACCATAATTTGGGGGATTTTGAACTACAATTGACATAAAGAAGAGGTTATTTATCTAAAATTGCAAAAATAAATCATTTTATGTCACTATTTACTCAGTTATATGAGAAATAGTATTTGTACAATACTTAGATATATTCCACTCAAAAACTTGCCTACTTATGTATTTGGTCCATTTCTTCCATGAGTCATCATTTTCCTTTTCTACCTTGGTCCATTCCTTCCTGGTCCATTCTTTCCTGGTCCATATTTTCCTAGTCCATAATTTCCTGGTCCATTTCTTCCTAATATCGAATTTTAAGGATAATGTTTGGATCGCATCATCTCAGTGATATTGTGAAACATAAAGTTTCATATTGCTATTCATCGCTGAATAAAAAACATCCTGTTTCATGTAACCAAATAACTTTATTCTAGGATGGATTATTAATTTATGACAAAATCACGGCTTAATATAACAAAACGTTTATGTGATAGGTGGATGTAAATGAAGATATTAAGTCTTTTAATGATAAAACTATATTTACTAAAAGAAAAATCCAAATTTTTCGAAGGCTACTTTTAATACGGAATCGCCCAAACCCATTATTATAATATTATGAAAATAAATTTACACTGTAGGGAGTGCGATAGCCGTGTGCGTTAAGGCATGTTCAACTCTCAATGTTGGAGGCGCAGGTTCGATACTCCCGAGGGGGGATGGTCATTCTTGGTCTACTCATTGATAAAATCCTATGTTCGACTGACTAATTTGAATGCTATAATGCTTATTTATATCCAGTCGGATGCAATTCTATCGAACCATATAAGCGAAAAAAATCACTGTTAATTTGAATTTGCTTCATAAACGGCAATGTCATTTGCTATAATATATATTATATCCATGTATCATATTATTATATCATACATAATTGTTATAGTTACTTGTCTCATATTAAAGCAATAATTGATGAATATGTAGAAGTTGCCACGTACGAAAAAATGAGCAATAAAGGAATATTATCGCTACGGTCAAACTTTTTATCGCTTCTTGCTATATTTTGGAAAGTGATCGTTCATAAATTATCGTTAGTTCCTAAAAGATGAACGATAAAAATATTTTTTTGTAAATTGGAGTGCAACACCAGACAAATCGTGTGATGATTTAGGTTAGTGATACTATATCACTTATTAAAATTTTAGTTTTGAATTTTATTATTTATCAAAAGTAAAAATAATTGTTTTATCATTATCGCAAGTAAAAAAAAATTATGATAGAAACCATGCTACTATATGTTATAATATAATTCCAAGAAGAAATATCATGAATAAACGAAAACTGAAAGTGAGGTTGGTCGGAATACTAAGCCAGGTCATTCAAAGAATATATAACTTTTGAATAAATAGTAATGATCCAGTACTGGCCATGTTTAGTAAGTTTAGAGATCAAATAATACTTTGAAAGTCTTTTTTTAGTTAACTCGGATCATACAAAAATGATTTGTAAAGCAAAGTGGACTATTTAAGAAATATGATACAAACTCCAAAGGACGTTGATGCTGTATCCCCAATGCAGCAGCAAAACCTAATTTAATGAATGCCTGGATTAACAGACATAGTTAAGGGAGAATAGTGTTCTTTATTCAGAGGGATGGTAACAACTGGAATATGAGGAAGATTGACGGAGGAAAATACTGCCTAAGAAAAATTGGACCTGGAAGAAATCACCCAAGATAGAAAAGGAAAATGATGACACATGTAAAAAATATTTTCTAAAAAACCGTCCTCACTTTTTGGAAAATTATTTTCTAAAAAAAGTCATCACTTTTTTGAGATTTTTTTGAAATTATTTTCTAAAACAAAACGTCGTCACTTTTTATTTGGAAAATATTTTCTAAGAAAAAACTTCGTCACTTTTTGTTTGGAAAGTCTTCTAAAAAAACGTCGTCACTTTTTTTTTGGAAAGTCAAAAAAAACGTTGTGACTTCAGAATGTCGAAGGAAGAAAATATATTAAGTCCCGGCCCGGCCCGGTTTTGACCCGGCCCGACTTGAAAAACTTAAGTCCCGGCCCGGATCCCGGCGAAAAAAGGTTGTCTGGTAGTTTCCTGGTAACAACTGAGTGATCCAATATTAATAATAAAAAGGCCGATGTGATGCCCTCCTAGTTAATGCGTCATACTGCTATCAACCGATCAGTTCGCTTAGATGCAATGGAGTACTTTAAGTACTCCATAATGCCGGGAAATGCCACCATTAGACAGAAGAATGAATAAAAAGAGAAAAGTCACAACTTGATATAGTACATATAATAACTAGAGGATATATACACTCAGAGAGTGCAAACCTCCGCCGTCACGGGGTCCTTATGAGCCTTCTGAGGCGGATTTTTCACGACTGGCGGCGGCGGAGAGGGACGGGGAGGGTTCCCCTCGAGGAAATTTGAGAGGAAGACGCTCCTAGCACCCGATTTTACAGCACAGCGAATCTATTGGCAGAGTAGGCTAACTTAAAATATTTATTAGTATTTAGCTCATTTTGCATCTTAATTCTGCACTCAGAGATGACAAAATTTAATACATGTTCCTTTTGGCATTTCCAACAACTCCACAAAGTTTCATCCGAAATCCGTTCAGTACTTTTGAGTTATCCTGCTGACAAACAAACAAACCACCAACCAACGCCATTGAAAACAATACCTCCTTCGGCGGAGGTAATAATACTAACGTGGATTATATTAGGCAAACCCAAACAAATATGATAGATTTACCGCTATAGGTTTAAGCAGACTAGTAAACGGAACGCAAAATTGAACGCCGTTCAATGAACGGAACACCAAATTATTTTTGAACGCTGAACGGAACGCCAAGAAATAGCCCTTCGTTCAGCGTCCAATTTTTATATAGTGTAATAGGTACGAAGATAAATTTTATGCTAAATTAAATGGACTCGTTAAAAACAAATTTGCTTGAAAAAGTCAACAATTCTAAATTAGAACCCCTCAAATGCTATTACGAATCCTTTGGACCATTTGAGCCCGTCAGCCAAAACAATGGGATATTGTGGTTACAAATCCACCGCCAACAGTCAAGATATCTACAAAGAACCCTCAAATCCCTTTTTGCTCTCGTCGGATTTTGGATCTCACGAGCCAAACGCTGGAATATTTGGGCTTTCAAACCCACTACCAACAGTTAATTTACGAATAGGAAACCTCTCAAATTATATTTGGACCCCCAGCGTTGTACTAACAACAATAATTACGTATTGGGATTTCAAACTCAGTGTCTAAGGTTAAAGTACGCATAAAGAACATATCAAATATATTTTTGTGGTAAAAGACTAAGTTTAGTTTTTGTTACTGGAGAGTCACGAAGTTCTGAGGGAAGAAAATCAAATCTAAGGTGTCCGCTATGTATGTATATCCTCGGACTGCATAATGCTTATAGCATTATGCAGTCCGAGGTATATCTATCTGTTGGTGGGGGTTCTTACGTATATTAACTGTTGACGGTAACGATGTACACTGTAGTATTGTGTCTCTCTATAGACCCCAGTATTATTTGTTCAGCTATTTTTAAAGGGACATGTTTTTGTCCCCAGTAAAAAAAAAAAGAAAATAAAGAATACATCTGACACTTTTGGTGACGAACAAACATAACCCTCAAAGGCCTTAAATGGCTTTAGACACATGGGACTATGTGCATTTCTCCTTTTTGATGGAGGAGAAGAAAAGAAACGTAGGAAATAATATGATGGGGACCTTTGCCCCGATTTTGACCGTACTGTATGTCAAGATGATTTCCAGGCTCTCCAAATAATCCACCAGATATATTTCTACTTCCTTCTTGGCATCTTTGGAAGTTCTCAATATGACGCTCTTCAATTGTTGCCTGTTATTCTACGGAAAAATCATAATAAATGTTCCCAAAGCCTAAAGGTAAGCTCCAATACTCTGTCTTCTCCAATGGCGCCTTTTGGTGTGTTTGAAGACAAAAAAATCAGAATTAATGTTCCCATAGCCTATTTCTCGTGTTGTAAGAGTGCTTAATGGGAATGACTAAAATTAACAAGTAACTATACTAACGACAACGAAGGTTGACAAATTTATTGTCTGTTTTTTTCTCATTTATTAATTAATGTTTAAAATTAGATTTTCTGAATATTCTAGAAGTATGAGCGAGTCGAAGACTTATTTTCCATAGAAGACAATGGAATCTATCTAGCTTATAAAAGAATAAAAAGTATTTTGTAAATTTAATGTCGTTCTACCCAGCAGCGCAAGTCCGAACGGCTTTTTTCAAACGCCAAGTGATTTTTCGGAGGCATCTAATGGGGCTTCGAAGAGCAAACTTCTTCTTGCATCAAATAAATTTGTTACTTTTCAATAATAAGATATAGTTTTATGTAAAATATACATTGTTGCATTTTATTTAACTTTTTTATCTTTCAGTTTTAATTTGAACTGCTATCTGGAAACAAGAAAAGGACTAATATGATGGGAGTTTCCGTAAAAATGGAATATGACGAGTTGCACACGATTTTTTTTTCTAAAAGGGCAGACAAATCACAAATGGGATCGTATTGTGAATTTTGAAATGATATATATAGGGAGGGATCCATATTGAACTTCCTATTAGTTAAAAATACCGATTTT
>CP045894.1:20776938-20839302 GCA_013387185.1 Caligus rogercresseyi
CCTCGAATAGCCTCATCTCATAAGTAAACAATCGCAGACAATGTGGTATGGAGTCCTTATCGTCCTGGCAGAGCCGACAGGTGCGGGCTCTCAACCATCCTAATTTGAAGAGATGTCAATTTATGTCGATGTACCGCTACATTGACGGATCTCTCTTGATATTGTAATATATTTTTTCTAACATGGGGATCTGTAATGATATAATTTTGGCGTTAATCCTTCATTGTTGCTATGCCATTTGCTTCATAGGGATCATGTTAAACTTAATTTTATTTAGAAAGTCGCAAAATAACATCATTGTAGGCTAAATAATAACATCTATACTTATAAAAAAAGAATTCCCGTTCGTTCGTTCGTTCGTTTGTGCGTTCGTTCGTTTCGTTTCCTGTATCTTCCGAACGGGTCATTAGATCTTGACGAAAATTTTCATTGAATAGTTTTGAGAGCTCAGGGACGTAGTGTTATATTGGGTTGTCAACTCCTGGAAAATTCGTCATCGAAATGCTTATTTTATTCGCCAAAACGTTTTTTGCCGATTTTTTTAAAATTGCCAAGTTAGATTTTGCCCAAATTTTCTGCGGATAAGACTGAGGTACTAAGACGTGTTTGTTTTATTGAGTGTTTCCCGGAAAAATTCGTTTTCTACATGATTACTAAAAATATTTTCTTTCTGTCCCTGTATGTCCCCCCAAATTTAAGTTTTGTGGAAAATAACAACACTTTTTTATATTGCAACAGTCGTGCTAATCAAATTTCAATAATGCCTAGAGATGGAGAGGGATGTCAATGCCCAGCCTTAAGGAATACAAAACGGAAAAAATGGCAATGGACGATGCAATGACGACTTTTTAAGGAATACTTTTCATTAGAAAATAAAATAAGCACTCTATGAAATTGCGACTTAAAAATAACTTCTTTTTACGATGTTAAATTCCCAGCCTTAAGGACAAAAAAAACGGAAAAAATGCCAATGAAGACCCAGGACAACTTTTAAGGAACTGATTTGATCAAGCATCTTTTAGTCTTGATAAAAATCGAAGTTGAACCTATATATATATATAACCATCACATATGATGACACACTAAAATTATCATCTTTTTTTTACGATGTTTAAATACCCAGCCTAAAGGAATACATAACGGCAAAAAAATGGAAATGAAAACCAATCAACTTTTTAAGAAACTGATTTTAAAATGAAAAATCCAACGCGATGACATCACTTAAAATATTCGTGTAATTTCTCCTTTTTACGATTTTAAATACCAGCCCTAAGGATACAAAAACGAAAAAAAAAATGGCAGGGAAGACCAATGACAACTGTTGAAGGAACTGATTTGAATATGAAAAAAAGCGATGACATCACTGAAATTATTCGTGTGATTTCTTCATTTTACGATGTTAAAATACCACCTTAAGGAATACAAAACGGAAAAAAATGGCAAGGAAGACCCAATGACCCACTGCTGAAAGAACTTATTTTATATGAAAAGTCACATGCGATGACATCACTGAAATTATTCGTGTGATTTCTTCTTTTTACGATGTTAAATACCCAGCCTTAAGAATACAAACGGAAAAACAAAAAAAATGGCAATGAAGAGGCTATGACAACTTTTTATAGAATTTATTTTAATAGAAAAATCACGCGCGATGACATCACTAAAATTATTGGTGTGATTTTTTTTCCATCCAGACTATTGTCAAGTTGGAAAATCCCGGGCAGCGCCGGGTATATTCGCTAGATATTTACTAGATATATATAATACAATAAAAAAAAGATTCCGTTCGTTCGTTCGTTTTCCCTGTATCTCCCGAACGGTGTCATTAGATCTTGACAAAATTTTCAGCGAATGTTTTGAGAGGTCAGGGAGGTTTTAGTGGGGTTGTCAACTCCCGGAAAATTCGTCATCGACATGCTTATTTTATTCGCCAAAACGTTTTTTGTTGATTTTTAAAATTTGCAAGTTAGATTTTGCCCAAATTTTCTGCGGAAGATAAGACTGAGGCTACTAAGACGTTTTTGTTTTATTGAGTGTTTCACGGAAAATTCGTTTTCTACATGATTACTTAAAATATTTTTCTTTCTGTCCCTGTATGTCCCCCCAAATTTAAGTTTGTGGAAAATAACACACTTTTTATATTGCAACATCGTGCTAATCAAATTTCAATAATGCCTAGAGATGGAGAGGGATGTCAATACCCAGCCTTAAGGAATACAAAACGGAAAAAAAATGGCAATGACGATGCAATGGGACGTTTTAAGGAACTACTTCTCATAAGAAAATAACATATACACTCTATGAAACGACTTATTAAATAACTTCTTTTTACGATGTTAAATTCCCAGCCTTAAGGAACAAAAAAACGGAAAAAATGGCAATGAAGACCCATGGACAACTTTTTAAGGAACTGATTTGAATATGAAAAATACATGTGATGACATCACTAAAATTATTCATCTTTTTTACGATGTTTAAATACCCAGCCTTAGGAATACGAAACGGAAAAAATGGCAATGAAGAGCTATGACGACTTTTTAAGGAACTGGTTTGAATATGAAAAGTCACATCCGATGATTTCACTGAATTATTCGTGTGATTCCTTCTTTGTGTGATATTTAAATACCCAACCGTAACGAATACAAAACGAACAAAAAAATGGCAAGGAAGACCCAATGACAACTGTTGAAGGAAATAATTTGAATAAGAAAAGAAATGCGATGACATCAATGAAATTATTCGTGTGATTTCTTCATTTACAATGTTTAAATTTTCCGCCTTAAGGAATACAAAACGGAAAAAAATGGCAATGAAAACTCAATGATAACTTTTTAAGAACCTGATTTTAGAATGAAAAGTTACAGCAATGACATCACTGATATTATTCGTGTCATTTTTTTATTTGTTACGATAATAAATACTCAGCCGTAAGGTATAAAAAAACGGAAAAAATGGCAATGAATACCCAATGTCAACTTTTTAAAGAACTGATTTAATATGAAAAGTCACATGCGATGGCATCACAGAAATTATTCGTGGATTTTTTCTTTTTTTGATTTCTTCTTTTATGATGTTTAAATACCAGCCTAAGGAATACAAAACAGAAAAAAATGGCAATAAAGATCCTAGGACGACTTTTCATAGAATTTATTTTAATATGAAATTAAAATAATACTAAAATTGTTTGTGTGATTTTTTTTTCATCCAGACTATTGTCAAGTTGGAAAATCCCGGGCAGCGCCGGGTAATATTCGCTAGTAATCTATTAATATTTATACTCAGTGACGTCAACCAGCTTTCCGTCAAGTGTCTTGTAATGGGAGCACGCTCGATCGTTAGATGAAAATACTTTGTTTCAATAACCTTACATGCATGTACAAAAAGCTATCATTTCTTTTCATGCATGTACATAACAGCAAATAAGCAACTACCTCCAAGTAATATAATGACACATTTCTTCTTAATGTGGATTTTTTTTTCTAAATAGAAAATTAATACATGAAGTACATTATATGATTAAATATGTGTACGCCCTGTCATTATTCGATCTGACCTTCATTCTATTTCTTCCTCTCTCTCCAATCGTTTGGATAAAGTCCGTTTAAAATGGCGGTAGTATACGTGTTGTAGGTCCACGCAAAAAACGCAGGACAACTTTGTCCTAATCATTGCGTAAATATATTCAATGTCGATAGAGGAGAAAGTCAACATCTCATTTTGCTCTTGCATAATGTTCACAATTTTTAAATGATTACAAAATGGGCTTGGCTCAAGGCAAATGAGCAGATTTAAATCTAGAGAGTTTTTTTGTAGCTCTCGTGTTATGTGCATTCTCCATATCTAGGAACGGAGTGCATTGTAATTGCATCTATACATAGATATAGATAAGATCCCCTTTTTTATATCCTGTCGGATGCAATTCTATCGAACCATATAGGCAAAAAAAATATCCCCATTTTCAACAAAATACTTGTGCAAAACACATTTATAAATATACGTGAGGTCAGATATATTAATCAATCACACACTTTATTGAGACTGTATTGAATTAAGTATAATATATAAAATATAAATGAACAATAGTGTTTACTATTTACACAGTAAAAAATGTCCACATATTGATTTTTATTATTTACTTTTTCAACGTTTTATCACCAGACGGATGATTCATTTATTGTCAAATACTATGAAGCCAAATACATATTCATAAAGATTAGTTGCATTATGTATTTAATTATAGACGATAAGGAGATATTCAATTTTAAAATATTCGTAAATGACATTGATTCAAGTCCATAAGGAGTGTTTTAAAGGATGATATTCTTTGAGTTAAAGTTCCCACCTCAACATTTAAGGGGGAAGTTGTTCTTTGTTAATATGACCGATATTAGAAAGAAATGGTAGAGGAAAATACGGCTGAGGATGGAATGGCCCAAGAAAAAATAACAGGAAGAAATTATTCAAGATAGATAAGGAAAATGATGCTCATGTGAAAAAAGCCCAAATAAATATTGCACCGTCTGTACCAACAATGAGGAAATCATTTATCTACAATTGCAAAAATAAAATTACTGGTTTTTTTATTCATAAGAGAAAAAGTTTTTTTACAATATTTAGTATTCCACTCAAACCATTTATTTTGGCCACTTTTTCCATAAGTCGTCACTTTCCTTTTTTATCGTGATTCAATTGTTCCTGCTCCATTTTTCTTTGGACATTCTTCCTAGACCGTATTTTCCTAGTCCTCGACACCCATATGCCAACTGCTTTTAAAAAAATATTACAGACCTCTTTTCTTCCAGCCAATCACTTCAAGAAAAAAGTTCCATCCTTCAGCATAATGCAGTTGAACCTATCATCTGAATCCCAATGACATTCTCTTAGTAGATTAAAGTTCTGTGTGCGTGGCTGATATTAATTCCTTTCAAGCTGTATTTTATGGCTTTTTCAATTGAAAATATTTGATCATTTGCTCTCATCATCGTTTTGTTCTTTCAAAAGTAAGACATTTCTTACTCACATTCATGTTACAATTGATTTATTTTCCTAACGCAAATATGTAGCAATTTCTTCCTTTAGAATCTAGTTACGTCTTAAAATGAGAACAACTAAAGGACATGAAGAGGCTTCCCTCCTCCTTTCCAATCCCTAGAATCCCCTTCTGCTAACTATTTGAAACACTGATGTCGTAAAGGGAAGAAGACATAGTATGAGTGAGTATATATATATATTATGTAAATTGTCCAAATCAATTAATTTAGGGCTCTCAAGGCCTTTCCTTCCCTCAAATATAACAACTTCTTTCCATGAAATACGTGTGTACATAAAAGAATGAATAAGATATACTTCATGGCGGTTGTAAGGAACCTTTGAAGTGAGGCAGATACATGTTAGAGGGCGCTGATGTCGTTATATATATTCTACCAATTAATGAAGGATCATTTCTTTCCCTCAATACAGCTAAAAAATGAAAAGGGTGTGCATTAAGGCGTGTTCAATTCTCAATGTTGGGGGCGAAGGTTCGAATCTCGAGAGGGGATGGTAATCTTGGTTTAACCCATTGATAAGATTCTAGGTTCGAGTGACTAATTTAATGCTATAATGCGTAATTATATCCTGTCTGATGCAATTCTATGGAACTATATAGGCAAAAAAAAGAAAAGGGTAAACATACCTCTTACTTCCAGCCAAAAGTAAAAAATCTTCAACCAGCTTAGCTTCTTAGTTGCGAACTCAAAGAAATCTCTTTTTCGAAATAGTACTATAGGAATATAATTACTTCCAACATTATTATAGATAGATCTCTTGTAAAATTAATACTACTGTTCACCATACTTCAAAATAACAATTAAAATCTTACTTTATTATAAATCCTATTCCTTCTTAAACAGAACTCAGATTATTAAGGGCACTCTTAGAATTTAGGAACTTTAGAAGATGAATACTTCCCATCTTGATTCACACATGCCCTTTAATATCAAATCAGCTTTGAATATTCATAACCCCCATATGATTAGTTTATTGAGTAACTAAAATGTTTAGTTTTTAATGAATTAGAAAAGGGTTTTTATTTTTGTCAAAAATTTGTTGTAAGAATTTCGGAAATGACCTTCAAATTTTAAATAATAATGAAAGTCGAAACTTTATTCTACATATTGCATAAACGCCAGGTGCCCAAATAACCAATGCTAGCATCCTGTTTCAACTTGGAGAAAGTCGATCTTCGCCGCCAAGGAGGGCCTTTAAAAGTTACCCTTCTCAAGTCCAAAGCACTTATAGCGGAAATAATATCCCCTGTTACTCCAATACCACTAGCGCAACTGATTCTCATCGCCAGATATACTGCGTTGGATTTAAATCCCAGTCTAAATGGGAATTAAGGACCTTTGAGAGCAAAGAAAGTGCAATATATCTCTATCAAAATGTAAGCTAATACGAAGTAAAAAAAAACCAATATATACTTTAAAATGCCAAGACAATTGGGTTTGAATGATCAAAAAAAGGATTTTAAATGGTATGTTTTTATTTAATGATAAAATTTACAATACTTATTTGTTTTTACCCATTTGCATCAGCTTTAGATTTGGTTATATTTTTTGTTTTATTATATATAGTGAATCATTGTGCTTTACGGAGAAAAAAAAGATATAGAACTATAAAAGTAAAATACAAACATTGGTGTCGATAGACAGAGTCGTTCAGTTCGATTATCATTTTATACTATTGCCCTTATCATTCACCATATTATACTTTTGACAAAAGTTCGGTTTTGCATAATTATTGACTAATTTACTAAACATGCATATTTCTAACGAACACGACGCCAAAAATTGGGATTAATAATATTGATATGCAATTAGATATGATTTTTTTGGCATAATAAAGCTCCATTGCCACAAAATGTAGGTATGCTCGCAAGGATTCCAGATCATTTTTTAATTTTTATGTTCATCGAGAAATTTAAGTTTTGAAATAGTCATTTTTATGGAAAATACCCCAAAAATGAACATTTTGAAACTTATTATCTCGTTTGATTATGTACATAAAAAATAAAAAATGTTTGAAAATAGCATTGAAATTAAGGACATTAGAGGCGATCGAATGACGAAAAAAAAAATTACTATATAACTTTACTACATAACTTTTTGGCCCGTTGAGCGGACACTTCCAATTATTCGATTCGTTCAAACTTTCACAAGATGATCTCTATGCACTAAAGTAAATCCTAGGGGGAGCCCGACTCTCAAATCCGAAAAACGTGAAATAAGAATACCCCTATATATATATATATATATATATATATATATATATATATATATTATATATATATACCTATATAAACGTGATTGATAGACATATTATTCTTTAATTACTGACAATTAATTGACTCCAATATCATTGAAGTGATGACTGAGACTCTACATATTAGGATTTACTTGAGACGATATTTTTTTAACTAAGGACACAATGTGATGGCAAGTATACATCAAAAAGTTGCAAAGTATATTTAATCTATGAACAAAAGGACAAAAAAAATGCAAAATATACACCACTTATATCAATTTAAATATATTATTTAACAATTCTATTTAAGAACCAATTAAAGTCAACTGAAAGTTTTTTTTATAATTTCTAAATTCTTTGTTTATTTTTGTGTTACAATAATTTCTTGTTTCTAAAAGGTGTTATTGACCTGAGTATAAAATGTTATCTATTACAGATACGGTTAGTGCAATATATACGTTAATGCTCACTTGTAAGAAAAAGGTTGCAGAACGGATGACCTGATTGAAATAATATACAATCTGGTACGACCCAATTAAATGTGAGCCATTAAATTGAAAATTTATTATTGGGAAAATATTAGGTTTTAAATATAAGATATTTTATTAAGTATTAGGGATTTTTTTAATTGATTATCTATCCATTTCTTTGGAAAACTAACTTTATTCAGTGATGAGACGGTGAGAAACGAGAGCCATCTCAATAATAAAGAGGATTTTTATCACAAATGTAGAAGAGCCCAAGTGTTTTTCATAATTACCTATTCGTCAACGGGAGAGAAATGGCGAATCTTTTAAGTGGACCAGAGATCCTCAACCTTTTTTCACCCCTTCCCTTCTCTTGGACGCGAATACTCTTCCCATCTTTTAAAATGTATTGAACCAAAATGTACTTTATCTATGTATTATTATTGTAAAAATAATATTATATTACATTATATTCAAAAAGTGTATTTTAACATTTAAAAAAAAATATTTAAGGTACTGTTATTTATATAATTTCTTGCCCTTGCCAAAGTCATCGACATCAATTTTCCTGAATCTTTTTTTCTACCTTGGTACTTCTCGTTTCTCAGAAAAGCTAATAATGTTTAAAAGCGGGGTTTGGAGGAACCCAAAGCTCACGAGTCAGATGTGATTGTTGTGGCAATTGCGTGTGGATAAAAATAATAAACTGGTAATTTACATAACAAAGGAACACTCTCAGTGGATAGACAGATTAAGCAAGGGAAAAGAAGTGGCCAAGACATAGAGATATAAAGATATAGAGATCTGATTCCCTTCAATAGCAGAGAAACATCGTTCAGCTGTATTCTGGACACAAAGATGCATTTCTCTTCCCTCCAATAGCAGAGAAACATCGTTCAGCTGTATTCTTGACACAATGACGTATTCTTGAAGAAGAATCCAATAAGCTCTTTATATCTCTATGGGCCAAGAGAATTTATTTGATTTGATAACACACCGGCAAATACATCTATTGATTATTGACTAAATTAAGAGTACTTGAATGTATACACAACAATCTGTATCTAAAATGTAAGATAAATGTCTCTTTTATAGTGTAATTATTATAATCTAGATATTGCTATTATTAATAGTAATGTCCCGGTCGTGATATGGAGAAGACGCACAGCTCCACTGTAAAGCCATCTGTCAACAATACAAATTAATATTATTTTCCTCAACGGCTCTTTAAAGAAGAAAAAAACTACAAAGAAATTATTCATATAATTATTCATAATATTAACTAATTTTTTAAAACTTTTAAAAGACAGAATTATTAATAAAATTCTCATAAACATGCTTTTAAGACTCTAGGAAACCGAACGTGAAATTAACTACTTATTTAACAAATAAAATTATTTACTTGTTATGCCCCTTCATTAAGTCCTGTTTTAAATCAAATTAATCGGTTCACTCCTACAAATGGCTCTACAAATCTAGCGTTTATGGCTTTTGAGTCACTTCTCCTCCCCTCTTGTACCTAAATAAATGTGTTTATCTCCTCGAGACAAGAAGTATATAAATGAATAATGACTGAGGGCTTCATAAAAGGAGGGCTTCTTCCCATTGGCTAGTGCATAAGAATGTAACAAACCCAGACCACTGATAAGATGGGAGATATAATAATAATAATAGCGCTATTCCTTAGTAGACTTGCTACTCTCTCTCTACTGCAGCCTCCATATCGATTGACCTCATTTTGGAGACCTCATTTTTTTGCGACGCAATTTTTCCTTTTCTCGTTATGACTAAGCAGAAAGGGTTTTTTCTCATACACTTAAAAGAATCTGAGTCAGACTATGCAATAACAATAATAATACATTATTTATAGTCATCACAATAAAGCTTTGCCTTGCAAAAAAAAGTTGATATAAATAGTTTATAGAAAAATTGAGTCGCTTCTTAAATATTTCTTCAGATTTATTTCTGGTTAATTACACTTTATTATTGTAGTGTATTTTAATATCATCTGGTTTAGATCAGGCTTGTGAGCGTTCAGCTTTTTTTGCGTTCAGCGTTCCGTTCAGCGTTCAAAAAAAATTAGCGTTCCGTTCAATGTTTTTGCGTTCAGCGTTCAAATATTTAAAAACGAATTTCCAAAAAAGTACTGCGTAGTGATGACTTTTTTTTTTAGAAAAGAATTTCCCAAAAAAGTACTGCGTAGTGGTGCCGTTTTTTTTTTTTAGAAAATAATTTCCCAAAAAAAAGTACTGCGTAGTGATGACGTGCGTAGTGATGACGTTTTTTTTTTTTCCCAAAAAAAGTACTGCGTAGTGATGACGTTTTTTTCCCAAAAAAAGTACTGCGTAGTGATGACGTTTTTTTTTTTAAAGAAAAGAATTTCCAAAAAAAGTACTGCGTAGTGATGACTTTTTTTTTTAAAGAATTTCCAAAAAAAGTAAAAGAAGTTGGGAAAAATTGAACGCTGAACGCAAAACTCTTTTTTTTTGCGTTCAACGTTCAGCGTTCAAAAAAAGTTGCGTTCCGTTCAGCGTTCCGTTCATTGAACGTGCGTTCAGCTGAACGCCGTTCAATTTTGCGTTCCGTTCACAAGCCTGGTTTAGATGTAGGAATGTTCTTTTATACGAAGTACTGATGTACGGATATTTTTATTATTCCCCTTTATTCTATTTTATGCTTAAGTGTTCAGTGTGCTTCTGGACCCCTTCCTATGAATATATAGTCCTCCATATTTATCTCCATGCATTGTTCCTTATCCGTGGTTGGCGACGAGTCGGGATACTAACTATTCCCTTTCTGTGTTCAGGTACGGCCTCCGTTATTCATACATTACAATTATGATATTGTAAAAACAAATATTGTAAAATAAAATTTATGAATTTTTATAAATGAGTAAGTTGCCCTATTTTGCCGTCGTCTTTTTTCATAACAAAGACAAAGATAATGAAGTTTGTGATTACAATTCAAACATCTAAAAAATAAGAACAGTCCTAATATACCTACACTCGGAATAATAATAATAATTTTAGTGTATTGAATTTTACACTGTATAAAATTTTGCAGTCAACCGAATAAAATATTTTAACCGATAAAAAAATAATAAACATTCATAAAGCGAACCACCAGTAACACTATGATAAAATATGAATTCCATGTTTAATAATACAACTTACTTAAATTAAGTCAAATAAAAATACAAGGATGATCTCAAACTTATAACAATGTTACTTTTGATTGCGTTACGGGCACATAAAACTAATTCATTTGCGCATCACGCACAGCATTCTTGATCAAGTGGGATCCATCGATTGGCTTTAACAAGATAACTAGCTCAATTAGAAGTTATGTAACCACAAGTATAGGATGGGAACATACTACTAGCATATTGGCAAATATTGTCATACTTATTTCAATATTTTTAAGTTATTTTATGTGGGCAGTGTTCGGTTCCATTCTTATTATGTGGCCATGTAAGTTAATAAATTACTTTGTATGCCAACAGGTGGCTTTCAATTGCTTATACCCATATTAAAATGTTCAATTAGAGCATTCACTTGCTCCACTTTATAACAACACACACACACACACACACACATATATATATATATATATATATATATATATATATATATATATATATATATTATATATATATATATATATATATATATATATATATATATATATATATATATATCAGGCTTGTGAACGGAACGCAAAATTGAACGGCGTTCAGCTGAACGCACGTTCAATGAACGGAACGCAACTTTATTTTGAACGCTGAACGTTGAACGCAAAAAAAAGAGTTTTGCGTTCAGCGTTCAATTTTTTCCCAACTTTCTTTGACTTTTTTGGAAATTCTTTTCTAAAAAAAAGTCACCACTACGCAGTACTTTTTTTGGGAAATTCTTTAAAAAAAAAAAACGTCAACACTACGCAGTACTTTTTTTGGAAATTCTTTTCTAAAAAAAAAAGTCATCACTACGCAGTACTTTTTTGGGAAATTCTTTTCTAAAAAAAAAAACCGTCATCACTACACAGTACTTTTTTGGAAATTCGTTTTTAAAAATATTGAACGCTGAACGCTAACGGAACGCTGAACGCAAAAAACATTGAACGGAACGCTGAACGGAACGCTAATTTTTTTTGAACGCTGAACGCAAAAAAAGCTGAACGCTCACAAGCCTGATATATATAATATAAGAAGTAGAAGTGAAGGTGATTTTCATCATGTCGTGAGGATCAAAACCTGAGATATCTAGGATTTTTAATATATTGTATATTTTAATATATTGTATATTTTTAATATATTGTATATTTTTAATATATTGTATATTTTAATATATTGTATATTTTTAATATATGTAAAGGAGCGCATTAGCTCAGTTGTGGCGTGCTTGACATTCAAAGTTGAGATCGCATGCTTGACCCTCGAGAAGGGAAGGTGCATTTTGACAATCTCAATGAAAAGGTCCTAGATTCGATAGACTCATTTTAAATCTATTGTTTTTTCATATCCACACTGACATTGTAGTTCCATCCAACCAAAGGAGCAAAAAATGTATTTTGATAGTGAATGTTGGGCTCCCTTTGTAGTAAAGGTGAAAGTATAGATTAAATAGTATAAGCCTATGATTTAAATTACGTTCTGAAAATATCTTCGTTGTTTTTATCATATCATTTTCTCTATGAACAAGTCAGCTGTCCATGTTTATATTTATCGGTATCTCTATGGTTTAGCCCAAATAAGGTTATCAATTATTTTGATATCAAGGAATCGAGTGCTGGAGTATGTTGTTTCCGAACACGGCACTTTGTTTATCATTTCAAAAAATATTTGGGCTTCTACTGTTATATTTATTTTTACTTGTATAATCTTTAGTGCAATGAGGTTCATCCGTCCAAAAACAATAAGATTTATTTCATACCTGAACCTTTGAGAAAAGAATTTTCATAGCATTGCTTTTTAACAGGTAGTATATTCAATTTTATACATTAATTTTATACATTACTCAACATAATGAGAACAAAACTCTACCTAAGCTTACCCTGAGGTCAGGTGAATCTCTTGATGATTTTTTTAATGATCTACAAATGTTGAGAAGAGAATGTTGGTTTCAAGCTCAAAGAGCGAAAAAATATGGAGACGATGTCATCCTTTATTTCTAAAAATCGTCTCACTTGATATGGACACGGCGTACAGATAAGCGTCTGCCCTTAATATCAAGCTCATTTGAGTTCAAAGCAAACGGTTGCTCTAATTCCGAAATCAAAAGAAGTAGCCCAACAATCATCCCTGAGAAATAATTTTTCGAGTAAAGAGAAAGAGGAGAGACCCTTGATATTAAATTACAGCAAAAAAAATGAAAATGTTAGTTCTGTGGGATCATCCCATATCACAAGCGAGTATTGTTCAATGTAAGAAGTGCTACTTGTTATAAATGTTCAAAATGGGGACATTTCGCCAAGATTTATACCTCAAATTGTGCAACAGCTGCCTTCTTCTCATCATAATTTGTAGGAGTTACGAAAAATATTCAGTCACGGAAGGATGAGCACATGCCTCCACCTACATCGCAATTCAAGGAAAGTTTTGGCCTCGTTAATTGACTCCTGAGCCTCAGATAGCTTCATTAGTGAAGGGACTGTCCAATTATTGAGTCTAAAGATTTTATCCTCAATAAAAAGCATTTTTATTGATTGTATATTGGGACTAAACAAAAATAAATTTGATTGAGGCTTTGTGTGCTGATGCAATTCTTGGATAGAACTTCCAGCGACTTCATTCCCAGGTCGTATTCGAAGGAAATGAAGGGAAGTCCGCGATAGTTTTGAGTGAATGTAAGTACGTGGCTGCATTGCCTGAAACCGATTTGGAGGAGCCCTCATTGTACCCTAACATAGGACATGAATATCCTCCCATTTCAATCAAGTCCAAGCGGTTCTCGGAGGAAGACGAGAAGTTTATTCCAGGAGAAATAAGAAAACTACTATTAATGGGAAGATTGAAGAAAGTAAATCACCTAAGAGGGTGCAGTCGGGGTACCTCAGGATAAAAAGAGTGATCGTAAGCGGTTGTGCATTGATTATTCTCGTACAGTAAATATTTACACCGAATTGAACGTCTATCCCCTACCCAGGATGAATGATATGGTAAATTATTTAGCTAAATTATCTAAACTTTCACTGTATTTAATTTATGTTTGTTCAGCATCGATGCTAAAATTTTAAACTAAAATGCTTATTCATATTGTTTTACTATGCATTATCATCGAGTTTTATGTACATTTTTGTTTATATTTTATATGTGTATTCTATGAACTGTGAATATATAAAAATATCTAAATTTAAAAAATATATTCAACGCTCTATTTAAAAGTGCCTACCATCAAGTCCCAATAAACGATTCTGATAAAAATTCTTTGAAGAATGCGGTCGTTCGTGTCAATATTGCAGAATTCCATTAGGAGTTACTATCGGGGCTGCTGAATTTCAGCGCACATGGATGATATGGTTTGGAAAGAAGGCCTATCGAACACTTT
This sequence comes from Caligus rogercresseyi, assembly GCA_013387185.1. NCBI lineage: Eukaryota > Metazoa > Arthropoda > Copepoda > Siphonostomatoida > Caligidae > Caligus > Caligus rogercresseyi. The sequence goes on from CP045894.1 coordinate 20,791,232, forward strand.
TCTATATCTCCACAACATAACTATAGTAATGAAGACGATCATGACAGGAAAGTTAGTCTATTCAAAAGTGATATAGTACACTGAATGAATATAAGTCATATGAGGATTCTCAACAATGCTATACGATTATTTGCATGAAATAGACCTAAACCTGTATATAATTTTTCCTTTTGCTTATTAATTTAATTTAATCTACATTTCCTAATGTACATATTATGCATCAAAGAATACTGCAATGTTTTCTATATATACTAAAAATGAAATAATAAGATAATTCAGTTTTTAATATATGTACAGCCGTTTTTACACAAATATATGAATTTCAAATACATCCTTATTAATCATTTTTAATCATATCAGAATTTTTTTTCATTTCCATGTCTTAGTTGAAGATTAATTATAATTCAAATTGTTTATATGAAGTAAAGAAATTAAGAAAACGTTTTGAACTTCTAAATATAACAAAAAGAAAATGGTGTAATTAGGTATGCACTCCATTTGACTTGTTTCAATCTAGAGGTTTTGATGAAGAACTTTTTTCAATCCGTCTTTGATATTGATATTACCAATCTCATTCCAAATATATATGTTTTTTCTTGTTTGTACATTCTACTTTTATGAGGAAAAATGCATTTTTTTGTTGTTGTTAAAATGAAGACTTTATTTATTTTCTTGTTTTTATATGTAGAAATAGTGCAGTGGGGACAAAAGCTATTTCCTTCCCTGAATATGGATTGGGGTATGAGCTTAACATTTCATTTATATTAAGAATAAAGGTTCGAAGCTCGGAGCCTAATTTTTTTAATTCTAGTTCTCTACAAATGCCAAAGTAATTGTGTTAAATACATTGATAGATATTATAATCTAAAATTAATACAATGGCAGAAGAACAACAATACAAGTATCATAAAAAAGCAATCATAACATTATTTTAAAGAATCAAAATAAAAGCATGGTTATAAAATCAAATTTTATTTCCTTGCCTAATTTTGGTTCCTTGTCGCTCTGATTTGGTTATTATGCCTACAAATAATCTTTAATGAGTTAAAGTGTGTCTGATTGGTTTTTTGAGATGTATTGCGTCATGGACTTGATTACTATCAATAATAGGCGTGTTTTATAGACTAACATTTGACATGAAACAATTTTGGCATGACTCACTTTTTCACGTTACTTAGAGACTGTCATGACAATAAAATACATGATGCATTCATCCTATTTGAAGGTTTGAATGGCTTTATACATCGGTATTATTTAATAAGGAAAAGAGTATTATATTCATTATCTAAATATATTGAAAATGAGTTAACATAGATATTGTTCTAAGGATTTGTGACAATTAAAATTATTTAATATACCAACCAAGATAGCAAACTTTAACAAATACAATGAAGTTCAAATAGATTCATCTAAGATTTTCTCAGCTATACGAAATGACATCATAACTGTGAAGTAGTAGTTGCATTGAACTAAGAAAATATAAATCAGGTCTTTTACCAGCCCTAATTTATATTACTCTTTCCTTTAATTAACAGATAAAGAGAATATCGTCCCATTAACAGCTACACATATTATATATATATAATATAATAAGTACCTCTAATTCACTAAAAAAAAGGTTAGTTGATGTTCCATCCATCTGCTTTAAAGGCAAAAACTAACAGGGTTTCAGTGCTCTCTAGGGTGAGTTGTTTGTCACCGACTGTGTTCAGTCCATCCGCTGACCCTGGTCACATAACAGTTGTAACGAAAAAATAACATCATAGTTCTATCTTTCAATTAACATAAATACATCCAGTTCATTTTCCATACTATTTTCTCAGATGTACAATGTTAACAAATAAAGAATGTAACTACCTACAGGAGCCACCCACTAATTTCAAACGGTATCGGAATCTCCTCCAGAATCATTTGGTGATAGCATACTTGAACATATAGAGGAAGTATGTATACAAATCTGCCCGTCCGGTGGAGAGCACTAATAGGTTGTTCAAAGCAAGATCAAAATTGAGCTTATGTGCATTCATTAATGCATGAAAATATGAACTAAATGACAGCTATAATGTTTAAGTCTTGTAGAACATGATCGCATTCTCTTAATATAAATTATCACTCTTGAACCTATTAAATTCTTTGAAACCTAGAACAATAAAGATCAACAGGTGGAGCGGCAGAGCCATTATAATACTTAGATCAACGGTACTCAACCTTGTCCTAATCAGAAGCCACATTGAAGAAAAATATAACATATATTTTAACACCAAATCTCCAATGTGAGCGTCAAACTCCTCACACAGCAGTTTAAATTTTAAGTGGTTTCTTGCACGGGCCCTGATATAATTACCACTTCAATTATATTTGCCATCACGTTATTCAGGCATTTGAACTTAGCAAACAAGGCTTGTTGATGCACAATACAAGGTATGAGAAAATACTCCCAGAAGCAACCCCGCCGTTTTTCAGCGTTTCTTTCAGCAAAGCCACGGCTCCATTCTCTTACCAAGCATCGCCAGTGCGCCATCTGTTGTGAATGTTGTTATTTTTTTGTCCAATGATAAACTTTTCTAATGTTTCCAGCACAGCGGTTTTTATTTCATTGCCCGTTGTTCCATTTCCAGTGAAACCATGTCAAGCAGTTCTTTTGTAATGTCAAACTTACTGTTGATCACTCGGATAAAGATGAGTAATTGTGGCGTGTCATTGATATCCAAGCTTTCGTCAATTGCAAGGCTGACAAACTCAGCGGATGACAGTTTGTCCTTAAGAGTATGTGCAATGTTCTTGAAATGTTGATGCCCTCCTAGATTACGAAATCCGACAGTTGATTTTTTTTGCCTCTCGTTCCAGTCTTTTTTCTCAGGAAACAACGTTGAACAAGCCAGTAGTATGCAATCCTTTCAACATTTCGCATCAGTACAATGGCTTATCCTTTCATCATTATGTGTGATTTTGTAGGATGCTCGGATTAGTATGATATAAGTTTTTTTGAGCAATTTGGTTCTGTTTGAGTCTCACCAGCTTTTCCGCCAACAGCTCTCCACCTTTCAGAAAGTCGGTATGAACTTCGGGTGTTTTGTGTCATGATGGCGCTGCACATGCGAAAACCTGTAATGATTTGTGATTGGTTGTTCAGAGGGATGGGGGGGGGGGGAGGCTTAATAGATTGATCTGTGACTTGTGAGTGTGAGCGGGTTGAGTATCGCTGCCTTAGACCATTTCCACTTTTATTGTTCTCACTTCCCTATCTTTGTGTTCGATGCATTTCATAAAGAAACGTTCACCTTCAATGTTGATCGTCAACAGCATTTAGGATGCTCATACTTCAATGTCGAACTGTGCAGATTTTATACTCGAACATGCACACAAAAAGGTAAGTTCATTAGGGTAATGTTAGGTCTCTATGGAGGTCAAAATAGAATGTTATTCTTGAGTCACTACAGATTCAGTATATATATATAATATAATGAAAATTTCATATATACCAAATAGACAACTTTATTGTCTATATTAGTAATAAATATAAGCTATCATATTTCATTTCTTCTATTGAACTCACGGATCCTCCATCTATTCATGCAGTAGACTTTGAAATGTAATAGGACTACGGATTTCCTTAAAGGGCTAGGAATTGCCCTATCTTTACTTTTGCATTTTATGAGCAGTTCTTCCAGATTGAGCATATAACTAACAAACAAAATAAACATTCATGCTCTCTATGAGTGTGATGTTTTTATTTATTCCATTAATAGATAATAAGTTGAAAATAAGTAATTCAAAGAATTTGTAAATACTATTGACTAATTACCTTATGTTTCTTAGGGATGATAGCGTAGAGCCAGGGTGGGTCCCTTGGCAATTTTACTCTCTGCTGATTGTATCTAAAGTAAGGAAAGTACTTAATTTGTTCACTAAGCCGTGTTATGAGTAAGTATAATAAAGAAGTGGTGTTTTTTTTAAACGTGATTGTTGAAAAAAAGGAATAAAAATAAAAGCAGTTGGTACAAACGTTCACTTACTTACCGACTTTTAATGAGTAAACATTAATTCAGATAGAATAAATTTATCCTTCAAATACTAATAGTCTCTCCTTAATGGGCTTCGATCCATGACGTCATAGTCGAATCCTTCAAATGGACTCATCCAGTGGACACTTTTTAATAATAATTATATAATTGAATAAAATAACTGTTTATACACAGAGTATACATAATGAATGTTGTTTGCTTATATTTATCTATAAATGGATTATCCTTTATCAAACATTGAAAAATAAAGAAAACAGGGTTATCTCATATATCTCAAAATCATGCTAAACGCAAGGTCTGTATAATAAGGTTTGGACAATACAAAAAAACATGTATCCTAGCAGTAGAACTAATCAATGACGTCACTTGAGAACGAATTTATATATATTTATAATTTTTATATATAATTTATTTATTTATATATATACACACACACACACATATATATATATATATATTATATATATATATATATATATATATATATATATATATATATATATATATACAGGGTCCCCCGATGAAACTGGCGCGAAATTAAAATTTGTGTAACCTTTTTTTTTTCTTCATCAGCAAGGTCTTTATTCTATTTAAAATATGTATAATACATAATTACACATAAATAAAAGATAATAAAAAGGAAAATTGTGTTTTATAAAAACATAAATAAACATTCTAGTTTAAAATTATTTTCCTTTTAAAGACCACAAATTCTTATAACAAGTAAATAGACATACATATTAAAATGTCAATGATTAAAAATAAAATTCCATAAAGTATAATGATAAAACACAAAAAACACTAATAACTTTGTCATTACATAGATAGGAGGCCGGTAGTTATACCAATAGAAAGCTACGGGCTTAAGCTATACAGCCAGTTGTTTCAAAGCAATATGAATGACGTATACAGCAATCTGGAGGAGATTGTTTCAGCGAGGAGGAACGGAGATGCACCGTGGTGGCAATCTTGGTTAGCATGAAGGGCATGATATCCTACTCTGAGCTGTCATGGTTGACGTTTATGCCTCTACGAAGCGTCCAAAGACTGTGGAAATCCTGGAGGACTGCAAGGATCACATAAAGTGATTAATAGGGAGGCTAGGCCGGAATTGTCCACAAGAAAGGTCAGGGACATGGACTTTGTGGGGTCTTCATCGATGAAGACCCCACCCGCTCTTTATTGTCAATTGCTGAGGAGCTGGAGATTGGGGAAACAACAATTCAAAACTGCGTGAAAGAAGATTTGCGTTGCAGATCGTATAGGATGCAAATGGGTCAGATCTTAACCCCTGCAACCAAGAACAAGGAAGGAGATGTGGCCTCCCAGCAGCCCAGATCTTAATCCAATGGACTATTTTGTCTGGGGCTATCTTAAAGGACGGACTAATAGACATGCTCACAACATGCCTCCCTCATCACCTCCATCAAGAAGGAGATGGTGTCCATGGACAGTGAGATGTGAAGAGGGCCTGCGCCGCTTTCAGGGCCGCATACAGAAAGTTATTGACGCTGATGGAGATTATTTGAATAATCCTAAAGATGACATCCTCACCTTTCAAATGCACTTTATTTGAAATAAATATCTCAATAATAACAGAGTTATTGAATTTTTATGAGAAAGAGTTTTCGCGCCAATTTCAGGGGACCCTGTATATATATATATATATATATATATATATATATATATATATATATAGATAGATAGATAGATTGATTGATATATATATATAGATAGATATAATCGTTCTCCAGTGACGTCATTGAGTAGTCACACTGCTACATGTTTTTTTTGTATGCCCAGACCTTATTATACTGACCTTGGCTAAATGGTGAGCTTTAAAGGTTTGTTGTTCTCTCTCATAGGTAATCCCTATAGAGATATTATTCCCTTCAATAGCAGAGAAATATTGTCGTTCAGCTGTCGCCTGTGCCCAATATAAACAAAGTAATTTGTACTACGTCATCAATGTAAGTTGATCATAGAGATAAAAAGATTTGTTTATATTGGGCAATATGACACATGCCTCTGAAGAATCCAATAAGCCGTCTTTGTCTTTATATCTCTATGGTAATCTCCCGTTTCATGCGGTGTTTTTGATTTACTGATATAACCATTGGGATGATGGAACTTATTGTTTTATCTTGAATCTTTACATATATAAGCCATGGAAATCATGAATCTAGTTTAATCATGCTCTGGACTTCTGTGAGTAAGCAGTTGGCATGTGATTTCTGAGTGATCCTTATTATTATACATTGTGGTGAATCCACTCGCCATCATTAAGTGCCCATCTTCTCTCTTAAAAGCATTCAAACTTATCTTCCTATAGGATCATCATTCTATAAGTATATATATTTTTACGCAGCAAGAATACATTCTTGCCGCTATAAATATTTGTTTTTATTGTTGAAATACATAGTTCATCCCAAGTCACGTTCCACATCCCTCCTCACTTCGTTTCTCCTCCATCCGCCTTAACTTCCTTAGTCTATTTAGTATCTCTGGGCCTTACTTATGATTTCATTCTTATTCGTTATTTTAATATCTTTATATTTTGATATAATAAATAGTTTAATTTTTATTTATTATGGCTTGAATTATGTAATGAAATACATAAATTTTCGTACTAACTTTCATTTACCTTTGTGACAATTTTAATTTAATGCGCGTTGAAAGAACCGACCTTATTCATTTAGAAAGCCTTTTTTATTATATAACAAAGTAAAAACGTCGTAGTTTTAGTCCTATTATTGTTCTTATTTTTTTGCAAATCAGCTTTCCCTCAAGGGTTCTGTATCAGGTAGTGACGTAGATATTCCCATGACGCAAGGAGTTTTTTCTCCCTCAAATACAACGAAGAAGAAAAAGATTGACTTGGGATTAAGTTTTTGCACATAAAAAGGTTTTCCTCCTTACATGAAAGCTTCTTTGATCTTTTTCTTATTGGAATAATCTTTATTTTTTATTATAAAATGGAATGTAGAGCGAGGAAAAGAGAGAGTAGTTTAAATTAAAGCTGTGGGGGATTTTTGTAAAGAAGAATTTCCTTCATTTATTGATGGGGCAAGAGAGTGTTGTCGCATTGGAGTCGATACCTCCATATATATATATATAATTTTTTTTTGTCGCATACGTCTTATAAGAACCTACCTTTCTCTCTATACTATCAGCATGTAATCACTTATTTATATATACAAACATATCGATATATTAGTGCAGTCCTTTTAGATTGTTCACAAAATGAAGTTTTAGAGTCTTAACTAATGCCTTTCGCCCTCCAATAAGAAATTGTACATGGCACAGTTTGAAGGATATAGATATTAAGCAATAAGTACATGAATGTCCGAAATTGTTTATAGTTAAATTTCGTTAAAGTTATTAAGTTACTAAGCCAAAAGACTCCCATAGGGATGAGCAAAATTCCCAAATAATACTCCAAATGCCTACATTGAGACGTAAGGCGTACAGAAAAAATATGTCACACATATTTCTGCCGATTTGTCAAACTCCTGACATGCTGTGGCATTGGATACTTCCCTTTATCATGGTATGAAGCTGATTAACATGACGTCATGATTGAGTAATATTTAAATTAATGTTGATTTTAGTGTACAGAAAATATGTCACATTTATTTGCCGATTTGTCAAACTCCCGACATACTGTGGCATTAGATTTATCATGGTATGAATCTGATTAATATGACGTCATGATTGACGAATATTTAAGTTAATATTGATTTTAGTGAATGAAGGAAGAGCCAATCTATACATTAATATTAAATTATTTACTGCCTTTTTAATATTATTATCAATCCCTAAGAGACATGTTAACACCTATTTCCACTGACTTCTGATGTCAAATACAGGGTGTACGTGCAAATCTTGCACACTTTCGACTTTTTTAAATATCCCCTCATATTTCCGAAAAAATGAAGACCATAATCAAATGGTTTTTTAGGATTTATTTATTAACTACTTGAGCAACTAAATTTCAAATGGTCACCACCAGCATTGATCATGGCAGTGATCCTGGGCCTTAAGCTGGAGCAGACCTTGCTGATGAAGGCCACGGACATGTTGGCCACTCCTCATTGACCGTTGCCTTCATGGCTTCCACACTTGGGTGAGTTTGGCACAGACCTTCCTCTCCAGATTGCCCTAGATACCATAGTCCAATGGTGAGCAATCTGGAGAAGAAGGGGGCTACATTGACCAAGGCCAGAATGCTGGTAGATTCTCCTGTCACCTGTCTTGGGTTTTTTGACCTTATGCCCTGGGGAAGAGTCCTGCTGCCAAACATAAATACCTTAGGGTAAGTGCTGTCCAGACATGGTTTTACCACCGTCTTCATCACCTCCATGCCAACCTTTAATCCCTTGGGAACCAATAAGGGGGCATGGCCTTTCCATCGCTTGTCACCACGCCGAACATAATGGTTCCAGCTGGGTGCTTCGTCCTGTTGATAGGGGGGACATCGTGGGGGGCTCAGAGCAAGGTAGCGGTCGTTCTGAGCATTCCAGCCTTGATCAACGACCCAGAACTTTTTGTCGCTAAAAACCACACCTGGATTTTCTTCATCCAACTTAAATTTTGAGTCCTTTTCCACTCTTGTGGCCTTGGTTTTGGTGCTGAGGAGGTGGCGATGTCTCCTGACATAATTTGAAGGCCTAGGACCTTGGTAGCAACTTGGATTGTCAGAGGCACGGGAATACATTTTTGGCAGGGGGTGCTGTTGGTGGGGGACGAACTTTTGAACGGGGGTCTGGGGGCCCTCCCCGAGAAACCAGGGGTGCTGCCGCACCCCCTGCACCCCCAGTTCCCGCGCCACTGTGGATTGTTGTCTTGGACAGTCCAAGGGCCTTGCCAAGCGTCCTTTTGGAGATCTCCGGATTCTCTTCGATTTTGGACTTGATCCTTGTCAAAGTGGGTTCATCCAGCTTCTTATTATGCCCACCACTTCCAGTCTTCCTCTCCAGTCCCTCCCCGCTTGATAAAGGGCCTTGACCTTGTAAACAAGGCGTCTTGAGCAGCCTTCCTTGTTCACGATGACTGACACCGGCAAATTCGCCTCCAAGAGAGCAGCAATCCTGATCCGTTATGCCTCCATTTTTCCGGAACAAGAGAAGATAGAGAGAAGCTCTAAAAACAAATTTAGTTTACTTTTTTCTTATACAATCAAAAGCAGCAGAACTTTTTAAGAAAAATTTATTGCAAAAAATTGAAACCCCTCTGATGCAGTAAAAATTGAAGTGGTTCTGACCTTTTTTAATTCAGTGGCCTTATAATTCATGCTGGAACTTTCAAATGGGTTCAATCACTTTATAATGGAATCATCTGATGATTCTAAGAAGCTTTACATAATTGTTCAACTAGTTTCAGAAATAATCAATCATACCTTTTTTGCCATACTAAAATCAAGGTCGAATCTGACCTTACCTGTTCAGCAAACAAAAAGTCGCCATAAAAATGTCAATAACACATTTGAAAGACAATTTCCTAATGCACAAATAGTGTATAAATAATATTACTGTGGTCCCATTCGTTTAGGCTACAACTGTAAATATCAGACTTTAGGTCAGGGGTCGGCAATTACGTTTGGACGCGGGTCATTTTTTTTCTTCAGACAATGACATCGCTGACCATAGTTGGTTGTCACAGAGGTCTGGTGGCCCAATTGAAGATAATGCACCACAAATGCACGCACTGCATTGCCTAATTCACCAGAGTTTCCTATGCGCCAGACTTAGTGGCGTTCTGACAAGTATCATGGATAAAGTGATGAGAGTCATAGTCCGGGGTGCATCAAGCACACAGCACTGTCTTTTTTGCCAACTTGTTGTTGAGTCAGAGGCCTGCTACGAAGATCAGCTACTTCACAATGACGTGCGCCGGTTAAATAAAAGAAAGGCACTAGAGTGCGTCTGTGCACTACTAGGTCAAGGTAAAATCTTCCTGCAAATGTGCAAAATGCGTGCTTTTAAACGATCACCTGGCCTTCCTAGAAGGTGAAATGTTCATTTCAATTATCGCATTTTTTAACCGATGTTTTTGGCCATCTTAATCAGCTGAACCTGCAACTACAAGGGAGAGGGAAAACCATTGTGTACATGATCGAGAAGATGGATTCATTTACAGGGAAGCTGGAGTTGTTCCAATCTGATATAGCAAGTGGAAGGCTTTTGCACTTTGCAACATTAAAATCACAGGGAGGGGGCCAAGTGACAGGAATTATGACTGTATTCCTCAATAAATGTTACGAAATGGATAGGATTGCTGAATGCCTTTTTTTCTTTTTTCAAATATGGGGCTTAAGAAAAAAAAAATTTACATCAAACTAATGTCGTTTCGTGGGCCAGACAAAATAAATGGCGGGCCAAAATTGGTCCACGGGCCACTATTTGCCGATCCCTGCTTTAGGTCATTCGCGCGTACACCCTGTACATACATACAAAATGCCAAAAGATTTCAAAGGCATCTACATAAAATAATGATTGCTTAAAAAAGAATGCTATGAAGCAAAGGGAATCATCACCAAGATTATACTTAGTGACGTCATAGGGTAGTCAGTGTGGAGCTTCGTCAGGATCAGCACTTAACAATTTCCGCTCTAAAATTGATGCCACCATGAATACTGATGATGCTTTTTCCTTAATTTAAATGTTATATAACGGATTAGTTAAAATAAATAAATCGAGGCTTAAACACTCTTTGCTAAATTTGTGTACCTTAACTACTACATACATCTTAAAAGCATACCCCAGTATATGAGCTTGAAAGTTGACGCATTGAATGCGTTTTGTTCAATATGGAAAAACTTTTCACTTTTTTTCAATTGCTAATGAATGTCTCAAGAGTAACAGTAGGAATCATTCAAACAATGAATATCTAATATGATTTCAATATTATAAATAAAATATATTATTGAATGTAGAACGTATGACGTACTTACATAAATATCTATGTTTATTCTTTGATATTATGCAGTTTCTTAAAAGATCATAAAAAACAGAATCAATACAATCCCCCAGATGCATATCTCCACGTAATGCACAAATATAAATTTGATCGGCTGCATGCATACACCTGCTCCAATGTTGATTTTAACTTGTAGCCTTTGATGTTATGCAGATGGCCGTGTATGTAAAATGTAGATGAAAAGTGCATGTTTTTTTAGTGAAGGAACTTACATTATGCATCAGAGCTGAGGAATCAAAAGCTCTATCCCTTGAACATTCTCTACACAATCACATTAGTCAAGTCCTTTGTTTCTTCTAAATTAGATTACCAAACAAATAATCAAATGTTGTAATTCCCTAATTCCAGCTAGAGTTCCTACAGTCAAACCTGTTACTAGCGGACATTCAAGAGAATCAACCCAAAACAGCTATCGCTAGAAACAGGATGTCGCTATACAAAGAAGATTTTAGTACGAATCATTACTTTTACAGGGAAAATTTTGTTGCCCGTTTTGTACGAGTGGCCGCTTTTAGACAGGTGCTCGCTAACACAGGTTTGACTGTATATGTAGACATCTAATGAAGAGTTTAAAAAACCTATATGTTTCCATAATTTTTGTGTAACAGGAGTAATTGTCTTCGATATTTTATGTGCTAATTATTTAAATTGTCACAGAGCTACTATCTCTTTCCTCCGCTTTTTATTGCTCAAGGTATAATTAAAAAATACTTTTTACGACTTTAAATTAATTTAAAAATGATATATGCAAAATGATATTATGCCTGAGGCTGAGAATACTATCAAAATATATTTTTTTTCTTTTAGGTCAATACAGTCAACGAGAGAAGCAATTATCATCATTTGAGAGATCTTATGCTGTGTGTGTAAGTACTTTTTAGGATTACAGATGTACCACCATGAGCATGTCGTTGGTCCATTTGGTAGTGTGATAAAATGAACATTATATAACATGATTCAGAATCACCGAGTATACAATTGTTCAACCTAAAAGTACATTAGTTAGACCACTACGCTCGAAAAACAGGTTATACGTTAGGCGTGCGGACTCGAATTCTTAATGGCTATGTCATTCTACATATACGTCAATAACATCAAACAAAGTGAAGAACTTCGTCCCGGAAAGACAATTGAATTGAATTGCATCAATTCCGATATAAATAAGCATTATAGAGTTATTATTAATACCATGAATCCATGTTTGTTCCTTTAAGAAATCATTTTTATTTGTCAAATTATTATAGAATTACTTCAAATTGGTCCAAGGGAGGGCTGCTCTATTGATTCTATTAGAAAAATGGTTCTCAACCTTTAAAAATCCTGACACTCTATTTTAATGTTGATATATATCAACCTTCCACTCTCCCCCCTTTTCGTGTTTGATGTTGAGCTGTCTAATATTATATTTGAGACGTTTGTGACGTCACATTCATTTCTGCATTGTTCCTGTATGATTTGGTAATCCTCAGAAATCCTCACCGTACGTCGGACACCCCGGGAATAAGAATGACTCCTTCCGAGAGCTTATTATTCAAGCTACAATAAATTGTTACCATGTCAAATCTCTTCAAGCTTTACTCTCTCCTTTGTGCTCTTATCACGTGAAAAAGGTGGGGTGAATGTATAAATAAATAAAAAACTCTTCCCTCCTTCTGCTTTTGAAAAATAACCAAAGGAAATAGCATTGATAGCTAAACATCCTGGACATCTTGAGAACCTTTCTCCTACATCAAATCTATGAAAGAATTCTACCCCTCCCCCCTCCTCTATGTAAGTATCTTCTACGTGTACCCCCCCCCCCCTTCCTTTTAAGCAAGCAAATAATGGAGTAGGCCTCTTTTATATGTCCTAGCAAAGTAAGAGGAAAGAGGCCTAGCTAGGCATGAGGCCTCTTCCCCCCCTCTTCTCCTTACATATATATAACCATACTTTCCTACAACTTCAAGTAAAATTCATTCATTTTTTTTGCTTTCACTCTGTCAATCTTTAAAAGCATGAAAGACCACGCAAAATAATCAATATGCGGTATTCTTAATTATCATTGCTTCCTTGGAGAAAATGTATATGTGCATACACTATATACTATTTGTCAAAACCGTATCTTAAATCAATTAGTATGGATTGGGAGGTTGCGAGCTTATGAGGTTTAAATATTGGACGCTTTGTTTGAGGTGAATGGCGTCATCAGTAGGATGATGACTGATGACGTCAGGACCTCACTTTTCATAGCATCACCACAAATGTCTGTTCGTATGGGTGACACATTGGTAGTTTTCTTTTATTATTCTGACATACCTTCGATACCATAATCGCACAAAGGAACAAGACGTGTGTCAATACTTGAAGCTGTACAATTAAGGACTCTTAGCTAATATATTATAAAACGGAACAAAGCCCATTTGCATAGTTCCAACAATGGACTTTTATGCTATGACAACAATATTTAAGTTATGAGAGTTTTTCTCACATTTATAATCTTCCATACGATCCATGGCCACACACAAAAAGTAATACATTGTATAATATCAACTCTCAACTATAGACTTTAAGTAATATATGACAACGTTAAAATATAGATTCTTAGGTTCCTTTAAGATTTGATGTATTTAAAATTATATTAAAATTCTATAACTGAAGTTAGGATCTTTTGTAAGAGGTTGATAATAAAATATTTTTTCGCTTAAAGCCTTAAATATAAATCTTGATGTTATTTTAAGATTTGATATACGTAAAAATGGTATTAAACTGATGCAACTTAACTTAGGATCCTTTTGAGAACGCTTATAAAAAAATTATTTTTCCCTCTGTGCCATTTAGAGTCCAACACGCTAATAAAAATCCTTGATCGTATTCGTGTTTCGTATATTTTGGCCCAACGGTAAAGACTTTATTTATGTAATTGACTTTGAACAAACATGCAGGAATAGTTGTCCACGTTTGGAGTTATTTCATGTTGCTCTGACGACTAAACCAATATTGTGTTCATCCAAGAAGAAGCTTAAAATATTAATGAGATGAAGGGGAATTTGTTAAATTTAAGCTTCTTTATGGTCGCCTTTATATGTCTCCTGCCCAACCAAAAAAAAATATTACAAGTTGATATTAGTTGTATGACATTAAGGAGGTTGCGAGAGATGTCGACATTGATAGGGAGTTCATGTGATCGCCTGAAGCGAAATTGTGGAAGTATATTTTATTATGATTCTTGACAAGAAAGAAAAAGGATTGTTGGTTTTAAATCTACTTTTTATTATTTTAAAGGGGGGTAAAATAAAAAGTTGTTGTTTTCTGAGCCAAACATTATTTTATAAATAATAAAAAATGCTGCAAAAAGTAGTCCAACTCAACGGTCATAGGAAATTTGTTGCTTTGGTTCTTTTGATTCCTATAATCAAGTATCACTTCTCAATTAGGTGAATAGTTTACATCTGAATAGGAGAAGGAAGCGCCAAGAGATTAAATGAGAACTCACGAACAGACTAGGTCTCAAGAATCGAAAACAAATGTTGAATCGTCTAGTGTCCCGGCCTGAAAGATGTCAAATCCTAACCATCCCCTGTTTAAACGCTTTGAACGCGAAGATCAGGTCGCACAAATACAATCACCAGCCTGTGATAATTTTTGGTGGTCATGGAACAGCTAACGAATTTTGCATATTCATTAACAGCATATTTATTTATATAAAATAGATAACGGCCTTTGGAAATTATTCATTTGGATATTTTGATTCCTATAATTAAACTTTTCTTCTAAATTAGGTGAACAGGGTGCTTCTTGCCAAAAAATTAGTTGATTTTATCAATCAATATGATGTATTTTATTATATATATATATATATATATATATATATATATATAATATATTTATATACTCTTGATAAAAACTGAACAGAATATATCATCAGATGGAAAATATGTTTCTTGTCTCGCAAATTGGAGTTTATCAGTTATTATATTACTTAATATATGATTACACTCTACCTTAATAAAATATCCTCGACAAGATTATTGGAGGATTTTTTTTCAATAGTAAGCAATATTTCAATTGATATTTTAACATTAAACCTTTATGAACTTTAGTAATTTTACATTCAGTTTTGTTCTTTAAGTTTATTTAATTGTGTATGTTTTGTCTTAAGTATTATTTTACGTGATAAATAAGGGTTTATTGTTGTAACTGCTTTTGATTAATTGTATATTTTATTAGTAGATTCATGACTGTTATGACTTTAGTTTAGGGTTTTAATGTTAAACTATAATGTTTAATTATATATACATATTTATATGCAATAACTCTAATCGAATAAAGTCAATAAAAATAAAAATTGATATAAATAATTTTGTATTGCTCAATTGACCGGACTGCAAAAGCACTCAGTGTATTTTTTTAAGTCTTAGGAACTCCATGGAAGGATATATGAATCATATGTGGCTTATATTGCGCAATGCTGTCAAGGGGAAATGAAGAAAAAAAAACTGCATATAGGGAGCCTGAGATGCCTCTCCTACAGGCTAGTGTCAGATTTATTCTTTAAAAGCAAACACATGAGAGAAAGGGGGGGGGGGGGGATTTCTTTATTTCAAATATAAATTCCCTGCAAGATTTTTTTGTTGCCTTGTTTGCGAAAGCTTTAATGTCTCTTGGTTGGCATTGAGTTTGCCTTATATAATTTATGTAATTATATGTATTTGTGAATGCCAAGGATAACTTAGAAATACAATATCAGGGTGAGAGTATTTAATTGGTCATATGTCAATTTTTAAACGAAGAAAAGGAAGGGTTTTATAATCAAAACCTTTAACATTTTAAGAATCTAAATTAAATATTTTTATTGCAAATTTATAACATCATATGGTATATGTACTGTTTATACCAAATTCAACTGTGATCTTATAAAGTTATGTCTTTTATTCTATAATGCCTTAGTATATCAGGGCGATTAACACATAATAGAGAAGTGTACAATAAAGTTTACACGAGGCCTGTTTGGGGTTGCCTTGTAACTGCCGGCAATAATTAAAAATGTGTTTTTATACCTCTAATCGTATTAATTTAATTACAAGGAAAAAAGCAGATCCATTTTTTAAATATTTATTGCATTTGATTAGTATACATTTATTTATATTAGCTGAAAAATGAATTTACTATAATGTATTTAATTGATTCATTTTAGCTGTCTTTTTCTTATTTTTTCTTCTTGTTACAGGATACAACGCCTTAAAGAAAACCTGCGACAATAAACTCACGTAATAGCGTGCAATTATAAGCAGCAGCGACCTTGGAGCAACGCGTTGGTGATAAAGGCGTGCGCTGAAGGCACAAAAGAAAAAAGACTACGATGATAAAGCGTGCGATGAAGGCGACCACGAAAATAATATGTACGACTATTTTACTTGAACCCTAAAAAATGAATGACTAATCCAATGCAAATACATACATCTAAACATTGGCAAGTATTGTATATCAATCATTGTTATTTGAGCCCAGAAATATACAATCAATCATGTATGTATCTGATTGAAAAGGTATATTTCTATAATTAGAAATGTATTTTATATATACAATGTAAATAGGTTATTAGTACTTTGGAATTTTGTGAAAAAGTGTAATTTATTTTGTAACATATTTATTTGCCTCTTTAGTCATAACAAGAGAATAAATAATCTTGTTTCTATTTAGAATGGTTAGATTCCCAATAATAAATTTCATGTATATTATGCAGAGATATATAACTATACCTATTAATTAGGCATAGTTGAATAATTAGGATCTTCCTCCTAAACCGTTCAAAATCATATAAATATTACAAAATAGTAAGTGTATTTATTTATATACACATTATAGTTTGTTTCTCCTCCTTCAAAACTCACAGGATCCAATGGAATCGATTAATTTGACCATTTTCTTCCATATATGTGAATAAGAGTAATCAGTATGTCACTTTAGAACTCATAAGTCCAATCCTTTATATGTTACAATTAACATGGTATTATTTAATGGCACTTTTATGAATTGGACTTTATGAATTGGAGAATCATTTTTTATTACATTTATCCTAGTTATGATAAACATTACCCTTTACAATTAACACTATATTAATTTGTTGCCACTTTGACAATTATTATCATAACACAAAATGCCAACCTAAATTGCTAAACTAATCGATTCCATTGGAACCTCTGATTATTATTATTAGAAATAAAACTGACTACCAAAGTAAATCAACAATAAATCTGTTCTTGAGATTGGAAATGAATACAATCGATATATCTATTTGCGTTTTTCATTTCAAGTTGGAAGAGCTTTTTAATTCCTGAGAGAACCAAAATGGTCATTCATCTCAATGTGTAATCAATTCAGAGTACTTTCATTTCAATGTTCACAACTAAGCAACTCAGCTTTTATTGTTAAAAGTATGGAGTCGTGCTTCATGAGATGGAGTTACTACATTGATTTTTTTCGTTATTTATACCAGTTTTATAATTAAGAAAATAGTTTATCTGACTGTTTTGCTTTCAAATGTGGGTTTCCCCATGCAAAGGTCTTTATTCTATTAATATAATAATATAAAATAAAAATAGATATAACATAAAAAGGGGGAGATTTGTCTCTTGTAAAAAGATAAATAAATATTATGGTTAAACTCTGTAAGGCCTTAAAATTGACATCTATTGTCATTTAATCTTTAAAAGCAGAAAAAAGAAGAACACAATACATAATTTTCTTATCGTAAAAACTAAGATTATTTTTTATATTTTTTAATAACTATTATGATGGCCTTGGCATGGTGCGGAGAAGTTGACGGGAAGTATTTGACGAGTACGGACGCGTTATCCCAAGATCTTCCACCGAGAATCGGAATTTTTAAAGCAAAAGCTGTGTACCGAGCTGATATTAGGATTACTCGGAGCTTGCTGCTTTCGATTATCTCCTCTCCAGTTAGCTTCAGGATATATAGGCTTTGCAATTACTTATTGCAGCCATGATTGGTCTTTCTTCGTGGGTCAAGTTCGAAAACCGAATAAGATCTACGCTCCCAGAAATTCAACCTCGAAGTCCGCGATGTTCGATACATTTATTTGTATGAATTATTTCAGGATTTTCAAAGGAGGAAAGTCGTAAAATGTGTATTTAATATTGTTGAATAATCGTTCAAATCTTTGCAATGGTTTTTGAAACTGATTAAATTTGCAGATATTTGCAGTTGAGAAGTAAACTTCTTGCCATCATTTATTCCCCTCAAGGAATGTAAGATCCTCTTCTCCCACACTTTAGGAAGATTAAAAAAATCATTGATTTTTGGGTGGAATTCAAAGCATCTTTGATACTTTTGAGGAAATTTTATACACCAAGGAGCCAGGGGAATGTGTTTTTTATCTTTTGTATAATTAGTCTTTCTTTATATGTATTTATTAGTGCCTAGAAGAGATGGAATCAAGAAAAAATATCCCAAGAAGATATGACTTACGATAGAAAAAAAAATGATAAGGAATGAAAAATGTCCCAAATACATGGGTTAGCAATTATTTGTGAAGAATACAGCTAAGTATTATAAAAATACTATTTCTCGTATGAATAAAGTAATAATGGCAAAGAATTTTTTTATTTTTGCAACTAAATATAAAATATGTCTTCCTTATTTCTTCGGGATTCATATGGCCTGTTTTCCATGCGTCATAGTTTTCCTTTTCTATCTTGGGTCATTTCTTCTATGAATGATTCCTTGTTCAGAGTTTCCCATTATAATCTTAAGTGTTATAATTGTAAACAATATTTGCGATAACGTTTTCATAAATATTCCTTACTTCATTCTGGAATTATAATATCTTATCTTATATTTTATATATATATATATATATATATATATATATTGAAATAGTTCCGACTATATCAATTAAGGTGAAGAAATGGATACTAAAACTATTATATGAGTTACAAATATGTTAATATAATGTGTGTCTGCCGACAACAAAGACGTAAATAATTTATACATGAAATAGTATTATTATTATTATTATTTATTATACATATAATCCAACAGATTTGATTATTCAGCATTTTAAAGAAACGTTCTATGAGATGAGATATCCTTTCAGGGGCAAATACTTTTCTTTTTGTTTATGTCTATGTCATTTGTCCCGTGATTGTTTTTTCTCCTTAGAATTACCAAAGGACTAACTGGGGTCCAGAAGAAATGGATCAGGAAATATGGCCTAGGAAGAAATGACCCAAGAAGAAATGAGTTTACATAGATAAAAATGATGACGGACGAAAAAAATGGGTAGGCAAGTATTTGAGCGGAATACATCTATTCTATGTATAAATATGTCATCAGATGGGGCAATAGCCGTTTCTTTCTCTTTCTCAACGAGACTATATATATATATTTGTAAATATATATTTTATGGAATACATCTAAGTTAAGATCAATTAATTGAGGGGGTCAGTTATTACATGTGAATATCAATTCAGAGCTTTAAAAAATTGTCTGTTTTCAAAATGGCTTATTCGACGCTTAATTAAAACTTGTTAAAAATAATGAACTCATTTATTTTTGATAAAACAAATTATAATTGTGTATGTTGGATTCCTAGAAACATTTAAGCATTATAGATAGTCACTGAATGAAGGGTACTATGAATTTGTTATATGTGTAAATAAATTAGTTTTTGCTATCTAAAAGTGATACGTACAGCAGAGTTTTCAAGTTAGACCAGGCAAGAATGTTTATTTACGTTTTGACTTTAAGCAATTGTTCAGAAGACATTTTATTTGTATTTCATCTCTCTTCAAGTGTTTTTTTCTTCAAAGTGTAAACTGACTGATTTTTATATAATGTTTTATGAAAAAAAAAAGGAAATGTTTAAGTGACCCGCTATTGTTATATTAAGGTTTTGAATTTTTTTTGGCATATTTTCCGAAAAAGTAACAATATAAAAACTGTGATTACTCCTGTATTTTTGTTTTTTAACAATTTTAATCAATGAGATCCAACCTACATTTAGCACCCAAATTGTGCCCGACTATCAAATCTGAAATATATACATATATATATTTATATCAGGAAACGACTGGGTACCCGGCCCTGGTCACGGCTGTTTTTTTTAGCGTCCCGGTCCGGTGTTTTTAGTCACCGGGCCGGGACTTAAATATTCGTTTGTTATTCATAAAGTGATGACTTTTTTTTTTAGAAAGAATTTTTGAAATATTCTTTTCTAAAAAAAACGTCATCTTTCTGAGAATTTTTTTTTTTTTTTGGAAATTCTTTTCTAAGAAAAACGTCGGAATTTTTTTTGGAAATCTTTTCTAAAAAAGAAGCGTCGTCACTTATTTTTTGGAAAAATTCTTTTCTTAAGAAAACGTCATCATCTCAGAATGTCGAAAGAACGAAAATATATATTAAGTCCCGGCCCAGCTTGAAAATTTAAATCCCGGCCCGGGTCCCGGCGAAAAAAAGGTTTCCTGGTCGTTTCCTGATTTATATATATATATATTTATATATGTGGATAGACAATTTGGTAGCATACAGACGAAACATGGTAGTTTTTTTAGCAAAGTTTTATTTTCCACTTGATAAAATTGGGTACGTCTTTGTGACATTGATATTGCATGAGTCTTCATACACACGAGATGTCAAATTAAAAAGATAACCACTAATTGCAGTTCTACCTAATATTATTAATGAAGATACAAGCTATTTAGGGGTTAAAGATGCAATACTGCATACAGTGAATCAATTTTCATTGAATCAATTACGGCCTATTTTCAGGCAGTAGCAACAGTGGATAGAGCAAAAAAATTGATTTGGTAAATGTGAATCCCTTCTTTTTTACAGATTGCAACTTGCTCAACTATAACATTTATGGCGATCCGGAGAAGAGAGCTTGAACATCTTCTCATCATAGTATTAACATCATGAAGGTGAAACACTGTGCTGCCATGTTTTAGGATTTCCCACCACCTATAAAGTCAATATGAAACACTTTAAAATTAATATGAATAGGTACCATTCATATTTTGAAGAAATAAAAATATTGTGCTTTACGTAGTTAACAATCATTTATAGACGGATTGACGAGTTCCTTTGCAATTTACTCTAGGGAATAACAATTTTTGACGAATGTTAATTATAATTAATATTTTATAATTATGAATAACCAGATCCATTTTATTATAATGATATGTGCCTATATTTTAGAACATAAGTATTCAAAGTCTGGTTCAAAGGCAAATTATGGCTTGTAACAGCAACAAGACTCGATAAGCTGTATTAACTCTAAAGTGTCATATCATATCGAATAGCAATAGTCTTTAAAACAATGGGAACAATAATTTATAATTAATTAATGCTTAGAATGAACCACATCATCATAATATTAAAACATGAAGGCAAAATTATATTACAATTTTCATCGTTTTTTTAACATATCTCGTATATTAGTACAGAGAATTTAATTTGTAGAAGTTATACCTCGAGCAAAAAAAAGAGGAGCCGAAGCTAGACTTCCCCCTCAAAGCAAGCAACAACAAAAATAACACATACTTGAATTCATTGTAACTAGGCAACAATAAATTACGTAAGAGCAATTACAGGAAATTTCTCTCTCCTTGGGCCCAATATGTGAAAAACAGACGACGCCTGGGTTTCACTTCTTTAACCCCAAGTTGAATTATTTTTCATTCACTATGAGTGTGTATGTGTGTTTACCTGTGTTGACTCGCTGCGTCTTTAAAAATGGGGGGGGGGGGGGGGGTACATGGATGCTTTCATATATGTTCATTCATATATGTACTATTGGGTTTTCACGGATCCCAAATAACACACAACACATTATATAACACAAAACGGCTTTATATTTTCGAATCTAAAATATGGGAGAGAATTATCTTCTAGGGGGAAGAACATGGGGCTTAGTAAAACTATTAACGGAGGCATCTGCAAAAGTTTATGGATATAATCAACGTCATAGATTTATATTCTCAACCATGTGAGGGAGTTACTGTATGAAAATTAAGATGTGAAAAGCAAACGTATTTAATAAATAACTTAAAAACATCAACATGACCCTCTTTTTCTTTTCCATCTTGAAACTATAAAAGAACCCTAGTAGGAGCCGTTATTTAAAAAATGGTTGGTGCGTCAGTACTTATGTTCATTATTGGCACTAAATATTATTGGACGAAAATTTGCAAAAAAAATAACAAGTCATAAATTTATCATAGCTAAATTTTGTAAAACTAATTTTTTTCAAAATAAGTAATAACAAAAAAGTTTTGCTTCATAACGAAACCTTTGAACGCAATTTGGGGGGGGGGGGGGTAAGGGGGGGTTCAAACCAAAATCCATTTTTCTACGATCATTTAGTTTCTTATGACGCAACTTTCGCGGGGGGATAAATTTTGATATCTTAAAATTAGGTTTCTATAATACCCCCTAATGGGGCTACCGTGACGTCAGTGGCGAAGGAGAAACTGCCAGTGACGTTTGGCGTAGAGGATGGTATCCTCACATGTACCAGTTATACTCATAGAGATATAAAGGCATAGAGGGCTTGTTGGATTCTTCAGAGGAATACGTCATATTGCCCAAAATAAACAAATCTTTCTATTTGTATGATCAAATTACGATGACGTAGTATAATTACTCTGTTTATATTGGACACAGAATACAGTTGAACGATGTTTATCTGCTATTGAAGGAAAATAAGCCTTTATATCTTTATATCTCTATGGTTATACTTTATGTTAAATATTGAATAATAAATATATATGGATTGGATGGTCGGAGCACATTTAATGCCTTAGGCTCCCTCCGCTCTTCCTTTCATCACATCTCTACAGGTTGGATGTGCTTCATTATACGTCTTCATCCTCAACTATTAGTATTTTATGTTTAAATAGCACTTGAGTAAAACGTGTTATTTCTATTGACAAATAGAAATCAAGTGTATCAAATGTCAAAATATTTTGAGAGTATAGAAGAAAGAACTTAACAAAACACATCGGTATAACAGTGGGGTTCGCTTTCAAAAGCATCTCATAGAGTTGGAGGATATGTATATACCATATATGTTTTTTTTTTTATTTTGCGTTCTTATAATCAAAGAAAACTAAAAGGATTTGTTTCTTCGTTGACACCTTTTGCTTTATTTTAATGATTATTATCAATGTAAGTATGTTCGAAAAATAACTTCTTAAAGTATCTTTCCAAAATTAAGTAAGATTAGGAGTTTGATATTACTGAAAACGATTCAGTTAAATGCATGCTTAAATCCAGTTAATTGTACTTATATATATATATATATAGGTATATATATATATATAAATATATATATATATATATATATATAGGTATATATATATAACTATAACTATATATATTTATTTATATATAAAATATAGAATATATAATATTTTAAAAGTATAACTTATACCTTTACATAATAGATGCGATGCTTAACAGGATCAAGAAGCGAAATTCCTGCAATTGAATTTGTTGTCGCTTGATGATGTGACGTCATTATAAAATCCCGGCAAGCGGGCAGAATAAAATTGCTAAATTTTTGATGAAGTCAATATAATAATATTAAGATAATATTAACTTTGTATTCTTTATAACTTACTAAATTATTGATTATAGGTAATTAGTGATTAAACCATTTTGAAATACCTTTTACAGTACTATGAAGGGATGATATAAAATAACGTCATCTGTTAAATGACTCACGTTGTATGGGGTCTTATAAATGTTTAAAATAAAATGGACATCTGGGGCATACTTAAAACTTGTATTTTATAGGTGTTGATTGTAGGAAAAAGATAGTTCAGTCCAAAAAAACCGGTTGGAGTGACTTTGTATATAAAATAAACTGATTACTTACTTTCATAATAAGTATACCCAAGGTATATTGAAATAGAAGATATGTTGTCAAGAGAGCTGACTGCTCGCTTGCCGGTGACGTCATAAAAATACCCGGAAAAGCGGGAAGAAGAGCATTATAATGTATTTTTCATGAAGTTAAAGTAATAATAAGATTTTTGACGTTTCACACTCCATGAAATCATAAATAATCCTTGGGTATAACGATATTCTTGCCGACTTTTTATATCGAATACATTTTCAATAAAATTGAGGATAGGGAAAATAAGTATGATAACACAGTGATAAGACCATATAAAGATATAAAAAGCTTTTTCACTTCAATGGCATAGAAAAATCGTTCAGTTATCGCCTGTGCTCAATATAAACAAAGTATTTTATACATCGTCATCGTTAGTTCATCATAAATATAGAAAGATTTGTTATATTGGGCACAATGACGTATTTATCTGAAAAATCCAATAAGCTCTTTATGCCTCTATGATTAAGATGCCCTAGGAAAAAAAGTAAAAAATAGAATAGGAAAATAACATCATACGGAAATACAGTCAAAATACATTGATATGATAGTATTTAAGTGGAATAATACACCTAAAATATATTCCCAACAATTTCAAATGCAAACAGTTTGTTTTTTACATAGCTAAATTTGTATAATAATTATTGTTTAGCCCTAATTGGTTCTCGAATCAAATACTCGCACACCTTGTACCTTAACTGTTTTTTCGTTTGCCTCTTCTTGGCTATCATTTCCTAGGATATTTTTTCGAGGAGCGTATTATTCCTAATAGTACTTGCTAAAATCCATATACTAAAGACTTAACGAGTGACTTGAAACGTTTGTGAGTTCGCTTATTACGACTCGTGTAAAATACAAACAATTAGACAGGCTGAACGACTGGCTCGAAGACTTTAATATATCATACATATATTTATTAGGACATTTCAAGTCTAAAAATTTAATCCTCCTGCACAATCTATAAAAAAACCTATAGAATATAGTTATATTCATTATCTACAAGCTACCACTTGGTTAAAGCCTCTATTTGAAAGGATTTCACCTATTTAAAAAAACTGAGATATGAAATTTAGCCCAAGATAAACAAAATATTGCGTTCGAGGTTTAATGTTTTGACAAGAAACAAAAACTTTTTCTATTCGATTTTATAGAATTGCATCCGATTGTATATAATTAAGCAATCTAGTGTGTAAATTAGGCACTCGAACCTAGGATCTTTTTAATGAGGTTGACCTTTCCCTCTCGGGATTCGAACCTGCGCACAGTGGCTCACCAAAAAAAGCGGGAAAAATATTTAATTTACGGATAATCAAGGAGAATATAACTAAGGTGAGGCATGGGAATCGACGTAGGCAATTGCAGGGCGACAGCTGACTATTTTGTTGTGATGTCACAGCTGCTACGCTTGATTTCTAGTTCAGTTTGTATTGTAAAAAAAAATTATTGTACTGTTTCACAATCCGTTGCAGAAGTTGGAGATGTCCAGCGGAGCAAGACGGATAGAATCGTGCCAGATCCACAACATATTTCCATGGAATGGTATTGATCGTAGGATCTTCACAAAAAGGCCAGGTATCGTGCTGCAGTCGAAATCATGATGGCCCGAATGTCTTCAATAATTATTATTCTGTCATGAGTTAATTTCTTCGCCAGGTAGCTGCGAATGCTCGATAAAATTAGCTCCATAGCTTGTGTTTTCGCTGGTGCCTTTAGGGGATTTGAACTTAGTCCAAAAAGAATGATGACCGTGACAATTCTTTTTTCCGCTCCTTTAATGTTGACCCTGACAAATTCCCTTATGAAGAGGAGAGCAGGACAGTTGACAAACGCATGGACAACTGAATTAAACAATTGTCCACAGTCTTTACATGGTCTATTAAAAAACAGATATTTATAGAAATCTGAAGCTGGGAGGTAAATCTTTTTTCATCAATAGTTTGGAAATAGAGCACATAATTCGTTTCTTACAAGACGCTTGGAGGCCTAGCTCTTTTATATGGATATCGCAAACTTTCTCGGCTTCCTTTTTAGTATTTTGTGAAAAAGACATCCTTAAGTGCCAAGGCATATGGAAGATGATTCCCTGCTGCTCTATTGAATGGAAATAAATTTTTTCCACATTTAAACAGAGGCTCCCTGTCTAAATCATGAACAGACAAAATTTCTTCTGATAAAGCCTTCCATTCTAGTTATTTTGGCCCAGGGAGGTTTTGAAATAAAATGGCTTGTTAATATTTTGTCGAACTATGTCAATGGTAAATGAGGATGAGAAAAGCGGCGTGCCTTTCAAAATTATTCTTTGAATGGTTGCTATTATAGAAGAAAATTCCATTAGTTTTTCGTTCGTAGCGTCCGTCCCAAACATAAGTAAAAAGTATGCTGAACTAGAAGAAAACACAGCTCGCCATTCCTGGTTCGGATTAACGGATAAATCCTCTACCACTTTCTGAAATATTTTAGGAATTATCTTATAAAGCAGCGATAGCCCTCCTCCGATATGAGACCTTATGATAGATAACTCTTATGAAACAGCTCATTTAGCCATGAGCTTTCTTGAGAGATTGCTTTTTCTGCAAGCCACGGAAGAGATGATGCTTTGTACAGGACATAAGGAACAATGGAATAATTGTATAAGTCAATTCTTTTTTTGTAGACTGAACTTTCTCCAACGTTGAATGTTGTGAACCACAATCTTTTGCATATTTAACCAATTGCATTCCGAAGCTCCCTGTGAAGCCCAAGCAATTCCAAGAATTTCCACTGTTTCCTTTACAGAGCATCCTGCAATTACTTTATTTTGTCCTGGATTCCAGACACCAATGGGAAGAATTGCCGTTTTCTTGTTGTTAATTTTCAGACCCGACTTATTTTCGTATTTCGGAAGGAAGTTGAGTACGACTTCAATCCGCTTGACTAGCTGTTTTTCAGATTTTGCCTCTAACATAAGTGTCACATCGTCGGCGTACATATCTACAATATGTTTTTTTGGTCCAAAATGCACTCCAAAACCTCTGTACTTCTTAGATATATTGTTGCTAAGATCCATAATGCTCCCAACAAATAAGAGAGGTGACATAGGGCATCCTTGCCGGCAACTCCTCTTTAAAATAATAGGGTCACTTTCTAGGACTCCCATAGATATGGTTGAGGAGCCGTTATAAAGAAGAGCTCTAATTGGGTTAAAATATTATTTGGTAAAACTTTTTTAATGGTTCTAAAAATATGATCGTGTTTAATGGTATCAAAAGCTTTTTTTAATTTATAGCTATGATAGCTCCGTATGTCTTTTTCTTATTCAGCACCTCCATAATTTCAATATTTCGAGAAACATCATAAATTTTTCAAAATTCCTTTCTGTTCCACTCCCAGTTTAGCGTTTAAAATAGGTTCCACTTTGGTTGATAGCACTCCAGCTAAAATTCTATAGCTTTCGTTTAGTACGGTTATAGGACGCCAATTATTTAAATCCGTTGCTGCACCCTTCTTAGGGATTAAAGTGATTCGCCCCTTAGTAATCGATTTAGGAAGTTTGCCTTGGATTTCCATGGACTTCCCTAATTCTACCAGGTATGGGGCAATCTCGTCTATACACTTCTTAAAACCAAACCACCAATACCATCCGGTCCTGCAGCTTTTCCGTCCTTAAAATGTTTTCTTATGTATTGCGAAATTGCATATTTCGTAAAAATAATATGTTTACCCGCTTTTGGCTTAGGAAAGTGTGTTCTTTCCCCGCCAACTAAACTTGAAACCGCTGATGAAAGAGCTTTAGAATCTCACGAGAGTCTGTTATTGATTTTCCTTGTATCATGATTTTTTTATTACGGATGTTGAATAATTTTTTGGGAATAATTTTTCAATCTCTTGGATGCATCATTTTCTCTCTCAATCTTGCGCTTAAAATCTGATTCGGCTATTTCAGCTATGCGAAATTGGTTCGTAGAGTCCGCCGCAATGGATCGAGTAAAAAGTGGTCCGTGATATAAAATATCGTCCAGATTTGTTTGAAATGCGGCTTGTTTCTTTCTTTTTTTGCAACTTAAGTGCAAAGTTGTGGATTTGACTACACGTGATAAAATATAAGCCAGTTTTTTCGGTTTAAAAGAGTCATTAAAATGTTGTAAAAAAGTATCTTCAGCTTTTTGATAAATTTTCATCAAGTCCCATCCATTTTGGAACTTTAAAACGGGTTTTAGGCTTGTCATGGATAAAATTAACCTCATTGGAAAATAATTACACAGCGATTTAAAAAAGAAGGTTCATGAATCCTTCGACAAATTTCAATCGTGGCCACTCAAAAGAAGATGTAACTACCGCCCTCAACCTCGGAGTATATGTACCCGAGCCTTTGAGTACTTGCGCTTACGGAAACTCCTTCCTCTGCAGGAAAACAAACACAGGAAAAATTCCAATGACTGTTCCTACAAGGGTCTCTCCTATATCGCTGGATACTTAGCCAAGAAGTTTAAAGATCTCCACCCAATTTGGGGAAACGACGAGTAACATTGAAGGATTTGAAGAAACTCAAAGTTCTTTAATTGAGTTATTACCGCCCCTTCACCCGATTTTTTAAGTTCTGCCACCACCTCTTAGAAAATCATTTCCAATTTTTTCATAATAGCCATGAAGACGCAATCGATAAAGACCCCATTTTTCCAAAGACTTATTAAGCCACTTATCAAATAATATTCTAATTGGTCAAAAAAAAAATTTTTTTTTTTGTACCCAGGTACAACTTTATTTTTACCATTCATTCACATAAAAAACTCACAACAAACTTATAAAACACTCAACATCCATGTATTTATAATACTTATAAAATCATTGGGGAGGGGCACCCTGTTACATCTGAATTATAAATATAAACTGCATCTTATAAATACAAAACTGCATCTTATAAATATAAAACTGCATTTTGCTTTTATATAAAAACACGAATTCGAGTCTATTTTCTTAATAAGCTACTTAAACTGAAAATGCTATTTAAAATTTAAACATAAAGTCCTCTTTTGTTTTTGTCAAATGACTTTGCTTTATTATTATTTTTTTGGGGGATTTTATGTATATATATATCTAGTGTATTATATATTTATTGTTTTTATATAAGTTTTATAGATATTTTTTTTTAAACCTTAGCCTTACGCCATAACTAGTTGAAAGAACTAGGTGTTATTTTTAGGATGAATAAGACAATTAACCACATAGACCAGGTTACTAATTAGCGTAATTATAGTTATATCCTCATGTTGCCCCTTTTGTATGTACATATGTATAATTTATTAAATTAATTATTATAAATTCCTTCAAATAAATATGATCTAGATTGTAAAATTATTTTTATTGTTTGAAATTATTATTTGCTACATTACTAAAATAATGATAGTAATGATAAATCATTTACACACAAAAAAAATCAGCAACAGAATGCAATATTTTAATAAATATTTTCAATTGAGATAAAAAGTTGAGAAATAATTCTAAATCATAGCACTAGTAAATAATGCTTTTTATGTAGCATTCGTGACGTCAACAAATCTCCCTTTTGAACAGAGCAAGAGTCAAAGATCCCTCTTTGACTCACTTTATTATATTCTCCTTGCGGATAATGGAGTTCATGTTTCTTATTTGGCCTGGTACATCGATTCAACGGTAAAAAAGACCTCAAATACTCGGAAAAGTAATTAATTTACAGATAAGGTATGAGTTTAATATAAATTTTTTTGCCTAACAAATCGATTCCGAAATTTCAAAACTCGGTCACTTCTGACCGCCTATTATAGCAATAATAAGTTTTATTTGTATCAACTTGTCAAGGTCATATTATTTATTATTCATCTATTAATGGGCACCCTTCCTGTACAATCAATTTTTTCTTTCCTTTCTCCCCCGGTGATACTTGTTTCAGGTTTGCAAATAACAAGTAACTAATTGTTTTCACGTCATCTGTAATCGATTTTTTTATGTTCAATTGGATTATATTGGGCCGTAAAAATATCCCAAAATGCATTTTATTGACATGGTGAAGTGGGTTATTAGTAATAAATGAGATAAACTTAAAGATATTTATAAGTGAATATAATAGGCGAAAAAAGTAAATTTAAAAAATTACTAAGGCCTCTGATAGCACGCTAATAGAAATACAAGAGTTGGAGCGTCACTTTTAGAGAAATGAGGATGAACTGTCGTTTGAGAAAGGGTATCGAGGTTGTAGTTGTACAATAGCAGTTTGGGGTCCAGCAGTATTGGCATATTTAAAGATAGCGCTCGAGAAGGAAAAAAAGAACCTTATAGAAGGGAGAATTCATGAAGGATTTTGTTATTTATTGTTTTTCCGAAGAGTTTAAGAGGTGATGGGACGTCGGCATTTTACTTATGCGTTCTCTCACTGTTTTAGGCATAGAAAAATATTAATAAAACACTTGATGAGAAACCATGATTAATTGGCACTTTTCAAGAATCCTCCGCCATAGGTTGAGGTTTCGTGTATTTTTAAAAGTTCCAATTGCAAAAGCTACCTACCGTAAAAAATACGTACAAGAAAAGAGAAAAAAAGAAGAGGAGGTTTTCATCATTTAGGGTCTATTTATCACCTGTTTTTGGCTTGGACGAATTTGCTGTGGCGAAGAGACGGATAAGAGTGTAGCCATCAATACATATTAAAACACAGATCGGATTTTTATAACTACGATTGTTTAATTATCTTACTAATAAAAAAAGAATTCCGTTCGTTCGTTTCCCTGTATCTTCCGCACGACTATTAGATCTTGACGAAATTTTCAGTGAATAGTTTTGAGAGCTCAGGGAGTGTTTTAGTTAGGAGGTCGTAAACTCCCGGAAAGTTCATCATTGTCATGCTTATTTTATTCGCCAAAAATTTTTGTTGATTTTTTTAAATTGCCAAGTTAGATTTCGACCAAATTTTATGTGGATGAGACTTAGTACTAAGACTGTTTTTTAGTGTTTACCGGAAAATTCGTTTTCTATATGATTACTTAAAAAAATTTTTTTCTGTCCCTGTCTTTCCCCCCAAATTTAGGTTTTGTGGAAAATAACAACTTTTTATATTGCAACATGGTGCTATCAAATTTTAATAATGCCTAGAGATGGAAGAGTGATGTCAATCACTCTCAACTTTTCTTTATTAAGATATGAAAGTTGCAGTCTCTCTAAGTTTTTTTTTTATTTTGCTGTTTTCCTCCATCACGGAGATCAACTAATACTCACTATCATACATATCTTGGCACTTTATGACTTACAAAATATCTTCTTTTTACGATGCATAAATACCCCCAAAATATACAAAACTGACAAATGGCAATGAAGACCCACGACGACTTTTTAAGGAACTGATTTTAGTATGAAAAATCACATGCAATGACATCTCTAAATTATTCGCGTGATTTTTTTTCCATTCCAGACTATTGTCAAGTTGAAAAATCCCGGCAGCGCCGGTACCTTCGCTAGTCCTTATATAAATAATATAAATAAATACTCTATATTTATTTATTTATTTTATATATTTTCAACTGAATATAGTTTATGATTATTTGAGGACAATCAAAGAGACTTGGTTCTTTATCACTATGGATTCAAGGGCCTATTGGGAATCATAAGGTCTGTTTTTCTGTGAAGCATAAATAAACGCCCAACAGGACATAATCATAATCTGCCGATAAATACACCCTAAAATGATGAAGCCTATTTCTGTCTTCTTTTCTTGTTCTTATTTTTAAACGGTGATAGCTTTTGCAATTGGATTTTTTAAATCACGCAACCTCAACCCTCTGGCCGATATTCTTGAAAAGTGACGATTTATTAAGGTTGTTGAATGTACAACCAAGAGAGAAGATAAAACGTAATCCATTTATCGGGTAGTCATGACTCACCATAGTTGTTCTCCCAACCTCTCCAGCCATACGATAAAATTACGTCATTATTTACCTCTATGAACGACATTATAGATACTATAGAATCTCATGCTCAGAGAAGAAAAAATACAAAGAAGTAATAGTCCCGGTCAACACTACTAATATTTATTTAATATTCACATAAAGAGGGCGTTTTTCTGAATGCTAAAACTTTGTTCTAAACATTTTATAGTTGTGTTTTTTACATATTGGATAAGTAAGTGCCGTTTTAACATTTTTTATTTCAGTGTATTTGCTCATAATCCATGACTACAGAAAGAGGAATTACGTTGAAAACAATTTAGAATAGGGGTGGTCCAACCTTGTTTGTGGATTAAGACATACTTTTAAAATAGCATCAGTCTCAGATCAACTTATAATAATATATATATTACAAGGACCAATCAGTTGCATTTTATACAGCAACGAAAAATCCATATTCAAAATTTACTAATATAAAGGTATGAAAACAAATTGAACTGTCCTCATGATTTTTTAGATACATAGCCAAACAAAAACTTGGGCACGGAGCCGAATCGGTACGCATTTGATTCACTAGTATTTGGTTTGGTGATTACGGACTTGTGTGCTTGGAGTTGTGCATTCAAACTCTCCAAAAAGAATCAGTTGAGGAAAAAGGGTAACAATTATCTATATTTTCGTTATATAGAAAATCTATTGCGATTGACTGTTAACCAGCAATCGACTGGTTTTGAATCCCTGATTTAGAGTAAAAAATAATTTATTTTAAGTAACAATCAAACCCTCAATATGTATCAATTTAATATTGGCAATTGATCTAAATGACTTCCTCATCCCAATGATAACGGTAACTGTGGCGTTCAATTGTCGTATTATAGCAAGGTTATTATCGCTATAAAGGTTTTTTTTGTTATATATACCATAAGCCTTGGAAACTACAGTTTCAACATTGAGTGATATTTACCATCTTGCACATAAGCCCACGCTGGAAATATATATCTTATATATCCGGCTATGATCCAGTGTGTTTTATAACATTTCAATTCCTTTATATATAACACAAAGAATAAGATAAGATTGTATCTCTCTGAAATTTAGTACTTTGAACCCAATATATATCCTTATATTTTCAATGAAAGCTCTGAAATGTTTTTATGGATAAAACAGCATAAGAGTCTTTTAAAAAAATCCTTAGTTACTAATAATGAGTATGAAATAAAATTATCATTTATAGATGAAAAGTAATAAGTTTAATTTAAGACGTCCTCAATGTTCTATTATATTGATGATGACAATCATATACCATTCAGGTAACTAAAATGAGATCACATACAAAAACAAATTAATAAAGGATCGATCTGCAAGAAGCTTCACAGTCACAACTTAGATATTTGCCGCTCAATTGAAGAGAGGTTTTCCTCGAACTTGATTGATTAAAAAGGAGCGTGATAATAATAAAAACAATAAGCAGTAGCAGCTGTTGAAGTGTTTCAATCAACTCAAAGAGAAGATTGGGCATCCGCAATGACAATCAAAATCCTTTCAATGGACTCTTTAAATATAGTTTGTTATTAGTTACAATCAAATTCAAAATTCCTCACACTCAGATTAAAAATATGTTTTTTGTTCTATCTCCATTGACGATAAACACATCTTCACTAAGGGACTATAAGAAGTATAAAAACCAAAATAGCTGAACAAAAAATAATACATATTGTTAGATAGAGATTCAATAACCAAAAAATTATCACAAATCAGTATCATTTTGTCAGTTGCCATTTTTTAATTATGTTTTTTACTTACTATAATCAGAAGATGATCCATTTATCGTCAGATATGATTAGTTATATAAGATTCATTATTAATATTAGAATAATCCAATCAAAGGATTCTTAAACGATATTGATAGATACTCATGAGAAAGACACATAGTGTATTGAAGGATGAAATACTTACCCCTGGGTTTAACTTATCCTGTAGTACTACCTCTTTTTATTGTTCATATTTATTTTCTTTCAACTAACACGTTCCATAAAGTCCCTGCATGTTATTCTTAATATTAGTTTGCAAGGACAAACACTGATCCGTCCTAGTAAGAGCAAAATTTAATGTTGACACGGGCAATGTTGGCAGCATTTGAGGTTAGTCAACGACTTGATCTAAGAAACACTCAAGAACCCATGTAGGTATAAGATAGTTAATTAATTGTCTCATACACTAACACAAACTACCAATAATATATGAATATGATTTTTTATGTATATGATACATGGAAATAATATATTATATCAATGACATTGCCGTTTATGATGCAAATTCAATTAACAGTGTTTTTTTTTGCCTATATGGTTCGATAGCTTATTCCCTTCAATAGCAGAGAAACCCTGTTCAGCTGTCGCCTGTGCCCAATGTAAACAAGTAATTTATACCCCGTCATCGTAATTTGATCATACAGAGAGAAAGATTTTGTTTATATTGGCAATATGACGTATGCCTCTGAAGAATCCAATTAGCTCTATATGTCTTTATATCTATGGGGGGAAAGACAGCGAGTGAAAGAGCTAAAGAATGAGTGAGACTCATATAGATTTTTATTTTTTTTCTCTATGAAATGGGGATTATGTCAATTCACTCTCCTTAACTAGTTCTTTAAAAATATATAAGGCATATAGAATTTCAATTTCACCAGTCAACAATTCCTAGATCCGCAGCAAAGATAGATGTGCTATCTAGCTCTGTATGTTCATTAATCGCAGGAACCTCTAAGCCTTCTAAAATATGAAAATTTAATAGATTAAATAAGCTGAACAGGGTCCTTTTTCCTTTTGGATACAATCTGCTTCATAAGAGCAAGTCCTGGAAATATTCTTGGCCCAATTGAATATTTTGCCTTGAGACGTTACTCAAATCCTACAATTCTCATAAATGCTTCAAAATAATTTTTAATACTCGTACCACTATTTTTTTGTTTATATATTTGTATCCTCAGACAAAACACTTGAGAGTCTCAAAGAACCGTCTATGCAATAAAGTACACAGAAATATTCATGAACTAGGACAAGTGTCACTTCAGACGAAGAAGCTTTTATCACAATAAAGAATGAAATGCGTACAAAAACAATGTTGGTTCACACCCCCAGAGACTTATATACAACACGTGTCAAACTAAATTCACAAGTCTGAGAATTTGAAGAAAATGTTATAACTCTTGAATCGATATCCCTCATACATTTGAAGTTGCACTTATGAAAATGTTTTGTTTTTCTAGTCAACTGTGTTCTGGAATCCTAAGACTTACTGATGTTCTCCATATATACATATATTAAATTTAAAAACGAATTTGTCCATTTTTTAAGCAATAAATTGTATTTTTGAAGACAATTCGAGAAATACTGTTGGATAAAATTAAAATCCAACACAAAGTCATCATATCAATATAAAACGACTTCATAAAAAACGTTACTTTGGATTCAATTGTTTATATATATATTTTACAAAAAACTGACTCCATTCTTTAAAAACGAACTCACTTACTTTTTACCATTTTTTTCTTAAGTAAACATCCTTATTATTATTTTTAGCCCAATATACAAACACTTTGAACCGTCAGTACTCCACATGTAATATAAAATAAATCAACCAAAAGATCGATAATTTAAATAAAATCGGTATTTTTAACTAATAGGAAATTCATATGGATCCCCTCCCTATATAGATCATTTCAAAATTCAAATACGATCCCATTTGTGATTTGTCTGCCTTTTAGAAAAAAAATCGTGTGCAACTCGTCATATTTCCATTTTACGGAAACTCCCATCATATTAGTCCTTTTTCTTGTTTCCAGATAGCAGTTCAAATTAAAACTGAAAGATAAAAAGTTAAATAAAATGCAACAATGTATATTTTACATAAAACTATTTCTTATTATTGAAAAGTAACAAATTTATTTGATGCAAGAAGAAGTTGCTCTCGAAGCCCCATTAGATGCCTCCGAAAAAATCACTTGGCGTTTGAAAAAAGCCGTTCGGAACTTGCGCTGCTGGGTAGAACGACATTAAATTTACAAAATACTTTTTATTATTTTATAAGCTAGAATAGATTCCATTGTCTTCTATGGAAAATAAGTCTTCGGACTCGCTCATACTTCTTAGAATATTCAGAAAAATCTAATTTTAAACATTAATTAATAAATGAGAAAAAAACAGACAATAAATTTGTCAACCTTCGTTGTCGTTAGTATAGTTACTTGTTAATTTTAGTCATTCCCATTAAGCACTCTTACAACACGAGAAATAGGCTATGGGAAACATTAATTCTGATTTTTTTGTCTTCAAACACACCAAAAGGCGCCATTGGAGAAGACAGAGTATTGGAGCTTACCTTTAGGCTTTGGGAACATTTATTATGATTTTTTTCCGTAGAATAACAGCAACAATTGAAGAGCGTCATATTGAGAACTTCCAAAGATGCCAAGAAGGAAGTAGAAATATATCTGGTGGATTATTTGGAGAGCCTGGAAATCATCTTGACATACAGTACGGTCAAAATCGGGGCAAGGTCCCCAATCATATTATTTCTACGTTTCTTTTCTTCTCCTCCATCAAAAAGGAGAAATGCACATAGTCCCATGTGTCTAAAGCCATTTAAGGCCTTTGAGGGTTATGTTTGTTCGTCACCAAAAGTGTCAGATGTATTCTTTATTTTCTTTTTTTTTTACTGGGGACAAAAGACATGTCCCTTTAAAATAGCTGAACAAATAAGACTGGGGTCTATAGAGAGACACAATACTACAGTGTACATCGTTACCGTCAACAGTTAATATACGTAAAAGAACCCCCACCAACAGATAGATATACCTCGGACTGCATAATGCTATAAGCATTATGCAGTCCGAGGATATACATACATAGCGGACACCTTAGATTTGATTTTCTTCTCTCAGAACTTCGTGACTCTCCAGTAACAAAAACTAAACTTAGTCTTTTACCACAAAAATATATTTGATATGTTCTTTATGCGTACTTTAACCTTAGACACTGAGTTTGAAATCCCAATACGTAATTATTGTTGTTAGTACAACGCTGGGGGTCCAAATATAATTTGAGAGGTTTCCTATTCGTAAATTAACTGTTGGTAGTGGGTTTGAAAGCCCAAATATTCCAGCGTTTGGCTCGTGAGATCCAAAATCCGACGAGAGCAAAAAGGGATTTGAGGGTTCTTTGTAGATATCTTGACTGTTGGCGGTGGATTTGTAACCACAATATCCCATTGTTTTGGCTGACGGGCTCAAATGGTCCAAAGGATTCGTAATATCATTTGAGGGGTTCTAATTTAGAATTGTTGACTTTTTCAAGCAATTTGTTTTTAACGAGTCCATTTAATTTAGCATAAAATTTATCTTCGTACCTATTACACTATATAAAAATTGGACGCTGAACGAAGGGCTATTTCTTGGCGTTCCGTTCAGCGTTCAAAAATTTTGGTGTTCCGTTCATTGAACGGCGTTCAATTTTGCGTTCCGTTTACTAGTCTGCTTAAACCTATAGCGGTAAATCTATCATATTTGTTTGGGTTTGCCTAATATAATCCACGTTAGTATTATTACCTCCGCCGAAGGAGGTATTGTTTTCAATGGCGTTGGTTGGTTGTTTGTTTGTCAGCAGGATAACTCAAAGTACTGAACGGATTCGGATGAAACTTTGTGGAGTTGTTGGAAATGCCAAAAGGAACATGTGATTAAATTTTGTCATCTCTGAGTGCAGAATTAAGATGCAAAATGAGCTAAATACTAATAAATATTTTAAGTTAGCCTACTCTGCCATAGATTCGCTGGCTGTAAAATCGGGTGCTAGTAGCGTCTTCCTCTCAAATTTCCTTCGAGGGGAACCCTCCCCCGTCCCTCTAACGCCGCCCCAGTCGTGAAAAATCCGCCTCAGAAGGCTCATAATGACCCCGTGACGGCGGAGGTTTGCACTCTCTGAGTGTATATATGCTCTAGTTATTATATGTACTATACAAAGTGTGACTTATTCTCTTTTTATTCATTCTTCTGTCTAATGGTGGCATTTCCCGGCATTATTGGAGTACTTAAAGTACTCCATTGCATCTAAGCGAACTGATCGGTTGATAGCAGTATGACGCATTAACTAGAGGGCATCACTCGGCCTTTTTATTATTAATATTGGATCACTCAGTTGTTACCAGGAAACTACCAGACACCTTTTTCCGCCGGGATCCGGGCCGGGACTTAAGTTTTTCAAGTCGGGCCGGGTCAAAACCGGGCCGGGCCGGGACTTAATATATTTTCTTTCCTTCGACATTCTGAAGTCACAACGTTTTTTTGAGACTTTCCAAAAAAAGTGACGACGTTTTTTTAGAAGACTTTCCAAACAAAAAGTGACGAAGTT
Source organism: Caligus rogercresseyi (assembly GCA_013387185.1). Classification (NCBI taxonomy): domain Eukaryota; kingdom Metazoa; phylum Arthropoda; class Copepoda; order Siphonostomatoida; family Caligidae; genus Caligus; species Caligus rogercresseyi. Next base: position 20,829,430 of record CP045894.1, read on the forward strand.
TTTCTTAGAAAATATTTTCCAAATAAAAAAGTGACGACGTTTTGTTTTAGAAAATAATTTCAAAAAAATCTCAAAAAAGTGATGACTTTTTTAGAAAATAATTTTCCAAAAAGTGAGGACGGTTTTTTTTAGAAAATATTTTTTACATGTGTCATCATTTTCCTTTTCTATCTTGGGTGATTTCTTCCAGGTCCAATTTTTCTTAAGCATATTTTCCTCCGTCATTCTTCCTCATATTCCAGTTGTTACCATCCCTCTGAATAAAGAACACTATTCTCCCTTAACTATGTCTGTTAATCCAGGCATTCATTAAATTAGGTTTTGCTGCTGCATTGGGGATACAGCATCACGTCCTTTGGAGTTTGGTATCATATTTCTTAATAGTCCACTTTGCTTTACAAATCATTTTTGTATGATCCGAGTTAACTAAAAAAGACTTTCCAAAGTATTATTGATCTCTAAACTTACTAAACATGGCCAGTACTGAATCATTACTATTATATTCAAAAGTTATATATTCTTTGAATGACCTGGCTTAGTATTCCGACCAACCTCACTTTCAGTTTTCGTTTATTCATGATATTTCTTCTTGGAATTATATTATAACATAGTAGCATGGTTTCTATCATAATTTTTTTTTACTTGCGATAATGATAAAACAATTATTTTTACTTTTGATAAATAATAAAATTCAAACTAAAATTTTAATAAGTGATATAAGTATCACTAACCTAAATCATCACACGATTTGTCTGGTGTTGCACTCCAATTTACAAAAAAATATTTTTATCGTTCATCTTTTTAGGAACTAACGATAATTTATGAACGATCACTTTCCAAAATATAGCAAGAAGCGATAAAAAGTTTGACCGTAGCGATAATATTCCTTTATTGCTCATTTTTTCGTACGTGGCACTTCTACATATTCATCAATTATTGCTTTAATATGAGACAAGTAACTATAACAATTATGTATGATATATTAATATGATACATGGATATAATATATATTATAGCAAATGACATTGCCGTTTATGAAGCAAATTCAAATTACAGTGATTTTTTTCGCTTATATGGTTCGATAGAATTGCATCCGACTGGATATAAATAAGCATTATAGCATTCAAATTAGTCAGTCGAACATAGGATTTTATCAATGAGTAGACCAAGAATGACCATCCCCCCTCGGGAGTATCGAACCTGCGCCTCCAACATTGAGAGTTGAACATGCCTTAACGCACACGGCTATCGCACTCCCTACAGTGTAAATTTATTTTCATAATATTATAATAATGGTTTTGGGCGATTCCGTATTAAAAGTAGCCTTCGAAAAATTTGGATTTTTCTTTTAGTAAATATAGTTTTATCATTAAAAGACTTAATATCTTCATTTACATCCACCTATCACATAAACGTTTTGTTATATTAAGCCGTGATTTTGTCATAAATTAATAATCCATCCTAGAATAAAGTTATTTGTTACATGAAACAGGATTGTTTTTTATTCAGCGATGAATAGCAATATGAAACTTTGTTTCACAATATCACTGAGATGATGCGATCCAAACATTATCCTTAAAATTCGATATTAGGAAGAAATGGACCAGGAAATTATGGACTAGAAAATATGGACCAGGAAAGAATGGACCAGGAAGGAATGGACCAAGGTAGAAAAGGAAAATGATGACTCATGGAAGAAATGGACCAAATACATAAGTAGGCAAGTTTTTGAGTGAATATATCTAAGTATTGTACAAATACTATTTCTCATATAAACTGAGTAAATAGTGACATAAATGATTTATTTTTGCAATTTTAGATAAATAACCTCTTCTTTATGTCAATTGTAGTTCAAAATCCCCCAATTATGGTCAATAATACGCATTGTCTTAAATATCAAACATACCGATGTTAGAAGCACTCAAAAAGTAAATACATAAAGAAGAAGAATATATGCCTAATTTCGGGCGCGATTGTTATAATGGAATATTTGAAGAGATAGAGTGAAGGGTGACGTCACAGTCAACAATAATAATTGAGAGAGCCTCCAATGATCCGAGTTGAGTATTCAATATTTGCATTCCGGCCGAAGGAAGGCATCTCAACACATACAACAAGCCCTTGGGCCCCCTCGAGTCAGTCGCCTCCCTCATTTATATGAGAAATAGTATTTGTACAATACTTAGATATATTTCACTCAAAAACTTACCTACCTATGTATTTGGTCCATTTCTTCCTAGTCCATATTTTCCTGGTCCATTTCTTGGGACACCTTAAATTCACATAAACACACAAATTAAAGCAGCAACCATAATTCATTTCTATAAAAAGACGATATCCCTTGAGGAGGAATTCATTTTTATAAGTTTCATAAGAAATTTGTTCTTGCACTTTTGAAGATGAAAGATTATGATGTTCTTGATTGAATTATGTTTTTAAAAAGGAATTTGAAAATGAGATAATTGACCTAAAGTGGGTTGTTAGGGTCGAAAATTGACGTTAGATTGACATCATATATTTTTTTAAATATTAAGAATAAAGATTATATTTGAAAAATTATATTTTATAAGAGGAAAATACGACCTAAGAAGAAATGCCCCAATATAGAAAATGATGACACATCTAATACAATGAATGATGATACATCTAATAAAAACGACAAGGAAATAATTTATCTAAAAATTGCCAAAATATATATTTTTTGTCATTATTTACTCAATTTATATGAAAAATAGTATTTGATCAATACTTAGCTGTATTCCAATCAAATGCTTGTCTACTCATGTATTTAGACCATTTTTCTTTGATAATTTCTTCCCATGCCGTATTTTCTTTATACAATTCTTATGGACACCATATTTTTGCGTAGTCGCATTGTACTTCAATTCATCAAGAATAATTATATATTTTATCAGGGCTCTCAAGTTTTGAAGTGAGTTCAGAGTGAGATTTAACCAGCGTTCAATATTTAAAAAAGTAGTGATGACGTTTTTTTTAGAAAAGAGTTTCCGAAAAAAGTGATGACGTTTTTTTTAGAAAGAATTTCCGAAAAAAGTGATGACGATTTTTTTAAGAAAGGAATTTCAAAAAAGTGATGACGATTTTTTTTAGAAAAGAATTTCAACGAACGAGCCGTGATAATTAAATTGCGTGAGAAATACATGTGTGGCGTGTAAGCGGGTGGAAATGCGTGTGTCACACGTCAAATGCGTGAGACTTGAGAGCCCTGCTTTATAAAAACCTTTATTTTGTTCTGTTCGCAATTGGATTTTATTGAATTATGTTTCTGCAATGGTTTTTATTAATTTATTTTTTATTGGATATCGGATCATATTTTAGATTGAATGATAAATCAGCAAATAATAATAAATTAAGTGCAAAAGTTACTGCCACAACTCGCTCGAATAAAAAGAATTGAAACCTATTCTCAACCTCGTGCAAGTGTTTACCCTCCCTTTAAATCCGCAAAAAAGTCATTCAAAGTGACTTACTATAAGATATAAAGCATAAACAACCGTTTTTTGAGTAAACGCCTGTATTTCTTCTCTAAGATTGAGATACATTGAAAAGGAGAACATTTCCCCTTCTAAGTATTTTTTTATCCATTGACATATAATTCTTAGAAGTAAGGAATATACAATAATAATAAGACTTAGCATTACTTCAATAAAAAAAGTACTCATGCATTGATTATAAGCCTTAATTAATTGCTAAGGTTAATTACTTGCTACAGTACCGTGTATTTTAAAAATCCTAGTATTCTGTGAAAATAGTACACATAACAGTATTTTCCATTATATTAATAGCGTATCTATAAATTAGCGCTATATATATCTGTCAGAAAGATATATGTAGAATATCTCAAACATATTTAAATAATCATTGTAATTCAAGACAGAATAATGCTCTTGTTACAGCTTACCAATTACAGCCTAAGAATCCAGTGTAGTCATGGCCGTTAAACAGGAACCTCTCCCTTTTTACTCGGTGGAAACCTATATATTTATAAATGAATGAAAGGCATTCTTTGTATCATCCTTTTCACATAATAGTAAGCATATCTATTTCTTTGATGTATTCGAGTCAATAATTTAAAGAGGAAGAGAGGAGTAAATAAATATTGGAATCTCTATTCATTATACACTAAGGCCCACCTTGTATTATTAAAGCATAAACGATAGTAAATTATATTGTACACTTTGCATCAGGGGCGAAGTGGCCACCGGGAGTACCAGGACTATTCCCGGTGGGCCGCTGGCCTCAAGAAACATAAACGGCCGTTGACAGCCTCCCAATGGCATATTGGGGCCCGTATAAGGCCGGCGAGGGCATAATTGTCCCGGTGGATTAATTCTTCCCGCTCCGTTCCTGCTTTGCAAAGTTACGATTTCAACGCATGTTGGATAAGAATCAAGCGCATAGAGGCATAATAACATCTAAGAATAATATGAGTAATAACAACAAAACTACTAGCCCCAAAAAGAAAACATAACGCGTGACGTCAGTGGCTAATACGCCCCTCGCCCCAAAATGATGTTAACAGACGCTTACCTATTACTTTAAGAGCACCTTAAGCGTCATTTAAAAATTGATTTCCATAAATACTATCATTATTTGTGTGTATAAGAAATATCAATTGATTTTTATTATGAATCTATACCATTATTTAAATGCATAAAAGAGTCCAATGACGTCAGGCATTTCAAAACAAAGACTTTTTACGAGCATTCCTTGTTCCTAGCCTTTCATTTGGCTCCCCTGCCGTCTTTGCCGGGCAAACGCATTCTCAACACGCAACCTTTTCCTCCCTTCTGTAGGATCTCTTTTGTATTGGTTTGTTTATCTTCTTATTGTTGTGATTCGGAAGGAAGTGTTGGTATTCTCCGCGCTCTTTTGGCTGCTTGAGTGTCGTATTTGTGAGCGAGTGTTCCCATGACCCGTATGGAGGATGACGCCCGCCGCGGGCCTGGCGGAAAGAGTAAGGCCATCGAGTATCTTCTGAAGCAGACGGACATGTTTGCTCACTTTCTGGGATCGCCGGCCACTTCTGGAGCGGGCTCGAGTTCGGGTAGCGGTAGTGTGAGCAAGGCGGGCCGTCGTACGAAGGGTGTGGAAGGCGACCACCGTCATCGTAAGACCGAGCAAGAGGAAGATGAAGAGCTTTTGTCTGAGCTAAATGAGTCCAAGAGCCGTGCTCCGGGATCCGTCTCACCCGTGACCATCTTTGACGAGTCCCCCGCCTACATCAAGTCGGGGAAGCTCCGTGACTACCAAGTCCGAGGACTCAACTGGATGATCAGCCTCCACGAAAACGGGCTCAACGGTATCCTTGCAGACGAATGGGCCTGGGTAAAACCTGCAAACCATCTCTCTTCTGGGCTACATGAAGCACTACCGCTCCGACCCGGGTCCACACATGGTCCTCGTGCCCAAGACGACCCTGGCCAACTGGATGAATGAGTTCAAGAAGTGGTGCCCCACGCTGAGAGCCGTCTGTCTCATCGGGGACCAGGAGACACGAAACAAGTTCATTCGAGACACCATGATGCCCGGGGGATGGACGTCCTCGTCACCTCATTCGAAATGCTACTCAGGGAAAAGTCCGTCTTTAAAAGTTTACCTGGCGCTACATGGTCATTGACGAGGCGCATCGCATCAAGAACGAAGAGTCCAAACTCTCCCTCATTGTACGCGAAATCAAAACCAAACATCGACTCCTTCTCACGGGAACACCCCTGCAAAACAATCTCCATGAACTCTGGGCCCTCCTCAACTTCTTACTCCCCGAGGTCTTCAGCTCCTCGTCCGACTTTGACGAGTGGTTCAATACGGACAACTGCCTGGGGGATGATAGTCTCGTCAAGCGTCTCCACGGCATACTCAAGCCCTTTGTGCTCCGGCGGCTCAAGTCCGACGTGGAAAAGTCCCTTTTGCCCAAGAAGGAGACCAATATCTATATTTCGCTCTCGAAAATGCAGCGGGAGTGGTATACAAAGATCCTCATGAAAGACATTGATATTGTGAACGGAGCAGGGAAAGTAGAGAAGATGAGGCTGCAAAATATTCTCATGCAGCTTCGTAAATGTGTGAATCACCCCTATCTCTTCGACGGAGCCGAGCCAGGGCCGCCCTACACCACGGACGAACATATTGTAGACAACGCCGGTAAATTCAAGGTCATTGACAAGCTGCTCCCCAAGCTCAAAGAACAGGGCTCCCGTGTTCTTATCTTCACACAAATGACCCGGATTCTGGACATCCTGGAGGACTACTGCTGGTTCCGGGGATACTCTTACTGCCGCATTGATGGACAAACCGCCCACGAAGATCGAGAGCGACAAATTGACGAGTATAATGTGCCCAACTCTGAGAAGTTCATTTTCATGCTCTCCACGCGTGCAGGAGGCCTGGGCATCAACTTATACACCGCAGACATTGTGATCCTCTTCGACTCCGACTGGAACCCCCAGGCAGATCTTCAGGCCATGGATCGAGCGCATCGTATCGGACAAAAGAAGCAGGTCAAGGTCTTCCGCCTCGTCATGGAAAACACTGTGGATGAGAAAATCGTGGAGCGGGCAGCCATTAAGCTTCGCCTGGACCGGATGGTCATTCAGCAGGGACGCATCTCGGATCAGAAACAGAATCTCAACAAGGACGACATGCTCAACATGATTCGTCACGGGGCCAAACAGGTCTTTAGCAAGACAGAAGAGGGGATCACGGACGCGGACATTGATGAGATTCTGGATCGGGGACAGGCCAAGACGGAAGAGGTGAACAAGAATCTGGCGCAGCTCGGGGAGTCCTCCCTTCAGGGATTCACCTTGGACACCAAAGAGGAGACAACGGGGACGATTTATAACTTTGAGGGTCAGGACTTTAAGTCCAAGCAGCGGGATGAGATCGGCATGAACTGGATCGCTCCTCCCAAGCGTGAGCGTAAGGCCAACTACGCCGTGGACGCCTACTTCCGTGAGGCCCTTCGCGTAGGAGCCGCTGAGCCTAAGGCTCACAAAGCACCCCGACCTCCTAAGCAACCCATTGTGCAAGACTTTCAGTTCTTTCCTCCGAGGCTCTTTGAGCTTTTGGACCAGGAGATCTATCACTATCGGAAGACCTTGAGCTACAAAGTTCCTCTGAATCCGGATCTGGGCTCTGAGGCTAAAAAGATACAAAAGGAGGAACAAAGAAGAATTGACGAGGCTGAGGAGCTGACAGAGGACGAACAAGAGGAAAAAGAGGATCTACTCAATCAGGTAAGATCACATAACCACATGTAGTAGAAACAGGGTCTTACTTTGTGACTATGAAGAGCTATTTTTTTACCATGAGAAGTTAACAAATAACTTCCAAATGTTGAGAATTTTAATACAAAGCTGGCTGAAAAGACATTTTTGAAAGATACTTTCGAACCTTCGTTTTATAATGCTTTTGAAATTATGCATACAGCAAGACATTTATGTTTGTATCTCTCTGTTTTCAATATATTTATATTATTAACACAACGAAAATGCAGTTGTAAATACGTTAAGATACTTTTATAAGCATTATCGTATTAAATTTAAATTTCTTATCCTATCTGGCTTCTATTTCAGCAATTATTAACTGAAAAATGCTGTTGTCTTAACTTTTCATGTCAACATGCAATAAATGTTGCGAGATAGTTTTTATTTAAAAAATAGAATTTACTTTGATTTTTTTAAATGAAAAAGACTCAGCCTAGTTGGCAATTAAAATTCGTGCTGAAAAACCTACTTGATTTTTACAAGCTTGCTTTGAACAATTGAGGGCGTATTTTTGCGCAACATACAAATTTGCCTTCCCGACAAAAGAAATATTAAGTAAATAATGATTGTCGGTTCCAGTACTTATTTTCGTAAGTTAGATATTAATTTATTAAAGATGTATTTATTTCATTTCTAGCCACCATAGTTCGACATATTCAATATATTTTCACATTTAAAAAAGGTTGTGGAGAAGTATATCTATTTAAAACTTATTTGGAATAAAAGGTTTCTTAATTATAAGTTTTAGTTTAAGACATGACATTTTGGATCAAGAAGTATATTCTATTTTTTGGTACTCAAAAATTGTTTTTATTGGGAGTGTTTCCATTGATCATACTTGTGTGGAAATAAATGTTGAAGAAATCACTCCCAAATAATCCAATTAATAACTCATGAGAACAAAGTTTGGAATTTTTAAAGATAAATTATTGATTAACACGTTAACTTTGAAGAAAATGACAGTTATTAACAAAGAAATACAAACAATTTGAAGTGTAAAATGAGACATTTCTTCATTATATCTGTCTGTATCCTCAACAATGGTTTGTCCATTATTCCGCTCCATTGGTTTTTCTTAGATTCTATTGATACTCACATAAGCAAAGAATATAAAAATGAATATTCTATTATACGAATGTAGACAAATGTGATTGTGCTCACATAATTATATTTAAAACAACAGAGCTCTACACACAAAAAACATGTTAAGGCAGAATGAATTGACCTAAGCATTTTATTAGGTATCGAAGTATTAAATATCTTAAGAAAACATTATATAGGTTGTATTTAAATTGAATACAACGTAATACGAAGCAACAGAAAAGCGTCAAAACCTTGCAATGAAATACAATTTATTCCCCCCAAATTTATATTTAACAGCATTTTCCTTGTTATTACATTCAGTGACATAAGCTTACATAAACATGTAAAAAACAGAAAAATTAAGCATTAGCTCAACTGTTGATTGTGCGGATTCATCTTCTTCGAATAAGATTTCTTAGTGGTCGAGGTCCTGATCAAATAACCATTTGTTGATCTTCATTACTCAAACGCATATCTATAACAATTTTGAGTCCCGGGGGTCCCTGATTGGACTGGTGTAATGTTTCAACCTGTTTCAGTTGCTCTCTAATTGAAAAGGTCCTGGGTTCTATGGAGTAATCGTGTTAAAAATATAAATATTTTATATATAGATTGATACATACTTTAAGACTTTAACACAATAAAATAATAATAAATATCTCCTTCTTTTTTAGGGCTTCACCAACTGGACGAAGCGTGACTTCAATCAGTTCATCCGCCTCCACGAAAAGTATGGTCGGGAGGATATCGACTCCATATCCCGCGAAGTAGAGGGCAAGAGCCCCCAAGAGGTCCTTGACTACAGCAAGGTCTTCTGGGAGCGATGCTCCGAGCTCCAGGACGTGGACCGGATCATGGGGCAGATCGAGAAGGGCGAAGCCAAGATCCAGCGCCGCTTCCACATCAAAAAGGCCCTGGATGCGAAGATCAACCGCTACCGAGCCCCCTTCCATCAGCTCCGCATCGCCTACGGGACCAACAAGGGAAAGAACTATACGGAGGAAGAGGATCGCTTTTTGGTTTGCATGCTGCATAAATTGGGCTTCGACAAGGAGAACGTGTACGATGAGCTGCGTTGCGGCATTCGGAATGCCCCTCAGTTCCGCTTTGATTGGTTCATTAAGAGCCGTACGGCCATGGAGCTTCAGCGGCGCTGTAATACCCTTATTACCCTCATTGAGCGAGAGAATCATGAGATAGAGGAGAAGGAAAAGGCGGAACAGAAGAAGAAAAAGGGATCCAAGGATTCCTCCTCATCCGCCTCCTCCAAGGCCACGCCACATAGCGCCTCTTCCACGCCATCCGGCAAGAGCCAAAAGAGAAAAGGGGACAAGGCAGGAGACGAAGAGTCCTCCAGTAATAGTAATAATACGGCTTCTGCCAAGAAAAAGTCAAAAAAATGAATGATCAATGACTATAATATATATTGTATTCTGTTCCTGCTCTTCTTTTTCATACACCATTTTGTCTTTGGTAAGGCAGACCAAAAAAGGTATTATAA
>CP045894.1:20839402-20856784 GCA_013387185.1 Caligus rogercresseyi
TTAGCAAAAAAATTAATGACATATTATTTCTGCATTTCACATATAAATCAATATTGGCAATGATCATAAATTGTATATACATTATATTTGCGATAACTCACTTCATGAACATTTTATGATTGTTAATTGTATATTGATTAGAAAATAGGCATTTAAAACTTCTAATTATTATTCATTTGAAGTAATTCATTTAACTGTTCAATAACTGGTTTTAATGTCTTCCGGATTAGTTTATTAGATTACGATGGTTATTTGGGCAATTTGACTCTAGAGCAATCGTAATAATATCTCGAAAAAAGCTTTGGTTCAAACTACTGATTTAATAGAATTTGGTTATTCATTATTTTAAGAAGACCTTTTCATTGCATATATAAATTTCATCTATCCAATATTAAAAATCACTTCATTTTTTGTTATAAAGTCAAGTCTGCTGCTTTAATATATTTCCGCTAAAACGTACTTACAATCTGCAATCCTGGTTTCTGGTATCCCCAAACGCCCCAGTCTACCATAAGGCCCCTATGGTAAAACATAACGTGTTAAGTTGTTGTTTTAAGTATTTAATAAAAGGCTGGAAATATTATTTGCTAAATTAAAAAATATTTACTATTGCATTTAACTAACAGCTTTCAAATTAAACTAATATTATGTTATTTGTAATGCATACTTAGAAATAAAATTTAATGTAATATTTTGTTATTAAATATATTTTTAGTTGTAATCTTTTACAGAGCCTTTTGTGTTTATATGTATTATTTATTTATGTTTATTTAAGAATATGTATGATTTTATATGTATAAAGTGATATTTTTCGTTCTCGTCGGATCAAGTTCAAATAATGCGTGATGGCTATTAGAACACAGGGGTAGAGCTTCCTTTGACTTTTATATAGGGCCGTATTCGGCCCTTGTTAAGGAGCTCTATTTCTGTGTCTCAGCGGCTGTCCGAAAGAAAATCATCATTCACCCATCCACCTTTTCGCTAAAAGGTTGTATCTGAGTAAGTAAGAAATAGTAATGGTCTCAAAGAGACACAAGATAGGATACTAATGATATTATAAAAATTCATGTCTTTTTTATCTATGATTGAATGCTGTAAATGGGCCCCAAGGCTGGAATGAATTGCATAAAAATTTTTCAAAGTGATCATAATAAACTAAATGTTCCATGAGGGCACAGTCTCTTAACGATAGGCGAATAGTCTGTGTCATTAATAATGTAGCATTCGTAGTCCATTCCAAGCAATAAGCACTGCAAATTTTGCCTCAGGTCGATAAAAATGATGAAATCACCCTTTTTACGTAAATATATCTTATACAGAGAACATCCCATCTTTGTCGAAACCAGCTGCGGGACCGAAATCAGATGCGAAAAGTGAATTTCTGGTCAATATCCTTTCCCCCTTTTTCTTATGAAAAGTCTATTTTCGTATGTATATATATATATCCTACAACAACCATTGTTAAATAGTCATTACTAAGTCGATGCCGTTGATCAATTCCACAATCCTAATCATGTCGTAAATTATTGTGCCTTTTACTGTGGGTATTTTGTCATCCTGAATAATCTTTTCATATATTCCACAAAAAGTTACAAGAAAACATACTTTTATCATAAGTGTTAAACGAACTAAAAAAATAAACTTTTTCAGACTAAGTAAGGGAAGCGAAAATTGAAGAGTGAAGTAGTCGAAGCTCACTTTATTCCATTATGCAATCAATAATATTCACTCCTCCAAGGCGGGGATCCATTTTAGGCACTCTCATTGCAGTACATAAATTAATATTATATATCAAACATTTCATCTTTCTGCTTTGAGACCTTAAGATAATAATACCATGTTTTTTTACTATGTTACCTTTCCTTCCCATACCCACAAATCCTATAACTTTTAAGAGCTTAGGGTATACTTTGTTAAAAACATCCTCCTGCGAAATATTGGCTTCGTAATGAAATCCCTATTAACATATTTTCTCTGTGTTTGACAGCGAAGTATATATATATACCTATATATATATATATATATATCGAAATAATGGTTGTAAGTTTCATTGACAACTTCCTCTGCAGAGCTTTCCTTTTCCTTTCCTTTGCTCTCTTTCTCAGCTTCTTTGTCTTCTTCTTCTGTGTAAGTTTCCCCACCGTGAGTCAGCCTACAGAGGGGCTTAATACTCCATCATACGTAAATGACGCAATGAATGAATTTCCTTTGTTCAAAGTGCGTTGGGTTATATGTTTTTTGATATGGAGGAAAGATCGTTTATTTTGCACACAAAAAATACTATGAATCGTTCTTATTGCTTTGTTTTTATTATATGAGTTAATTCATGACATGTGTAATGTGGAAAAAAGGCTTTAAAGTGTCATCGGGAATTTAGGTTGTTCATAACCCAAAAATATAAGACTCTAAAATTAAAAATCGGTAGTTTAGGAAAATATACATCTGTACTCATATGTTTTCATTGTAAATATGTTTTTTTTTTGTACACAGATACAACTTTATTTTTACCGTTCATTCAACCTCTTAAAAAACTCACAACAAACTTATAACCACTTATCATCCATGTATTTATGATATTTGTAAAATCATTGGGGAGGGGCACCCTATTACATCTGAGTTTATAAATATAAAACTGCATTTTAGTTGTTATAAAATTATTTTTTTCTTGATGTGGGCCAACATAAAAGAAGACAAATTCTCTAAGAGGTAATATCAGATTAAAATTCTCATAAAAGAAACGCGCATATTTGGGTGCCTACGGCGCCAATATGTTCGCCCTACTGGTCCATCACTTTGCAAATAGTTTTATTAGGTCTGCCTTGACCCAAGGATTCCATAGGTACCTTCAAAGTTCAAATTTGACCATAAATGTGGGAGGAGATAGCGTGCGGACATACAGACGGACGGACGGACAGAGATTGGTGAATTATTATATAGATTTACCAAATGTATTATGACCATCCGTCCGCATTCCATTAAAAAGTGTCCTATGGTTTCCCTTGCATGCCCACAAAAAAAGCAAAACCTTTCTTCTGTGTTTTTCCAAAGAGTAGCATCCAAAGACAAAGTGTTGGTTACTATTTTTTACTTTAACCAAGAGAGACGATTGTTTAATAAATTTGATTGAAGACCTTCCATAATTTGTTTCGTTGATGCTTCTACTCTATATTCTTCTCTTCTTCTCTCAATCGGGCTAATAAAGAATTTAATAGCACCCCTTTCGAATAAGATGTTACGAAGCTTACTGTTTTCCATCATTGAAATAAAATCATAAAACTGTTCCTTGGCCCAATTTATCTTTTTCCGAAACTGATTTTACGTAAGATACTCCTCTTCTCTAGACGTTCATTATGGTATAAACATTTTCATCATTATAAATATCCTCAATGGAAACAAGTTTTTTCTTAATAGAAGTGTTCTTAGGAAAGTCACTCTTGTATGTTTTCAACTGGCTCCTGCCAATCCATTTTCTCTAAAAATTTATCAGTTATTTCTGTAAATATACATCCTTACAATTTCCAAAAAGATCCGATTTCCTGAGATGCCTCTATAACTTTAAAGGGGCCTTTAACCATTTCTTCGTCTAGAGTAAGGTTTCTACCCTCAAGTAATCTCGTTTGAAGCATTTCTTTCCATAGAGTTCCCTGTACTGTAATTATAATGAACCATTTAAATATTACTGCCTTCCAGAAAAAATTCCATATGGGAATAAAAAACTTTCACAAGTTTCCTCGATCTTCTTACATAAATCAACTGAATATGGCGTTAATTTTAAAACGTGCGTTATTTTTGGTAAAATTAATCTATTCCATATAAAAATTCTAGAATTTTTTTGCATTCTTTGACGTGCTTTGTTGGATATTTTCCTCAATTAATTAGTTTTCTAAAATATCTCTCTTATCAAAAGTTATATATGTTCCAAGAATCTTTAAAATATTTTTTCCCGTATTCCATTTAAGTTGAACATTACTTTTAAAATTTGCCATTAAATGAGTCTTTAAAAAATTTATTTCAAATCCCGAGTCGTGTTTAAAATGTTCCAATAATTCCAAAGTCTCTTTAAAAGAATCTCAAATTTCCTCCCGACTTCTAGAGTAGAGTACTGTTATATCGTCTGAAAAGGCTTCTACTTTAGATTCAAACTTTCCTACCTTAATACCTTTTATTTTTGAATTCGTGCATATTTTCTCAATAAGGGCATTGAGGCACATTATAAATAATGTTGGTGAGATAGGGTTGCCTGTTGACATCCTCTATTCACTTATAAAATGTTTTCTTCACTGTCGAAGAAGGTAGCTGTACTGCAAAGACTTACTGCTACCATTCTTGTAAAACCTTATCCAATCCCGCTACCCTCTTAAAATCTTTAAAATAAACTGATGTGACATACTATCAAATGCTTTCTTAAAATCTACCCCCATTACTGCCATAAACTTGTTTTTCGTATAAGCATACTCAATAGAATCTTTCATACTTATTCCAACATCCTCCATTTGGTTGGAACAAATCCTTTTTGAGAAGGATGTATTATGTACATTGGGTAAATGCTTTCTAAGTCTAATCTATTTATTAATTCACCAATCTCTGTCCGTCTGTATGTCCGCACGCTATCTCCTCCCACATTTATGGTCAGATTTGAACTTTGAAGGTACCTATGGAATCCTTGGGTCAAGACGGACCTAATAAAACTATTTGCAAAGTGATAGGACCAGAAATGAAAAAAAATCAGACCTTGTCTGATTTTACTACCTACTTTTCAAGATAAAGAGAGGAAAAAAGAAAAGGAGGAGGAGGAGTTAGAGAAATGGAAAAAGAAAAAAGCATCTCATGTGACTTAAAACATAATCTTTGTACAAAGTCAAACTTTTTATGAAGAATGTTTGTACAAAACCGAAAATTATTTTCTCTCTCCTCTCTTATATTCTTTAAGGTCTGTTTCACTCACAAACTAGCTCCAAAACCTACCCATACCTGAAGGGCGAACATATGGGCGCCGTAGGCGGCCAAATATGCGAGTACATATGATTTGATAATTATAGGATTTGTATGCAAATTAGTCAATGGATTGATTATCCTTAATTATTACCAAATACATCAATGTGTTGATCAGTCTCGGATTCGTAGTTAAGTAAGTTATTAAATGGATCGATCAGAAAGCTAGTCTAGAGGTTTCCAGGACAAAGAAACAGTATGTTTTTAGTTGTCTTACAGATAGCATCGAGGTATTATGTTGCCTGTACTTAGTATATTTGCCAAACAAATATATTTTATCAGTAATCAAATATTTACAAGGCTTTTAAAAAACTGATCCTCCTCTAAACTGAATCATGCATATCATTTTGTATAAAGAGATCTCAGATAAATTGAATTGTATATGCAATTAAATATTGTGTATTTATTTTTTGAAGTCTTGTATTAAAAAAGTTTTTGATTATTAAAATATATCTATACTTATAAAAAGAATTCCGTTCGTTCGTTTGTGCGTTCGTTCGTTTCCCTGTATCTCCCGAACGGTTAATTAGATCTTGATGAAATTTTCAGTGAATAGTTTTGTGAGCTCAGGGAGTGTTTTGGTGGGGTTGTCAACTCCCGGAAAATTCGTCATCGACATGCTTATTTATTCGCCAAAACGTTTTTTGCCGATTTTTTAAAATTTACAAGTTAGATTTTGCCCAAATTTTCTGTGGATAAGACTGAGGTACTAAAACGTGTTTTTGTTTTTTTGAGTGTTTCCCGGAAAATTCGTTTTCTACATGATTACTTAAAAATATTTTCTTTCTGTCCTGTATGTCCCCCCAAATTTAAGTTTTGTGGAAAATAACAACACTTTTTTATATTGCAACATCGTGCTAATCAAATTTCAATAATGCCTAGAGATGGAGAGGGATGTCAATACCCAGCCTTAAGGAATACAAAACGGAAAAAATGGCAATGACGACTTTTTAAGGAACTAATTTTCATTAGGAAATAACATTAGCACTCTTTGAAATGGCTTAAAAATAACTTCTTTTTATGATGTGTAAATTCCCAGCCTTAAGGAACAAAAAACGGAAAAAATGGCAATGAAGACCCAAGGACAACTTTTTAAGGAACTGATTTGAAAATGAAAAATCACATGAGATGACATCACTAAAATTATTAATCTTCTTTTTACGATGTTTAAATACCCAGCCTTAAGGAATACGAAACGGGAAAAAATGGCAATGAAGAGCTATGGCAACTTTTTAAGGAACTGGTTTGAATATGAAAGGCACATGCGATGGTTTCACTGAAATTATTCGTGTGATTCCTTCTTTGTGTGATATTTAAATACCCAGCCTTAAGGAATACAAAACGGAAAAAATGGCAAGGAAGACCCAAGACCACTGTTGAAGGAACTTATTTCAATATGAAAGGTCACATGCGATGACATCACTTGAATTATTCGTGTGATGTCTTCTTTTTACGATGTTGAAATACCAAACCTTAAGGAATACAAAACGGAAAAAAATGGCAAAGAAAACCCAAAGATAACTTTTTAAGAAACTGATTTTAAATGAAAAGTCACATGCGATGACATCACTTAAATTATTCATGTCATTTTTTTATTTTTACGATAATTAAATTCTCAGCCGTAAGGTATAAAAACGGAAAAAATGGCAATGAATACCAATGTCAACTTTTTAAGGAACTGATTTTAATATGAAAAGTCACATGCGATGATTTCACTGAAATTATTAGTGTGATTTCTTTTTGTGCGATGTTTAAATACCCACCCGTATAGAATGCAAAACGGAAAAAATGGCAATGAAGACCCAATGACAACTGTGAAGGAATTGATTTAATATGAAATGTCACATGATATGACATCTCTGAAATTATTCGTGTGATTTCTTCTTTTTATGATGTTAAATACCCAGCCTTAAGAAATACAAAACGGAAAAAATGGCAATGAAGACCCTATGACGACTTTTTATAGAATTTATTTTAATATGAAAAATCACACGGGATGACATCACTAAATTATTGGTGTTATTTTTTTAAATCCAGACTATTGTCAAGTTGGAAAATACCGGGCAGCGCCGGGTAATATTCGCTAGTATATAATATTCTAAAAGTATGGTTCAAAAATAAAGTAAACAATACATAGAAAGCATAAATAGAATATAAATATATATATATATATATATATATATATGATATACCTACATACATAACATTATGTATATACAAATGTATATATAGTTATATATATATGTATGTATATATATATATATCAGAGCTGCGATTCGATAGAAAAATCTACCCCGGTTCGATATGCGGTATATACCTTCTACCGATCGATATCAGTATTCGGTAGATTTTATTATATTCTACAGTATCGATCGATATTCGGTACGGTAGATTAGAAAGAGAGAGAAATTTATTTATGTATCTGCTTTTACTTCTTCATATGCATTTAATATAGGATAGTTTATAACAAAGGACAATTAAATACATCATTTGTTATAATTTATTAAAGATTATTTGAAATTTAATACATACTAGTCTTATATAAATTATATATGTACTTGGATTTGGTGGGAAATGGAAGGCTATAGTTTTTTTCTCTTCTATTGAAGGGAATAAGATCTCTATATCTTTATGTCTGTATGTTAATGTTACAAAAGTCATACTTTCAAATATTGGTTGTTTCTACCGAATATTGTATAATCGGTTCGGTATTTGAAATCTACCGTCGGTAGTATCGAATACCGATTTACATTCGGTAGTCGCACCCCTGATATATATATATATATATATATGTATTGGTAACAACGTTTTATTTTTTATTAAGTGATGAGTCATTATCGTCTAATATCATTTAAAATATTTAGCATGATAGTGAGTATAAGCAGTTCCTTTATTGAGCTAACACAAAAAGAGAATATTGGAAGAATCACTTAAAAGGATTCGCAAATGACATGAATAGAGGCCAATACATATATATATAGAGAGAGAGCTTATTGGATCCTTCAGAGAAATACGTCATTGTGTCCCGAATACAGCTGAACGATGTTTCTCTGCTAATTGGAGGGGATAAGCTCTCTATATCTTTATATCTCTATGGATTCTTCCGAGAAATACGTTATAGTGTCCAGAATACAACTGATCGATGTTTCTCTTCTAATTGAAGGGGATAAGCCTCTATATCTTAATATCTCTATGGGCCAATACGATGAGACAATTTCTCTTTTTAATAATATTTTTCTCAGAATTGATATTCGGACTCAAAATATTGAAATATAATTTTGTAGCAACATACAAACTGTGTTTCTTTATTTATCATTATTCCCTCTTCTTTTCTTCCATTTTCTTTCACTTATCAATATTATATCATTCATAGGATTAGCGTTGCGCCTGAGTCTTCTTTATTCAATAAAAGTACATAGATCCTTTATGAGCAGAGTAGTTTCTATTATAAAGATAGTCTAATTGTGCACCTCCTAAATCATAGATTGACAAAGTGTGCAGTGAGATACAGTCCATAAAAGTATGGAGATGATATGCATACAACATGTGCTAGTGGATCGACTATATTTGGAAAGATAAAATACACTTTTTTAATTTGGCGGGAAAATATAAAGTATTCAATTTTTAATAAAGGGAGTCTTAAAGAAAATATATGGAAGATAATTTCAATAGCTTATGATTTGGCTCGTAAAAAACATTGCTTGAATTATACCCATCAATATTTTAACACATTGATTTAAAATATAATAGTTTTTTAAATGTATGTTGGGTTTTTCATTTGTTTCATAAATGACAGAGTTGCCAAATGCAAGAATAAAATAGTGTGTTTCAAAGACATTAAACTTTCTTTTCTTGAAAGGCTGCAACACCAACTCAATTTTAATGTAAAGAACATAAATGAGATTCTTAATATATAAAAGCGAGCAGTCATCCAAAAGGGTGTAATATATATTTTTCCCCATGAAGCTGATTGATTAGAAAAGAGGACTGAAATTGAGTTAAATAAATAAAACAAAAATAAAAACTATAATAAAGGAAAAAAAACCTCAAAAGAGTTGAAATGCACTCTAAAATGTACAATATCAAAGATCTCAAATATATTTTTAATATCTTAACCCTAACCAGGCCGGGTTATTTTGGCTCCTCTATAGCCGGGGGGGGGGTTGATTCCACCCCCCTCAGATCTCGGCAACGGAGCGACGAAAATTTGTAAATTTGGCACACAACTAGGTCTTACTAATGTACACCCACGAAATTTCATCACCATAGAACAAAAGGTTTTTTTAATTATGCATGTTCATTATTCAAATATGCAATTTTGCATCAAAATGTGATCTTTCATACACATAACAGAAATTAATGCCACTAACATCAATCTTTAGCATTATTACATCATAGTATCATACTGATATATCATACATGTCACAGAACATAAAATTAATTTGCATACAGTAATAATTATGCAAATTAGTCGGTATTTATGCATATTGTATGCTATGGGAAGTTCACGTTTTGCCACGCGGACGTTCGCAAAATGACCTGCCGCGCCGTAGGGGTAGGTCCGATTTTTTCGAAAATGGTATCAAAAGATGCGCAATACTTCAATCTTAAAAGTCATAAAATTTAGCGCGTAACTATTTTTTTTCACGAAAATATCCCAGAAAACCGGAGGGGGGGTGATTCCGCCCCCCCCGGCCTGGTTAGGGTTAAAGCTTCACATTTACCCATAATCGAATATAACTAAATTGTAAATTGGCAGCGCTATTTGATTCAGTTTTAGAGAGTGGCAGTTTATTTATTATCTCAATTCAGGGATAAATCACTGTATGAGAAACCAAAATAAAATATTGACTATATCAGCAGTCTTATTTATATAGTAATTATATGAAATGTTTTTTCTGTAGGGACACTCAGAGGTTTTGAGGACGACGTCACATTAATTGTTATTGTTTCTTTGACAGCTGTGCTCATATATAATTGTTGTTTCATCATGAAGCAGTAATCACTCGCCGAGAGCAAGGCTTGCAAATTGTTAAAATGTAACTCCCCCAATAACATTTTGAAAGGTATTTTATTGTTTGGTTTTCCAAAAAAGCAAAAAAATCGATCAGATGCTTCAAAAGCGATTACTTATACGATCATAAATGCTAAGGCTCTTATTGCAAAGAGGTTGACCACCAACGAATACATCCGATCCGAGGAACTCAGAGCCATAATGCTCTCAGCGGCGGCGAGATATGGAGCACTTTCGCTACGGATACTGTCAGTTGCGGAAGACTCTTGGAGTGTCGCCGCGAAAGAAATAAAATATTTCCCATCAAAGTCGAAGAGTCTTTTGAAAATAATAAAAAAACTATTGAAATTTTATTAATGTTTTTTTATAGATATTTCTTTTATTTTGTTCCATTCTATGTTAAGATATTTCTTTTATTGTTATGCATTCTATGTTAAGTTATTAATTTGATTTTATGTTTGTTAATCTTTTTTTGAAGTTTTAAGTTTAGACTAAAATGTCTATTTATGTATTTTAATACACAATAATTTCATTGAAATAAAGATTTGTAAAAAAAAATGTATTATAAACTAATAGAAGAGTAAGTTTGGTGAGATTGCTTTCTCCAGAAATGGATGAGTCAATTGATGTAACACATCTAGACGAAATTCTTTGGGATGAGGTGAAAGCTCAGCTCTATATCAATAAACGTTATAAGAGCTCAGAACAAATATTTAGCGTATAATTCTTGCAGTTTCAGCCAATTGCTGTGGAAAAGTACCTTGTAGATAATTGAGCTCAACGATTGGTCTTTGTAGTGAGCATTCAAAAGCCATCGAATGTCATTCAAAAATAGACTTGAATGTATTTGACTGGCAAATGAAGAAATCCTCGATGTCTCAAACCTTTCTTTTATGTGTGCACTCTTATTGAAACCCCCTTTAGATATTAATTACAACTGTGTACGGAGCAAAAGATCAAGAGATAAATGGGATGAAATATAAGTTATGGATACAAATAAGAAAAAATGTAATGGTAGCATAAATTCAATATTAAGAAATCACACTCTGTTACAAACGTCACTATTGAGGTATAAAAACAACAAAAATGCCAAAAGAAGGTAAGATTTTTCAATATATGGAAAACAATGTTTCTGTGTTTTGTTCTTACATCAGACCCACCTCGCTGAAGCCGATTTCAGTGTCAACCTACAGCGGCCTTTCTGTTAGCTTCGACTTTGTTTATCAAGAGTTTCCTGAATGTGCATAAATATTGAAATGCTTATATATATATATATATATATAATATATATATATATATATATATACATATACCGGGTGCAGGACGGAAATTACAACACTTACCTCGTATATTGTTTACACCCCTCTGTGTCTGTTTAAAAGGATTCGATCAGAAAAATTTAAAAATATAAAACGTTAATTTAACTCTTACTTTAATTTTTTATTCTATATATCTGCCCTTAACAGCAACAACACTCTCCAGACGGGCCCTGAACGCCTGACAGACAGACCGTATGTAATGAGCGTCCATTCCATCCCAGTGTTCATCAACGGAGGCCTTCATGGCTTCAATATTGGGGTAAAGTATTCTGTAGGCCCTGGCCTGCACATGCGGCCAAAAAGAAAAGTCCAAAGGGCTTACATCAGGGCTGCTTGGAATCTACTTTTCCTTATCCCAAGTGGGATGCTCTCTGACAAAAAATATGGGTGGATTTTGCTGTAAGGGCTGGTGTTCCATCCTGTTGGAGCACCATTTTTTGGTTTAGAAATGTTTGGTGAACCCAGGGCAAAAGTTTGGTGTGCAGCTCTTTAATGTACGTGGCTGTATTCAAGCGAAACCCTCGGGAAACCAAATCAATGGCATTGAAACCACAAAGACCAGAGACATGGCTGAGGCTGGATGTTTGATAGTGGTAATTGTTTAAAGTCTTCATCAACATCTTCAAAGGCCACACACCGGTCATTTCTTCTATTTCTGACCGGATTCACAGGTCTTTTCATCAATGAAGATGATGATCCTTCCAGTTGGTGCAGATTTCAGGTCATTGATCAGACCCTTGCAATGTTGGAGATGAGTCACTTTGATTTGAGGTGTCAATAATGGCCTCTCAAACATCACTAGGGACCTGCCGCCACACTCCTTGACAGCCCTTCTGACTTTACTGTCATCAACACCAGGGTCCTTGGCATGAGCTCTCATGCTGGTGATTGGAGCCCTTTGGATCACTTCACAAATCAATTGTGGTTTCAATTTGTACTTGCCACCACTCCTAGATTTCCTCTCGACCCCTTGGTTAATGTCCAGCTTTTTGTTGAGGCGGTAAATGGGCAATCTTGCCACGTTCAGTTGCTTGGCAATCTCAGTTGGAGTCTTATCCGCGCCAATAAACGTCGACACTTGAACTCTAGAGTCTCGTTCCATCTCTCTGCTTATTCTCACAGGAAAATGATATTAACACAAAAGCATAAACATAAGCACCGCTACCGAAGTTATTTAGCGACACATTTTGTTCGACACCTCTCGTAATCTCAAATCAAATTTTTGTAAGTGTTGCAATTTCCGTCCCGCACCCGGTATATATACCAGGTGTGTAAGTATGAAATCGGAATTTGCCCATAGGTGTCACTAGATGTTGATCCAGTTACCAACACATCACGTCAGCGGTGTCCTGTTATTGTTTAAATATCCGACAAAGATTTCCAACTCACAATAACACGAGTTTCATTCAGTAGCATTAGTTTATTAGAGATAAACATGTCGAGTTTTGTGCCAACAAATTACGCTTTGCGGACAGCCCTACTTTTCTGTTTTCATGTGAAGAAAACCGCAGCCGAATCGCATCGAATGCTTCTGGAGGCGTTTGGTGAGCATGCTCTTGGTAAAAAATAGTGTTTCGAGTGGTTCAAACGGTTCAAAAGTGGTGATTTTGACGTGAGGAACGAAGAACGTGGAAGACCACCGAAAAAGTTTGAAGATGCTGACCTGCGAGCCTTGTTGGACGAAGACGACGCTCAAACACAACAACAACTGGCGGATAAGTTAAAGGTGACCCGAGAACCCTCTTCCTTCGGTTGATTTGGATCGAGTTTTGCGTGAAAAACGACCAGAATACCAACAAAGACAACACAAGGTGATTTTGCTGCACCAGCACACAAAGCAAACAGGTCCAGGAAACGATAGAGTCGTTCCATTGGGAGATTCTTCAGCACACGACTATTCACCGACCTTGCCCCATCCGATTACTACTTGTTTGCATCGATGGGACACGCACTTGCTGAGCAGCGCTTTACTTCTTACGAATATGTACGAAAATGGCTCGATGACTGGTTTGCCTCAAAAGAGCAACAGTTCTTTGGCGAGGAATCCACAAATTGCCAGAAAGATGGGGAAAATGTATAGATAGCGATGGCAATACTTTGAATAAGTTACTTTGTATCATATCATTACAATAAACGTCTTTTTTCTGTACAAAAATTCCGGTTTCATTCTTACACACCTGGTATATATATATATATATATATATATATATATCATATATATATATATATTCCCAAGACAGAATCCCCGTGCCGAATAGCCTCATCTCATAAGTAAACCATCGCAGACAATGTGGTATGGAGTTCCTTTATCGTCCTGGCAGAGCCGACAGGTCGGGCTCTCACCATCCTAATTTGAAGAGATGTCAATTTATGTCGATGTGACCGCTACATTGACGGATCTCTCTTGATATTGAATATATTTTTCTAACATGGGGATCTGTATGAATAATTTTGGCGTTAATCCTTCATTTGTTGCATGCATTTGCTTCATAGGGATCATGTTAAACTAATTTTATTTAGAAAGTCGCAAATAACATCTTGTAGGCTAAATAATAACATCTATACTTATAAAAAAAGAATCCGTTCGTTCGTTCGTTCGTTTGTGCGTTCGTTCGTTCGTTTCCCTGTATCTTCCGAACGGGTCATTAGATCTTGACGAAATTTCATTGAATAGTTTGAGAGCTCAGGGAGTGTTATATTGGGTTTGTCAACTCCTGGAAAATTCGTCATCGAATGCTTATTTTATTCGCCAAAACGTTTTTTGCCGATTTTTAAAATTTGCAAGTTAGATTTTGCCCAATTTTCTGCGGATAAGACTGAGGTACTAAGACGTGTTTTGTTTTATTGAGTGTTTCCCGGAAAAATTCGTTTTCTACATGATTACTTAAAAATATTTTCTTTCTGTCCCTGTATGTCCCCCCAAATTTAAGTTTTGTGGAAAATAACAACACTTTTTTATATTGCAACATCGTGCTAATCAAATTTCAATAATGCCTAGAGATGGAGAGGGATGTCAATGCCCAGCCTTAAGGAATACAAAACGGAAAAAATGGCAATGACGATGCAATGACGACTTTTTAAGGAATACTTTTCATTAGAAAATAAATAAAGCACTCTATGAATGGCTTAAAATAACTTCTTTTTACGATGTTTAAATTCCCAGCCTTAAGGAACAAAAAACGGAAAAATGCCAATGAAGACCCCAGGACAACTTTTAAGGAACTGATTTGATCCAAGCATCTTTTAGTCTATGATAAAATCGAAGTTGTAACCTATATATATATATTAACCATCACATATGATGACATCACTAAAATTATTCATCTTCTTTTTACGATGTTTAAATACCCAGCCTAAAGGATACATAACGGAAAAAATGGAAATGAAAACCCAATGATATCTTTTTAAGAAACTGATTTTAAAATGAAAAATCCAACGCGATGACATCACTTAAAATATTCGTGTAATTTCTTCTTTTTACGATGTTTAAATACTCAGCCCTAAGGAATACAAACGGAAAAAATGGCAGGGAAGACCCAATGACAACTGTTGAAGGAACTGATTTGAATATGAAAAGAAAAGCGATGACATCACTGAAATTATTCGTGTGATTTCTTCATTTTACGATGTTAAAATTCCCAGCCTTAAGGAATACAAAACGGAAAAAATGGCAAGGAAGACCCAATGACCCTGCTGAAAGAACTTATTTTAATATGAAAAGTCACATGCGATGACATCACTGAAATTATTCGTGTGATTTCTTCTTTTTACGATGTTAAATACCAGCCTTAAGGAATACAAACGGAAAAAATGGCAATGAAGAGCTATGACACTTTTTATAGAATTTATTTTAATAGAAAAATCACGCGCGATGACATCACTAAAATTATTGGGTGTGATTTTTTTCCATCAGACTATTGTCAAGTTGGAAAATCCGGGCAGCGCCGGGTAATATTCGCTAGTATATTTATATATATCTATACTAATAAAAAAAGAATTCCGTTCGTTCGTTCGTTTCCCTGTATCTCCCGAACGGGTCCTTAGATCTTGACAAAATTTTCAGCGAATAGTTTTGAGAGCTCAGGGAGTGTTTTAGTAGGGTTGTCAACTCCCGGAAAATTCGTCATCGACATGCTTATTTTATTCGCCAAAACGTTTTTTGTTGATTTTTTAAAATTTGCAAGTTAGATTTTGCCCAAATTTTCTGCGGATAAGACTGAGGTACTAAGACGTGGTTTTGTTTATTTGAGTGTTCACGGAAAATTCGTTTTCTACATGATTACTTAAAAATATTTTCTTTCTGTCCCTGTATGTCCCCCCAAATTTACGTTTTGTGGAAAAAAACAACACTTTTTTATATTGCAACATCGTGCTAATCAAATTTCAATAATGCCTAGAGATGGAGAGGGATGTCAATACCCAGCCTTAAGAATACAAAACGGAAAAAATGGCAATGACGATGCAATGACGACTTTTTAAGGAACTACTTCTCATAAGAAAATAACATATACCTCTATGAAACGACTTATAAATAACTTCTTTTTACGATGTTTAAATCCCAGCCTTAAGGAACAAAAAAACGGAAAAAATGGCAATGAAGACCCATGGACAACTTTTTAAGGAACTGATTTGAATATGAAAAATCACATGTGATGACATCACTAAAATTATTCATCTTCTTTTTACGATGTTTAAATACCCACCTTAGGAATACAAACGGAAAAAATGGCAATGAAGAGCTATGACGACTTTTTAAGGAACTGGTTTGAATATGAAAAGTCACATCCGATGATTTCACTGAAATTATTCGTGTGATTCCTTCTTTGTGTGATATTTAAATACCCAACCGTAACGAATACAAAACGAAAAAATGGCAAGAAGACCCAATGACAACTGTTGAAGGAAATAATTGAATAAGAAAAGAAATGCGATGACATCAATGAAATTATTCGTGTGATTTCTTCATTTTACAATGTTTAATTTTCAGCCTTAAGGAATACAAAACGGAAAAATGCAATGAAAACTCAATGATACTTTTTAAGAAACTGATTTTAGAATGAAAAGTTACATGCAATGACATCACGATATATTCGTGTCATTTTTTTTTATTTTTACGATAATTAAATACTCAGCCGTAAGGTATAAAAAACGGAAAAAATGGCAATGAATCCCAATGTCCACTTTTTAAAGAAACTGATTTTAATATGAAAAGTCACATGCGATGGCATCACAGAAATATTTCGTTGATTTCTTCTTTTTATGATGTTAAATACCCAGCCATAAGGAATACAAAACAGAAAAATGGCAATACGATCCTAGGACGACTTTTCATAGAATTTATTTAATATGAAATAAAATAATACTAACATTGTTTTGTGTGATTTTTTTTTCATCCGACTATTGTCAAGTTGGAAATCCCGGCAGCGCCGGGTACTATTCGCTAGTAATCTATTTAATATTATACTCAGTGACGTCAACCAGCTTTCCGTCAAGTGTCTTGTCAGGGGAGCACGCTCGATCGTTAGATGCAAATACTTTGTTTCAATATACCTTACATGCATGTACAAAAAGCTATCATTTTCTTTTTCAATGCATGTACATATAACAGCAAATAACAAGCACTACCTCAAGTAATATAATTGACACATTTCTTCTTAATGTGGATTTTTTTTTCTAAATAGAAATTAATACATTGAAGTACATTTATATGATTAAATATGTGTACGCCCTGTCACTATCGATCTGACCTCATTCCTATTCTTCCTCTCTCTCCAATCGTTTTGATAACGTCCGTTAAAAAATGGCGGTAGTATTACGTGTTGTAGGTCCACGCAAAAAACGCAGGACACACTTTGTCCTAATCATTGCGTAAATATATTCAATGTCGATAGAGGAGAAAGTCAACATCTCATTTGGCTCTTGCATAATGTTCAACAATTTTTAAATGATTACAAAATGGGCTGGCTCAAGGCAAATGAGCAGATTTAAATCTAGAGAGTTTTTTTGTAGCTCTCGTGTTATGTGCATTCTCCATATCAGGAACGGAGTGCATTGTAA
>CP045894.1:20856884-20871759 GCA_013387185.1 Caligus rogercresseyi
GAAGGAGTAAAGTCGTCCTGGCAGACGCGCCACGGTGACAACGTCTGGCTTCTCGGGGAGAGCAGAGAAAATCCCTCCGCGCGTTAGGAAGTCTCGAATCCTATCCATAAGCTCCTTTTTTCATATTCACTGCTCTCGTGATTCGGAGTTTCCTCATCATCACAGGTGCAGCCCGCGTCGTGAATGACGACTCCATCGATCTCCTCCCCTTCGTATTCCCCTCGCTCAAGTCATCCACGATCTGAGTTACTTCGTCCACAAACTCCTTACCGGACCTTCATAGTTCACAAGGAACCCCCGTTCTTCTGTAGGAAGACAAGACGTCTTCGAGCTTGATGAAAGCTCTTTGCGCTTACGAGATGTTTCCAGGGAGAACTGAATCTTGTCTTTCACCACGAAGGTACTCTGGTACAGAAGAAAAAACGTACAGTTTTTTTCAGCCTAGAAATTAAAAAAAAATTATGTGAAGAAGCTCTTCAGGAATTTATTCAAATAGATATAGAATATATATTTCATTTTTTAAACAAAATTGCTTATGAGTTATTTATTCATATATATTCATCAATCATCAAAGGGGCTACTCAAGAATAATCAAGAATATATATAAAATAATATTCGCACCTCACTTTTAAATCTACAGCTAACGATTGACAGAAATCATGCAATCGGCAGCGGTTTTCTATATTTTTTATCAAAGATGAAAATATTGGCAGCAGAAATCTAACCTCGGAACTATCGATGAACCAATATTAATCGTTGTCCCAGCTTTGCGAGATACAGATAATTATGCAACAATTTTAAAAAATGATGCAATTTTTCTTACTATACCTAATAATGTATAAATCCAACGAACCTTTCATAGAGTTGTATCTTGGGATATAGATTCAGAATGGGTTATGAACGGAGAAGAAATCCAGGTCGAAGTCAAGAACGTAGCCTCCTTCCACTGAGGGAATGGATGCAGGATTAAACTCCTGGATGTTGGAGATGGAAATCACATGAGGGAGACTTCCACGGTGTGGATGAGAGAAGATCGCTCTCGAACAAGCCCTCGCTAAGAAAATAGGGCTCCAGGCAGCTCACACAGAGCTCCCCACTCTCAGGATCCTCACCTGAGAAAATTGATTGAAGGACATAAAATCAATGGATTGTATATTTCTTGAAAAGCCGTCGATATAAGAACATAGTTTAATTCCGAGAAATCTTAACCTTCTTGCAATCTAAGAACGAAATCTCCTTTAAAACAAGATCCTAGAATATAGCTTTTCCTTTGTGTTTATACAGCATAGCTTTACGAGTTTAGAACTACCCCCCCCCCCCCCCCCCCCCCCCGTTACTATATTTCTAATCTCTCAAAGTCTACTTATAAAGTAAGCTACGTTTTTCTTTATGACAAATTGCATGTGTGTTAAAACTTATCTTCTTAATATCGGCCATATTTGATAAATGACCCATATTTGTAACATATTTTTCAAAATTATGGGTGCGATAGCCGTGCGTGTTAAGGCGTGTTCAACTCTCAATGTTGGGATGCTACCATACTGCTATAATGCTTATTATATCTGTCGGATGCAATCTATCAAATCAATTAGGCAAAAAAACATATTTTTCAAACACTAATGTAAAAGAAACATAGTTAAATTCATAAGTGGACTTTAGGGATAAAAATATTATTAACGGTGGATAATGGCACGGGAATGGTTTCGGGGGGTGATTGTCTGGGGGTGTTAGTCCTGTTACGTATCTTTACATAAGATATTATGGGTTATGTAAACACACAATTTAAAGGTTTAAAAATTAATAATTTTACCCTATTTTTAAACATATCTTAGAATGATGTGTTCATTTGGATTTTAAATTAAATAATATACTAGCAAACATTGATGCTAACATAAGCAGTTTGCCATAGATGATGTAGCTTCAGAAACAGTTTCAAAACGTATCCAGGCTAGAACCATATAGATATCACTTATTGGGGAGTCAGTAAAACGCTATCATATTAATCGACCTTATAAATATAATAAACAATTTAACTTTGAAGTATATGACAATAAGGTATCATTGCAAACATGCACCAAATGGATTGTTATGTGATACAAAGCTGATATAACTATTCGAAACTATGTATATAGAGCTTCTAGTCACAAAAAATCATTTCAAAGAAACAGTCACAAATTGGTAATTTTTTATGATTTTTTTTATTAAATACATAATGAGATGCAAAATACATTTCAAAACTCGCGTCGATACTTACTTCTATATAAAGGTATATATAGAAGTAAAATATCTTATTTTTATAATAATTGTTTTATTAATATTATCCTAAACAAGTATTTTTCATGCTAAGCCCGAAATAAGTATAATCATCACACACACAACAAGATTGCAGTAAAAATTGAAGTAGCTTTGACCTTTTTTTTCATCCAGTGGTCTTATAATTCATACTGAAACTTTCACACAATCAATTTATAATGGAATCGTTTATCATTCTAAGAAGTTTTACATAATTGTTCAACTAGTTTCAGAAATACCATACTTTTTTTGCCATACTAAAATCAGGTCGAATCGGCTGACCTTACCTGTGCGCCAAACAAAGGTCGGCAAAAATATCACCAACACATTTAAAATAGATAATTTCCTAACGTACAATTAATCTCTTAATAATGTTATTGCGGTCCCATTCGTTTAAGCTACATTTATAAATATAATACTTTAGGTCACTTGTACACAATTTGCACATCCTGTACAAGGTTGACAATTTAATTATCTACATTATGGCATTTGTGTATTACTTCACTATTACTACATGCGAAGCACTAATCGGTCATATTAGTCGGTGGGCTCTATTCCAGAGCAATAGTACTGGGATAAAAGATTAGAGATCATGATAAAACGTAATTAAACAAAACCTTTTATTTATTGGGGTAACCCAAGGAATAATAAATATCTAGTATTCCTTGGGTATAGAGTTTGTATACTTACCTATTACATAAAGAGGAGGATAATTGAATAATTTACGATACAGTTAATAAATATATACTATATAATATATATATATTATTTTTTTTTGCCTATATGGTTTGATCGAATTGCATCCGATAGGATATAATAAGCATTATAGCGTTAAAATTAGTCTATCGAACCTAGGATCTTATCAATGAGGTAGACCAAAATGACCATCCCCTCTCGGATTCGAACCTGCGCCCCCAACATTGAGAGTTGAACACGCCTTAGCACGCACGGCTATCGAGCTCCCTTAATAAATTTTAGGTTTATAAAAAAGGGATTAACGCCCGAGTTTTGAAATGTCTTTAGTAACTCGTTTTTGTGTTTAGTAAAAACAATCCGATACAATTATATTTCAATAGAATTTCATGTATGACAAGTTTAATAATATTTTTCAAAAAATAGTTTTAATAGAATAAGAATTTATTTGTATTAAAAATCCTTTTTTTAAATAGTATTATTTGATTGTGAAACTGCGTTAATATTATATTTAATATTTTATCAACTTAATTTACACTCTTTGAATCGAGATAATTGATAATATAATTATCATGGATATTATCAGAAAGACTTAAATCCGTGGCCTTTGATTAATGACGAACTTCAATAAATTATTATATATGGTCCAGAGATTTTATGAAGCATTGCTTATTAATGATAAGGGATCTACATTTTTAAAGCTGGTAAGCATAATCAATGTTTTTTATAAATAATTATTTTAAAATAAAATTTTATTAATATTTTTCATCCACTTATTGCAGGTTTTGCAATGTTTTGACCCACCTGTAAGAACTCTATATATTAATATTGTTCTCCATATATATATATATATATATATATATATATATATATATACACGGGATTTAAAATAGAAATTGAAAATATCATAACAAAAAGAGATTTTATCGTTTTCTGAGATGATAAAATCTCTTTTTTATTATTTTATCATTTCTTTTTATAAATACTGTAAAATAATAAGATAGGCCAGCAATCCTAGAGTAGTATCTCACCGATGTCAAAGTTATAGACTCCGTCATGTATTTGTGAGGACCAGGGGGGTTTGATCCAGATGATTGTGGAGAAAATTTCCATGTAGGCAGCGGGAAGGATCCAATTTTCGATGCTCATGAGATCGTATAGGTGATAGACATCCTCTTTGAGCTTGGAGGCCTTGAGCTTGGATGGGATCATGAGGTCCGGGTGTGAGTCGAAGTGAACGAGGATGTTGTCCTTGAGGGGAAGGCGCTTGGAGCCGACTGAGCGAAGACATGGTGGAGGACGTCATGGTGGTCCTCCTCGATGTAGGCCGTTACGACGTCAGAGTGACGAGCGCTTCGCATGACGGATGGGACTTCAAGACTCCGGGATCCCAATGTTTTTATTATATTATGATGGAGAAATAAAGCTAAGTCACGTGATCTCAGTTATTTGTACATAAACATTCAAGTAAAAAAAATAATAGAAAAGTTATTTCATGCAAAAATATTCGAAAATATTCTTATTTTATTTTTTCTAGTTAAAAAACCCTAGATATCACTGCTAACTTGCTTGTAAACTTTAATTAAAAGCAATTATTTTTTACAGCTCTTAAGCGATGCAATAAATATAAATATATATATATATATAATATAATTTAACATTATTATTATTATATATATATAATATATATATCATATATATTTCATTCAATTTAAAACGAATTATTTTGATAATAGTGATCGGAAAATAATAAACCATCGATATGAATACCTATATCGGTTTTATATGACATAATATCTGTATGTTTGATGTTTAGAGGGGTTTTTTTTCTTCGTCATAATTGCACTTCAATTTATTGCAAATCAAGTTTGAGAAAAATTTATATATAATAACTATGAATGGAAATCTGGAGCTTAGCCCTGGTGCCTACAGATTTTATGACTGTTCTTGGCTGTGAAAAGGAGAGAGGGTAAAAAAGGGGATAGAAGGAGAGAGAGAGAGAAGAAAGAGGAGGAAAGAGAGGGAGAAAGAAAAAAGTGAGAGAGAAACTTCAATTCATTCTATTAGAATAACATTTCTGATTTCAGTTTGAATTGATTTGGTTTTTGACTTCTTGAGTGCTTCATTATGTCGCAGAGGAAACATTTTTCATGTGGAAAGGTTTATTCGTGAAAAACGGCGGAAACAAATTGTGGGAGCAAAGCAAGGCAAAGGGACCATCATTTGCAAGGCCTGTCATCAAAGCTTTTGTGTTAAAAGCTTTATCCTTAATCGCCATGTGAAAACCAAGAAACACATGAAAAGGGCTTGTGCTCGAAATAAAAATGCATCAATGCCACCATCTTCAAATGACAATAATACCTATGAATCCGACTTTGCCAAGCTAATAGCTTTTTTAAACATCCCAATCGCCAAAGTGGAGCATTCCTTTTTTAAATATTTTATTGAAAAGTATACGGGGCACATTGTTCCTTCTCGCTTCAAATTAGTCCGTTCCATCAGTGACAACTGCAAGAAGACTATGGAAATTGTGAAAGAGAAACTAAAGACAAAGCTTATTTGTGTTGATGAATGAAACTAGAATCTGAGAGGCATAGTCATGGTTGCAGTGCTGATCGGATCTCTTGATGGCTCATTCCTAAATCGTCCTTACCTCATAAATGTTTGCATCTATGGAGGAAGTTAATGAAAAGGCTGTTGAAAATATCGTTACTTCGAGTATCCTTGATTTGTTTGGGGTATCCTATGACCTCAGACATGTCAAGGTATTCGTTACAGATGAGGCTGCTTATTGTGTTAAAGCTGCAGAACTCTTGAAAAAGAGTTGCTCTGAAATTATCCATGTAACCTGTGCTGCCCATGGTTTTCATCCTGTGGCAGAGCTTGCTCGTGAGAAGTACAAGGATGTGAATACATTGATCTCGGAGGTGAAGAAGATTTTCCTGCATTCAGAAAGAGTTTTCAGTTTACTTAGGTTAACCCATTGTTCCAGTAGGGTTTTATTATCCGAAAAGAGGGTTAAGGACCTCTTAATACTCAATTGGAACATGGATTTGGTAGGCCTTTCTTAATAGGTGGGTTAATATTATTTCTATATTAATTTAATTCTTAAATGTATTTAGTTACTTATATTTTTTTACAGTTCCCGCAGTTTCACAACAATCATTCCATCCATTGATTCGTTTAGAGAGTCATGATCAAGAATGTCTTAAAATGGAAGAATGGATTCGTCGTCATATCATGTAAGTCTCACTTAGAAATGACTTTAAAATATTGAGTCCTATTTTACATTTAAATAATGTAACACAATTTGTGATAATATATGATCGCAATAGCTTATTCTTTTCATTTTAATTTCAGAATGTTCACATCCTTTTATCACGAGTAATTCCTAGCCTGATGAAATTCGTGGTATCAATTCAGGTTACTGGATAATCTGAGTATAATTTGTGTGGCCTTAAAATAATAAGCAGCTTCATCCGTAAGTTCGACGTTATAAATTAAGGGATTATTGATTACATTATTATATTATGTTTTATTTTTAGGAATTATTCACCAGTCAAGTCATTAACTTCTTCCCATTATGCAACGTATTAATGGATGCCTTAGGAATGAGCCATCAAGAGGCCCTACTGGCATTGCAGTCTACTATTCTCCAATTCCTATTTTCATTCATCTTCACAAATGATTCTTTGCCTGGACTTTTCTCTTTCATACCGTTTAAAATACATTTTCTAAATAATCATGAATTCAATTCTCGGTTCCTTTGTATTAAATTTATTAATTTATTTAATTGCAAAAATGGCATGAAGTGGAGAATCTTCACCCTTTTGGATATGAACCCTCCAATAAGTGGAATAAAATGTATCGTAGAAAGGGAAAATATATACAAAGAGATCAATAAACTGGAGCAGATTCGAGATGTACTTATGGATAGGTACGATCAATGATGTCACTTATTTTATGTCATAAAGAGTTTTCATATTTGGGTCCACATAGTAATGAGGTTAATTTTATTACAACAAAATCACAGTTAATTTTATATAAATTTCGTTCTTCAAGATTAGTCCCTCCAGATAATAAGTATTTTAGTGATTTTTTATGTATCTTAATGTAATGATGTAAAAAATTTGATGGAAAATAAATTGTTGTACTGAGGTACCAAAAAAATAATAAATAAATAAACAGAGCAGATTCGAGATGAACTTAAGGAGAGGTACGATCCCCCACATTGTCAATGATGTGGATAATGTTGATAGTAAGGATATATTCGAATCCCGACATTTGATGATAGCAAGGACGATGATAAACAATTTTTTGGAGGCTACAGCTCTCTTCCCCTCAGTTTTGAAAAGCTAAGAACACCCCTGATGATAGCCATGAATTCACAAACTGAGTGCAGGAGGATGTAATTCAAGGGCGGAGGCTCTTTTTGAACGATATATATCTACTGAAATAAGGAGAATAACTTAGTTTTTGATACGAAATCAAGTGACTTAAGTCACTCACAACAGTTCTCAAAGATAAATCACCAATTTATACATCCAAGATCAGAAGAAGTCAAGTATGATTTTATCCCTTCAATATTGAGTTCAACTTGGGTCTTCGTCACTGGATGACAGCTCCAGCTTTACCCGAACGATCTTGAAGGAATTGAAGTTTCTCTCCAACTTTTTCTTTCTCTCTCTCTCCCCTCTCTCTTTTACTGCCAAAAACAGTCATAGAATCTGTAAGCACCATAGAGATAAAAAGATATCTATATCTATGCTAAAATATCTTTATATCTCTATGAATGAATACTAAAACAATAATTGTTTAAGTATTCATTGCTCTATGACTAAGGCTAAGCTCCAGATTTTCATTCTTAACAATAACATTTCATTTCATCAATAAAAATAATAACATAATCAAGGTTGGTGACTCAACTACCTACGTCATCAATGTTTTGTCAGCTGTCGAACTAGAATCATAACAATAACAGTGGCATGAGAGTATTTACTTCTTTAAATATTGAATGATCCCCAAGACGACTTCCGAAAACCATGTCTTTGAACGATCTCATGCATCAGAGGAATCCATATAAGGTTCGTCCGGACTTTAAAGCACTGGCAGAAAAATATCCCGAATTCCGTTCTCACCTGAAAACGGATCTTCGTGGCAATGTCAACCTGGACTTCAAAAGTGGGGTTGGCGTCCTAACAAAGATTTTACTACTTCAGGACTTTGGTCTCTCTATGAGTCTTCCAACTGGAGCCCTGGTTCCCACACTTCCTCTACGCTTTAATTATCTCCTCTGGATACAGGATATTTTGGAGTTAAATCAGGTTCGCTGACAGTAAATAGCATACACCTTTGATATATACAAATAAATATGCATCTTTTATTCAAAATAAGGTTTAAACTATTTTTTTTAATTCACAGTTATGAAAAATATATACATAAGATTAAAAAACGATGATAATACATAGTAAAACTATATAAATAAGCATTTTAGCTTTAAATTTTATCATCGACACTGAACAAACTAATTAAATACATTTAAAAGATCACATGAGTACAAAAAAGTAAAAACATTTAGTGACGTTTATTAGAACATTTTAAAAGTCTTTTGTATATTACTTTAAGATAGTGTTATATTCCAGAATAATATTTAATGACAAATGCCGCTAATGTCCATGAAGACTCAGATGCTGAGGGAATTTTTATGTCCAAAGCTGCGTAGCGAGCTGCGGCAGATATTAGAATTGGCCTTAATTCCGATTGAATAATTGGACTATCTGTGGTCAATCTACGGGTAATTATCCTTTCGCCCCGAGGAAGGCACAATTTATTGCTTTCGCCCTTGCGGAGAGATCCCGTTTTCCAAGACCAAAGAGTACTGTGGCTTTGCAGTATTTAGATGCCTTGATGTCTTCCATTCCTTTTTACGTTGAGGGCAATAAACTTTTTTTAAATATTATAAACTATAATTATTGTGCCAAATAAACCAAGTTTATTAATTTCATTCATTAGCATTTATTCTATTAAACTTATAAGCAATAATTTGTAAGTTTTTAACTTAGGACCAATAATTAAATTGTCCAAGATATGCAAATCGTTAAGTTGTTTCCATTTATTTTTGTTTAAAAAAAATGTAGGTAAGAATGCTAGATCTATATTTGACTCAGATTCGATACTAACAGCATAAATGTACTTTAATATTAAGAACAGACATTAAATTATTTTCTTATATACATTTTAGAATGAAAAATTATTTTAAATGATGATATTAAAAGGATTGCTATCGACATTTTTTTAAATAAATGCGTTTGATACTGTCTCAAACTTTTATTTTTACTTCATCGCGATTCAACTAATAATAATTACATTTGTAAGTAGTCCCTATTGATATTTTTTAATCATTTATAGATAGCCGCAATACTCTATAGCCATCCTTCTTTTTTCCCCTCAGAGACGCACTGACATACGTGGTCTGGACATAGGCGTGGGATGCTCCTGCATATACCCTCTTTTAGCCGCCCGTCACTTCAACTGGAGCATGCTTGGATTCGAAAACCATCCCGAGAGTCTAAAACACGCACAAGCCAACATTACCCAAAACCAGCTCAGTGATAAAATATCCGTTTTGAGTAGCTCCTCCTTCTTCAGAGCTCTCGGAGACACAGTCCTAGACTTTACTATGTGTAACCCCCCATTCTTCGACTCCAACTGCTACGAGGCACCCCAGGAGGAAAGGCCTGGATTGGAGCATGAGATGATGACGGAGGGAGGAGAAGAAGAGTTTGTTAAAAATATGATCAAGGAGAGTCTTCAAGTAAAGGCACAAGCAAGGATATTCACCTGCATGCTAGGGAAGAAGTCATCGCTCATTGAGATCAAAAAGTTTCTTTACTCATTAACGGATGGAGTCTCTTGGAGCTTCACAGAGTTTTGCCAGGGGAAAACAATGCGTTGGGGCATCGTTTGGTCCTTTTCCCCAGGCATGGTCCTTCCCACGGAATCTGCCTTAACCGTCAAGAAGAAAGCAATTAAAAAATCCGCCCCGTTATCATTCACTCTGTCCACCTCATCCACCTGCATCGAGATATTCCGCTCAATGAACGAAGTCCTCTCGAATGAACTCGAGTGTCACGTGGAGCCATGTGGAAAGTCCTCTGCGACGAAAGTATCTGCTGAAGTCAAAGCTTCACAGGCCAAGTGGAAGAATCAGCGCCGACTGCGGAGGGAAAGCTGCGTCAAGAAGATAACCCCTCGGATCCCAAACGTCGAAGGATGGAGCCAGAATCCAAAGGATTGAACAAAATGATGATTCCATTCAACAACTATCCTTTGAAATGAACATTCATAAACATAAGGATAAAATGATAGTATGAATTCATATTCATCGAAGGCAAAGCCGGGAAGGATGGTCTTCATCAGCTTATACAGTATCTGAGGAATAAACTGAGTTTAGACCTCAAGAGCAGCTCATCATCATAGCGTGCTTTTTAAATATATATTTATTGTTAAATATAAATTGAATAATGATATTAAATATTGATAATCTTGTAATATTTAACACATTTTAATGTTTTTATAAAAAGTTCCTTTTTCTGTTCTTCTTTAAAGATTCATGGAGTTTGATAGAAAGTTCTACATCTCAGGCCAGGTTTTGAGTGTAGATGAGGACTTGACGCATGAGTTTAAGGGTCATCGGATCCTTTATTTAGAGGAGAATCCCAAAGGGATCGGCGTGACCAAGAGGACACGACAGCATATCTCTAAGTATCTTTGTGGTATGTTGAACTCTGGTAAGGTGGTCGGCTCTACATGGTGTGAAGGATGACGGGGCGGTGAGTGGGATCATGCTGACGCGCTATCAAATGGATCATATTCTCGTGTCTCTGGAGGATATTTTTGAGCGGTATGATCCCTCTGTGGATGAGTCTCTTTACTCGGTGAGCTTTGTACCTGTTTTGGAAAATGAAGATATACTACATGGAGGACTCATGGATACGGAACCCTACTGGCATGAGGTAAGACAGCTTCGGGGTTTTAATATTGTATAAACGTTAGTAAAGAAAAGGGATTAACATATTGTAAAAAGTATTTTTGAGCCAATCAACACTTGTCTTTTTAATGCTGTACTTATGATCTGACCACAAATGCCATTCTAATAAAATTGATGCAAGGAAGCGCGTTAGTTAAGTGCGTAAGTTTGTTCAACTCTTCATGTTAAGAACTGAGGTTCGACCCCCGAAAGGTCAACCTCATTTATAAGAGCCTATGTTCGATGGAGTGATTTTAATGCTATACTATCTATTCATATTCTCACAGATGCAACTCAATCGAACCATACCGCCAAAAAAAGGATACAGCCCATCCTAAAAATGAATTGCAAAGTTATATTCATCTTACAATCGGGCAAGCTAGACGCTCGCCAGTGAGTGACGTCATGTAGACTATACATTTCTAACATTTTGACTCATCAACCCGCGGGAAATAATAATAATAATTGAGTCAAATAAATATTAATATTATTCGTAAATTGCCTCATGCAGAATCCCCAAAATTATATAAATGTTAACAAAAACTACAAATTTTGTATATTTGATACTTTATTCGTATGTCTATTTCGTATGAAAATAAAGAATAATTATAGTATCAAAATTTGTCTGTCCAATCAAAGATCTATTCAATATTGACCTTCCCCTCTCGAGAGTCGAACCTGGACCCCCAGAATTGGGAGTTGAGCACGTTTCCACTGAGATAGCGTGCAATAAAACAAAATCTTCACATCCCCAAGACTCTATGAAAAAACCTTAGTAATATATATCTTTTGTTAGATATAAAGCTTACACATATAAAACACAATGGTATTGAAGCAGTAGAGTAATCTTTGGTACTTCTTTATTGAAGAGTAGACAAAAGTAAACTGATAATGTACAAGAAGTAGTAATAGGAAGCAGCACTAAGAACAAAGAAACAGAAAACAAACATTCTATGGGTTAAACGTTTAAATGCGTTTCATGTAACTAGGTAGTAGAATATAGCCGCTAAAGTTTAGAAATGGGTGTTTGCTTTTTCCCAAGATTATGGTTAGAGCACTTAATCCAGGATTGAAGGATGTACACATACATTTTTCCGTAATATTTTGAGATTTATTTCAAGGTTTTGTGGCAAAAACTGATTATTTTTTATGATAGAATTTGTTATATTAACAAATTATATTATAATAAGAGTTGAACTACATAATTTAAAAATTGATTTTAATTGTAATTTAAAGCTCTTATTGTAACCAAATATTATATAAGTTAAGGTAATATAGTCCATTTGGTCTCTCTCTCTCTCTCTCTTTATATATATATATATATATATATATCAGACTTGTTGCCGTTCGCCAAAAATTGCCGTTCACCAAAAGTTTTCGTCGTCATCTTTATTTTTAAAATTGAATCGTTCATTTTTCGTTTGTTGTTCGTCATTCTGAAAAGATTGACGACTTTTTTTAGAAAGGAATTTTTTTCTCGCCATTCTGAAGAAAAGTGATGAACGACGAACAATAAGGAATTTTCCTTGTCGTTCGTCAAAAACTTTGTCGTTCATCGTCCGCGAACGACAACAAATGAGCGATTAATCAACAAGTCTGATATTGTATATATAATAATCTTGGTCATATTTTTTATATATATATAAATTTCCAGGGTCAAAGAGGATTCCCACATAGGATTCGACAGCCACATTACTGTTGGTGCGACTTGGAGTGCTTTGCAGCACTTCAATACGGTCTTATCAACTCATTCTATGTTGTTGAAATCAATCTCAAGCCCATTACAATCTTCGTGTGCCTTTCCGAGACGAAACGGAGATTTTTATATCCGACGGAATGCATCCAATGAATTTTGCTCTCAGGATCAAATAGAAAGCGAAATTGGCAGCCGATAAGACTGGAACGGATTAAATACGTATATGTAATATGTGATAAAGTTTTTGTGCTGAATATATTTTTTTTTAGTTTGAGATATAAGCCAGATGTTATATAACTATGATATGATGTTGATGTATGAAGAAATATAATAAAGGGTTTATTTAGAAACGTTTATCATACTTTATTAGTTAAAGGTTTATTACTGTAGATATTACAATAGATTGACACATAAATATATTATAAATACAAACTAAAGTAAAGAACACGACCACACAATGGGGTATCTGTATTACTACAGTAATGTGGAGTTCCTTCTTAACTATTCAAGCAACTGAAAAATATATAGAAATAAAATGAACTTATAAGCTGATGAATTATTATAACTTCTTGTTTTTCTTCTTTAGGTCATCAGCACCCCTGTTGAAAAACACATCCACAGTAGATTGTCTCTTTGGCTTTGACTTTTCCTTAGTTTTTAAGTAATCGTCTGCAGCATCTGTAGATTGATTAGAAGGATATTCCTCGGAGCTAACTGGCAATTGAGTAGCTCCTTGGGAAATTCCATTTTGTTTTCTCAACTCATCCGCGGCGCAGTCCTCAGTAGTATGTCCACTAAGGCTGGTCACTTTCTGGGTCTTTTGCTGAATGGCGTTGACATTCTCAACGTTTACAGTTGAGTTTTTTTGTATTGGATTCATCCACTGTTTCCTCATGGTTAGGGTGTTTTTCGGGCACGTCTTCTTCACGTTTTCTTCTTCCGCTTTCTGGACAGTCGGTGCTTTCCGAGGGTCTTGAAAGAGAACTTTTCCAGCGGAAGCAATATTTATAATGAAGTTTACAGATTTTAGGCTTTCAAATGCCTCTTTGTCAACTTTCAGTATAGTACTTTTCCGAGCTGTGTGATGTCAGATTTGATGACATCAACTTTGCCTCGGATCTTATTAACATTGCATTGATATGCAATGAACTTGGCGAGTATTTCATCAACCACCTCCCCTGTGACTCCTTTATAAAGCCAGTAAGGGTTTTTCTCCTTTTTCTCCTCTCTTATCTTTTCCAGATCCTCTTGTGAGACTGGCAAGAAAGGTGTTTCCTTCCTCCGAATAACTTTTCGGACGTGCTTGTATGAAGTAGCGTCGCCAACATAAATCAAAGCTCTTTGAATTGTGTATCGACGACCTTCGTATTGGGAACAGATTTCCCAGCTGTCCCCACACATTTGACGATAGTAGTCTGTGTCGAGAATTTTTATTGTTTGATTCCATTCGACAATGGAAATATGATCACCATTTTTTCTAACGATGATGATCTGGTGGCTTCTTTAGCTATTTCCGTAAAGAAACTTTTTCATAGGTTTTGGTTAGGTGCTTTCGATGCGAAGCCTCCTGCTTTGGTTTTTTTTGTCCTCTTTGAAGGAGGAGTGCACCCCAATTGGCTTCCTCCGTTTTTCATGTCATTATTGTTTTCCAAATAGGGTGTTACCACAGGTTTTTATTTTTATCTTCATCCCCTTTTGATGACCATTATTTTTATCGTGGTATGTCCTCGTACCCTCTTATTGTAATTCACCGTTGTCCATTTTCATGTCCCCGCCATTTTATTTATTTCCAGCAAGCGCAAAGCTTGCTTGTTACCAGTCCCTGAATTTCTTTCCTCAATCATCTTCACGTAAAAGAAGACTTCAATTAATGAAATAAATCGAGGTTGGACGAAATATAATAATGTAATAGGTTCCGCTTGATTTTTATGATGAATGTCATCTCAAGGAATAATAACAAGTGACGTATCCTTATCGTAGGCCCCAAAGAGAGCGTTCAATCGAGTCAGTCCTGGCTTGGAGCAGCTGAAGACAGGCTTTGATCATTGGTGAGGACGTGGGCAACATGCACAACACTTTTGGTGCCATAACGGCCAGAAATCAGCTTGTAACCTCATAGAAAAATATTATTTTCTAGGAGGGCGTGAATGACGTGTTATCACCTT
>CP045894.1:20871859-20896764 GCA_013387185.1 Caligus rogercresseyi
TATATTTCAAACTCAGGCCACTATAATTGTTATAACTTCGTTTGAAAAATGAAGTGTTTTTTTTCAGTTTAAAGACTGTAACTTTAATGATTTAAGGAGTTTAATAGAACCATTGTTCACTTGTATGGTATTTTAAATGTTATTATTGTTATTATTTTGATAACCTTCCATAAAAAATGTATTATTCTTACGTCCATCAATTCAAACAAACCAAAAAACGAAGAAAAATTACTTATTTATGGGGCTGCTACGTGAGTTGTAACACAGTTCCTTAATGGCGTACATTACTATACTTATTGGAACAATGATGAATCTGTTTGATTGCGTCATGTATTTGAAGCGCTTCAACTTGTTATTATATAATATGTATTATAATTTATGAGACTGTTTTTAAAGAATCAAGAATGTGATGCAATGGATAAAAAACGAACTTGAATGTCATTATTTTTTTTTCTTTTTGACCATATGTAATAGATATGCAATTATTATTTTATAATAATTTTATAGTGGGTTTGGCCCACCCATCCCTTTTTACATCGGCTTATCCAATCTTAAAAATCAAGATGTTCGCCGAGCATATCATAAAAATGTTGAGCAAAAACCGCCTTCGGAAATTGTAAAACGAAGACTCCATAAGCTCGATGAAAGCAGGAATGTGTCCTCGTTATGTCCTCAAATCATAATGAAGAATCCCTTCTCAGATTCAGACAGAAATGGCTCCGATACAGGCTGGCAACTTCATCTCTCTTATGAGTAAATCGAAGATCCATTCAGAAGATCAACTATGCCACTGGTGTGGGAAAGAGAAGGAGACCTCGTTCCACTTTTTCTATTTCTGCCCAATCATTATCCCTGTTGTTAAGTCAGTAGAGGAAAAAATACAAAGGGCATACGGTGAACACCTTGAACCCCCAGACTGGCTAATATCAACATCCCCCAATTATTAGAACGCTTTTCAAATAGAGTCCATAATTTCCAAGGTTCAAGGAATTCTGTACGCCTCGCGGGTCAAGGGGAACCCTCTCCCTATAGGACTGGACAAGTTGGTGGAAAGATACATCTCCCTCCTAGACCGAATCAATTATTAATAAACATTTATATATTTTATGAAAAAATTGAATCCAGTTTTTATTTTTTAAAGCATTTTTTTCGTGTTTTAAACTTTATATAT
Organism: Caligus rogercresseyi; assembly: GCA_013387185.1. NCBI lineage: Eukaryota > Metazoa > Arthropoda > Copepoda > Siphonostomatoida > Caligidae > Caligus > Caligus rogercresseyi. The sequence continues at coordinate 20,873,031 of CP045894.1, forward strand.
TGACCATTTGTCCCCTACCACTTTTCTATTTACAAAATGTTGTATGAATGAAATATAATTTATAACTATTTAAAAAAATATATTATTTTATAAGATTTAATAAGCTTTTTAAGGAAAGCTAATCTTGTTTTATCCCATGGCTTGGAACAAAGCCTGTGATCATCCAGTAAACTACTTTTTTGCAGAATACTACGTCGTTTGTCGTTTAAATCAATTGATTGTGCTAACAAAACAATGCTGGTATGTCTGTTGTCTTTTGATCCAAGGAAGGAACACCCTTCAAGTTCTATGAATACCCTGTTACTGGGGCTCACTAATCAATCACTTTAATGGACGATGCAAGGCTTTTTGGGATGCTTATCGACAAAAATGAGAAAATATTTATCTGCTGCACATAACAGTATTCTAAACTATGTTGGGAGTACGTTACTTTCCATTGATATGAGTGAAATTATGTTACTGTACATGCGCATGTCTATATGTTCTTGAAAAATGAGATTTTACTTGGATGGAAAAACCTTCGAAGCCTGACACTCAGCCCTTAAAGTTTTCCATCCACTCCAAAGACTTCAGTCCAAATTCATAATATTCATAAAGATATTTTATATTTTAAAGAGCATTTACCACCTAGAGAGAGAGGATCCAAAGTACTCTGACTGCCTTCAAAATAGTTTATGGAAATTGGAAAATTAAAAGTAATGAAAGGTGATTCTATAACAATTTATAGGGACGAATCAAAACATTACACGTTAACCATAGATGAAAAAATCCATACGTGTTTCAAGATACCACAAAAAATAAACTTGAAAGAGGACGAAGCATACCATTGTACTTCTTCGTTACTTTTTATCAAGACCCAGCAATGAGTCTAGTTTAAAGATACAAATGGTATTGTGTTAAATCATTGGGCTGTCCCATGTTATCAGTCTTAAAGAAATTCGTTGCCTTGAATGTGAGAATAATGGAGAAGTTCGTGAACAATTATGTACAGACCTTTATTATCTTTGGATCCCACGGGAGACGAAAGTCTACATCAGCAAGGTCAAAGCAATCGAATTCACTATATTGAATTCGAAAGCCCTGGTGGTAAAAAAGCTGACCTCACGGGAACTTTTGCTGCCAATAGAATTAGGTGGAATAATTGTAGCAGCCGTTACAAGATACGCTGCTTTTTCGACCCCCATTCCTGATGCTTCTGGCGACAACTGGACCGTGTCTTCGGTCAAATCAATATTTCTCATCGATCTCTACACATCACCCCAAAGCTGTTAACAAAGTTATAAAGCATTTCAAATAATTGTGTATCTTTAATTTTAACTGTGATGTATATTTGTATTTCAAATGTTTGATTTTGTAACCATGCTTTTATTCTGATTCTTTAAAATAATGTTATGATTGCCTTTTTATGATATTTATAATGTTGTTCTTCTGCCATTAATATTAATTTTAGATTATATGTAATATCTATTTATGTATCTAACACAATTACTAGGACATTTGTAGAGAACTGGAAAAAATCAATTTAATCCTAATTGACCAGTGCAATTGGGTGCATAATTCTCCATGTTTCTTAGGGTCAAAGGTTATTCGGATCATCAATATGGAATCGCGCTTCTTGAGTAACGCTGAAGGAAATTATGTAATTATGGAACTAGAATGCCTTACCATACAATATAAAACCCCCAAAAAGTTGCATTTATCTTCTTTATATGCAATTTGATATAATCAAGAATCACAAACCTCTTCTTGGAGTAATGAATGGGAAAAAATAAAACATCTCTTTATAACATACTTTCAACGACTCAGTGGCTCTTGGGCGTCGACAAAGGACCAAGGTTTATGGATTACCTAAATCTTATGAGCGTATTGATGACTCAAGTCCCACCCCTCTTAATTCTGCCCTGGACGGCTTCTTAGTAGTTTTTTTTTTTATTACAACCTCATTTTTTTATCATACTTAAATCCTTTTTTATATTTACCTGTTTTCATGTTTTAATCCATACGATTACATTATTTTTATTGCATACTATTTTGTAATGTGAATTGTAATGAAATGCATTAAAGAAAAAAAAATGACTCAACTACCAAATCTCATTAAGTTCAGAGAGAGAATATAGTAGATAAGACGAAAGAACACACTGATCAAAGAACTGAGACCCTACGACCCCATGCAATTGGATAATTTATATTGATTCAACCCCTGCAAACCAAATGTTTGGAACAGGAGGCAATAGTAATATCTGTTCGTAATCAGAGGTCATACGTCTTTCAACGTAATGGGAAAAGATTTGCCAGAAATCGAATTTTCCTACGACGAATTTAAATCAATCAAATCGTGAAGTTACTTTTAATAAAAAGGATTATTTTTGGTTTATTCAATTTGCAACTTTTAATTATGCTTTATCATTTGTAAGTTAAAAAAGGTGACAAGGTGATCCTCCTTGTTTGTCCTGTCATGTTGTCCAGTTAATTTGAGAGATATTACAATTTAATTGTCTATGAAGAATTCCCACTTCAACATCTCTGTGTTAGTCCCCGTCCCCATCTCCACTCCTTATTGCCGCAGGGTTCCTCATCATGTTTATATTATATATATATATATATATATATATATATATATATATATATATCTATATATATATATATATATATATATATATATGACATTTACGATATAGGACTTATTATTTAAGCAGTAATCTATATACATATGTCCTAAAAAATTGATACATCAAACTAAAAACGGGCTTAAACAAGACAAACTTAACCAATCCCCAATCTATGTAGGTTTGACTGAAATTGATAGTTCCAACTATAGAGAGGACAATGATATCATAGTGTCTATTTAAAGGACTCTTCATGATGGACTCTTCAAACTCTAACGGGAGTCTTGGACAATTTCCACCCAAGCAATCCCCCTCAACATTAAAAAAACACCAATGATATTTTACCATCATAATTATATTATAAAAATATTGTGACACACAAAGAGAATTATGTTTTGTGAGTGTCTTTGTTTTCATAGGCACTGTTATTACTCGTATTAAATGGGTTTACAATAAAGTGGAGAGTACAGAAATCGAAAAATGACAATTAAAGATATGATTCTAAGGGATGAACTAGGCTAAGGGATAGAGATAATTTGAATATAGGTACTACCATGGCAGTCTTGTAATCAGAGGTTGGGTGAACTTTATATTTATAACGTCCATATTGCTACGTGTTTGTTATTATTAGTAGTAGTAATAAGTTATGTGACTTCATTGATTCCCATTGTTGTGTTTATGATTTTTAAATATCTATAATGGATAGGAATGGAAATCTGGAGCTTAGTCTTGGTACTTACAGATTCTATGACTGTTTTTGGTAGTGAAAAAGAGAGGGGGTAAAGAGAGGGATAGAATGAAAGAGAGAGAGAGAGAGGAGGAAGAGAGGGAGAAAGAAAATAATTGCACCATTTTGAAGAATTTAAAGAACTTTATCAATGATGCGAGATTATTCTTCTTTAATTATTATTATCATTATCATATTAACCCGCATTTGCTACATCAGTCTTCAATGGTTGATAATAAATAAACTATTTCCAAATAAGTTAAGCGTTATCAATTGAATGCCTATGCATAAGTTGGAACTTTCCTACATTTATGTAATAGCTCTATTTTATGCTTCCAAATGCCTCACTTAGGAAAAAATGTTTTAAAGCTTTTGGTTTATTTATTCTTTTTTTGAGTCATTGATACACAAATCTTTTAACAGATGTATACATTTTATCAGCTTAGTGAAAAAATGGTTGGTGGTCTGTCTGCTTATTTTATTTTCGATTTGGAAGGAAAGGAACCTTTCTCTTATCCTGGAAGGAAGGTACGTATATTTTTGGAAGATAAAATGAAGAGGATTCAATCTAATGGTTTCCACTTGAGGAAATTGATTTTGAAGTAGTGTAGTAATGGTAGCTATGAATATGATTCTTGTTGGTTTTTTTAGAAGAAAAAAAGGCATAATACAAATAATGGTCCGTTATTTATACTCCAATGGATAGCTACAATACTTGAAAGAAGTTATTTAATTTTTATTGTAGATTTTTATGAGACACTTTATTTTAAAACTTACGACAACACGTGGAATACTGTACTAAATTATTTTAATTTTCCGTATAGCTAATTGATTTGTGTAAGTATGTTATTATAAAATAATTATTGCAATAGCTATAATGGTTCTACTTGAAAGTATTTGTATATTGAAGTCATATTATATTATGGTTAAATCTTTAGATAGTAATTTTAAATTAAATGGTTCATTTATGTTTTGTTTTTAACGTAAAATCTGTCTTTAGATTGTGTTTTTTTAATCTCCTACTTTCTAGTGTTTTGTTATTTTTTTATACTGTATGTATTTGTAACTAAGCAATAATAAAGCGTTAAAGTAAAGTAGCGCATGCATAACATAAAATCCTTCTTTTTCCCCAAAAAATTGGACAAAAGATTAGTTCTTCTTTAGTCCGTAAGGGGCGCTTTTATGCTAGAGCTCTTTAAAAATAGTACCAAAGTCCTTGTATTATTTATGTTTGGAGACGTTTTTTATCATGTAGTTATATGATATATTTCAAATCATCAATTTAATCCCTTTAAAACCGGTTTTAAATAGGATTGTGACATAATTTCACGGACAACGACATCTAACGTTAAAGGAAATTACAAAAAAATTGGCCATTTTTTTTGTCTACTTTTTCCTTGCATGCGCCACTTTACTTTAACTCTTTATAAATAAACATCTTAACCAAAACAAAAGTATTTATATAAAGAGAGAACTACTGCTATTTGCTAGTGTACTTGAATTACGCTAGTACCTAATCCATTGGATTATCGAACAGTGAAATGATAGATGTTATCTTATTAATGATAATGATCCTCTTAAACTCTTTGGGCCTAGGTATTGGTCTAACGATGGTTTAAGGATTTGTTATTCTTATTTTTTGCTCTGTAAAGTACTATAAGATCAACAGGTACAACGTTTTCTCTAGTTGAAGGCCAATAAAATTTGATATATTATGATTGTAAATATTTATACCATGGCAATTTTATTGATAAAAACTGTATGAATCAATGACGGTTATTTGTTTTTATAACACAGTTACTTTGGGTTTGATGTATTTCTTTTTTATTATAAATTGGCATTTTAGATGAACAAGATCTTTTAAGGTCATACATAAAGTAGATTAGTAACGGTTTCCCATAGATAGTGCGCAATATGGATCTCTGGGACTTCATATTTGGATGAGGTAAATTTTCTTTCGATGGCGATCCAGGTATCATAGTTGTGGACAAGGATATCAGGACCCTCTTCATCATTGCAACTTCTATTAAAGGGGGAAAATTATTAATGTCGGCAGTCTAGAGAATTACCTGCTTTTCAAAAGTACTAATAGTTTAACTGACAGTAACCTCAAATTCTGCAAAGACCTCTGAAAAACCAAAATAGATTCTTTAGGGTATTTTGTATAATCTTTATATATTTCTTTACTACGATCACGGACAATTCTCCTCACTATAACTTTAGTGATAAGAAGAAAAACTATGTTTTATTTTCAAAAAGCATAATTCATTTTTGTGCACATATGTTTATATATTAATTTCATATGTATTTCTGTTACTCACGAAAATGTATTATCTCTTGTATAAAATAGCAATTAATCAAAATCCTCTAAACTTAATATTTTTTGAAAAGCACGAATACAAAAGACTTTTACATCAAAATAAACAGGTATTTATTAAATATGGATATTTTATTGTATAAATGTAGAGAAAAACATTGACCTAATAAGGTCATTTGGAACTCGAGCATTAGCTTTGGTAACATTTTGCTAGAAACCCGTGACATTTATTTAGAAAAAAATAACAAGAGACTATAACTTTAGTGATAAAAAGAAAAAAAATGTTTTTTCTGATTTTTCAATCTCTTTATTTACAATTCCTTAAATGGATAATATATTATTTCAAGCTTTCTTCCAAAGGACATACTTAAATCATTATATACATTACATAAGAGGCTTATATAAAATAAACAAATCTAAAAATACATTCTCAAAGGATATTGATTAATAAATGATTTATAGTTTGAAAGCACAATTAAATAAAACAGCATATATTTCAAAACATAACAAGAACTGTGCTCCTTAGTGCCCTCTTTATTCAACAAATGGTTTCTCCGATTAAAAGATGAGGGGAATCGATCGATTTTTTTACGCGTAGATTTCGACCACTCAAATGCCTCTGACAGATAGTTTTCCCTCCAAGCATACACATGTAACATAAAGGAGGGAAACAGATAACATTGGTATGCATTGAAGTCAGCCTAAGAATTTATAGCCTCATAAATCTTCGTAAAAGGATATTCACAGAAGAAGAAGAATAGAAAGAGAATAAGAGAAAAACACAAATTTGCCTGTTGGACGGAGGACGATAGAAAAAGATTTCATAGTACACAAATTGGAATATTCAAAATGATTTGCTTATTTACCTACACATGTGAATGTACTATTATTGTACATTGATTTGTGAATTGTTAAATGGAGAAAAAAGAAGAAAAACAGTTCCTTTGTGATTGCTGTATAAAAATGGACCATCGTGAATTTATAGTGCAAGATCTATTTTACCTCAATATATACAATATGTTTGCACAAAATCATGGAATCAGTTTTTAGAATAATATATTGTTTTAAAAAGAAAAAAAGGTCTGAACAAATCATAAAGATATAGAGAGCTTATTCCCTTCAATAGCAGAGACACATCCTCGTTCAGCTGTATTCTGCGTCCAATATAAACAAAGTAATTTATACTACGACATCGTAAGATCATCATAGAAATAGCAAAGATTTGTTTATATTGGACACAAAAACATATTGCTCTGAAGAATCCAATAAGCCCTTTATGTATTTATATCTCTATGGAACGAAATCAATTAATTAGTCTTGAGGATGTACCCTTGTGACGTAAGCAAACCAAAGGATGGATGCAAAATATACACAGATTTCCTCTCCGCTTAGATAAGAGCTCAGGTTGTGTGTAACAGGGATAAGTCACAAATTCTTTATTTACCATGTTAAGGCCATGTCTGGGGATGTTGACTGCATGATCTTTACTGAAAATGTTAATGTTGTTTTTTTTAAGAAAAGGAAAGGTATCTTTTTAAAAGCAGTTGCATTATGATTTCACTTCCCTCATAGCAATTGAGATATAAAGATCAACAAGGAGGCAATGATTTCATAATTGAGAACACTAAATATCTTTGTTCGTTCGCCTTTATTAATCACATTTTACGAGTCATGTAATATTGAGTGTTGATATATTACTTATTATGATCAACCATATTTAAAAAAACTGAGGGAGAGTTTATTTTATATGAAGAAAAATAGGCCTTTCTTTGGTCTATTAAACGTAGAAATAAGAATAGCCAATGTTTAATTATGTTTTTTACGCATTAACATCATTACCTCCGCCGAAGGAGGTATTGTTTTCACTGGTGTTGGTTTGTTGTTTGTTGGTTTGTTAGTTTGTTGGTTTGTTTGTCAGCAGGATAACTCAAAAAGTACCGAACGGATTCGGATGAAACTTTGTGGAAATGTTATAAGTGCCAAAGGAACAAGTGAATAAAATTTTGGCATCTCTGAGTGCTTCTTTAAGATGCCAAATGAGCTAAATACTAATAAATATTTCAGGTTAGCCTACTCTGCCAATCGATGTCGCTGTGCTGTGAAATCGGGTGCAGGAGCGTCTTCCTCTCGAAATTTCCGTCGAGGGGAACCCTCCCCCGTCCCTCTACGCCGCCCCAGTCGTGAAAAATCCGCCTCGGAAGGCTCATAAGGACCCCGTGACGGCGGAGGTTTGCACTCTCTGAGTGTATATATGCCTCTAGTTTTATATACATTTACTTATTTGTTCTTGTAAATTATTTTATGGACTAATGAAAAAAAAGAATAGCCGATTGCAAAAAATATATTTATTAGTGAGGTGGCGAATTTTTTTAAGCATTAAAGCATTCTGGAAGTTATTCATATTTTTGCGTTAATTTTGTGATAGCTGATCAGACGGGGAAAAATATATTTTTGTTACAAATTGAATAAAAATAATTGAATAAAGGATGGTCTTTATAGTGTGCTTTCTATTTCCCCATTCACATAACTTTCAAAAAAGATGTCTCCCCCTCCATATTAATATGTTTATACATTTTCTTAATAACATAATTGGATGGTCCTACCTATTGAGGAAGTCTCGTAAAATTCAAAGAATACACTAATGATGGATTGAATAACCCAATTTTTCTTTTTCAACCATAATTTGATTATATAATACTCATAAATTATCATTTTATAAGCAAGTGAAGACGTACTTGCCCCTTCCTCCCCAGCCAACATGAGCATGGCTCTACTCCTCTTAAGGGCTAGCCACAAAATAAAGGAATATACTCGCTTTCAATCATAAGGAGAAGCAATAACAAAAAAAACAGATGTTTAATAAGGGGGGGGGGGGAGGCTTATGTAATCAAATCGAATGTTTATTACCTGGAATACAAAGTATCAAAGACCATTCATGTAATAATAATATGTTTTAATATCCATTGGAGCTCACAAGCATCATTGAAGTAATTGAATAAAATTGTGAGCTTTCTCAGGTTTGTCATAATGATTTATTATTATTATTATATGAATAAACACATATGAGGAAGTGAATATATAGAACATGAATAAGCAAACAGTAGGTTTTTAGAAAGCAGTTCTTTAGGTAGAGGAGCCAGAGGTAGGACATGTTGTACAATATGTAAGTGAATATTGAATTCATAGATCAATAGTTTGAAAAAAATAGATATCTTGCTGGGTATTTTTGTTGCTCTTAACAAACATTCAAAGTAATATCTGAAAACTTTATGCGGAGGAGGTTTTTCGCATATAGTGTTGAATAGAATGGTACCTAACGCATATAATGAAAACGCAGTCAAAATGATTTCAAAAATGAGGCAAATGAATTTATAATTCATGAATGAAATATTATATATTCATTAACCGACAACTCGTGGAGTCTCGCATCGAGGGAAACCCAATGAGATAAAAAGATATAGAGAGCTTATTCCCTTCATCTGTATTTTGTGTCTAATATAAACAAAGCAATTTGTACTACGTCATCGTAAGCTGATCAAGGAGACGGAATCTATCACTATGATCAGCTTTCGTAGTACAAATACTTTGTTTATATTGGACACAAAAATTCAGCTAACGATGATTCCTACTATTGAAGGGAATAAGCTCTCTATATCTTTATATCTCTATGGGGAAATGAAGTATGTTCCAACAAAATATCCCATCCCTTTCAAGATAATTAAGAAGTTATTAAAATCTTATTATATAAATGAATTTTTATGTATGTTTTAGTCCTTAATTTAGCACGATGCTTTATTATTATAATGCCATTTTAGTTTTACATATTGTTTTTTAATATATTTTGTTATTTTGTTTGTTCTTTTGGTGTTGTATAATTTAAGACTAAAATGTCTTTTTATGTATTTTATATCCAACTACTTCGACTTTTATATAAGAACTGAAATACAGAAAAAAATGAAAAGTATAATGTTCATATTATTTTTCATGTTCAATCTATTTTTTAATCAAGACAATGATTGTTTTGCTTGTAGAACATAAATGACATCAGTTAGACTTGAATCGAGAAAACCATTATGGGTCTAAAGTCACTCCATGTCGAGTGATTTTAGATATTGCTCAAGGCTGACTCTTTTATAAACAGCATCATCCTACAAGGATATGCAGGGAAGAACTCCTAGTGGTGACACAAACTAGCAAATGCAGTGAGGAAACATTAATTTTTCACCATATTTGATAATATAGGTTACATACATATTTTAGTAGTGCATCAATACAACAAAAACTCAATGATTTTTAATTTATTTTCTTGAAGGATTTGAAGGAAACTATGCATCGTAATGAATAGAAAGATGAGTGTTTACATTCATTTTAACAGTTCTAGAATCGGGATAAATAAATAGGGATCCCATATAGGAAAGACAATCACAAAACCTTTCATGAATTGAGGGTAAGTTTTTGTCAATAATAGCCTTCTCCCTTATGTATATAACTTATTAATTTCTACATCATTTTCAATCGAAAATAATAACAACTAGAGGCATATATACACTCAGAGAGTGCAAACCTCCGCCGTCATGGGGTCCTATGAGCCTTCCGAGGCGGATTTTTCACGACTGGGGCGGCGTAGAGGGACGGGGGAGGGTTCCCCTCGACGGAAATTCCGAGAGGAAGACGCTCCTGGCACCCGATTTCACAGCACAGCGACATCTATTGGCAGAGTAGGCTAACTTGAAATATTATTAGTATTTAGCTCGTTTTGCATCTTAATTCTGCACTCAGAGATGCCAAATTTAATCACTTGTTACTTTTGGCATTCCAACAACTTCACAAAGTTTCATCCAAATCCGTTCCGTACTTTTTGAGTTATCCTGCTGACAAACAAACCAACAAACCAACGCCAGTGAAAACAATACCTCCTTCGGCGGAGGTAATAATTAAAATTTATTGTATCTAATATAACATGATATTAAGAATATTCGTAAGCATTGGGTTAGTACCTTTAACAAATAAAATATCATCTCTTATCCATAACTCAACCATTCAAGCCTCATTCATATACCTATATTACAGCATGCCTGTTTCAAAGCGGCAAATAAAATCGTAATGGCTTTTAGTGCTTATGTTCTCGCATTTAAAGGGAGGTACATTTGTTGCTCTATTCGAGAAAAATAATAATGAAGGATCCGATATCCTTCGACTATATTACTGGACCACGGATTAATTTAGTTTTATATATGATCATTTTATCAGTAAATCAAGTACTGAATGAGCCTATAAATATATTTGTTATTTTCGCTTGTAAATGATGTAGAAATTAAAAATAAACATAAAGAATATTATATATATATCATAAATAAAGAATCCATCAATTTCTTAATGCAGAAAATATCAATGAATTACATATAACATATCAAAAATATGGTTAGGAAATGAGGGGTTACTAAGTTCCTTACAGTATCCTTATTCTACACAGTAAAGTATATTACTTTAAAAATTATATGGATATTTTTTTGTACATAAACCAAGAGAGAGATTGTGGAACATAGTTCACACATATAATGTTTGCACATATATGTATCATACAACTACTAAAGAATTGTTTGACTTTCCTACGCGAAAGAAAGATGATCCAACAACGTACAAGAGAAAGTTAACATGGGGATGAAAGTGAGATTTAGGGAAAGTCTAGGTGAGATACAGTTAATATACATATAATTTGCATAAATAAAAATGATCCAGGCTTCTTCAGCTTGATCATTGATAATATTCAATTGTTAATAAGCTATACGAAATTACAATATTTAGAAACTGTTAAAAAATAATGAAAAAAAGATTTAATAAATAATACTAATTTATTTGTTTAATCCATGATAACCTTAATACCACTTCTAGAAAAAATTGAATGGCGCTACAATCAATCGTATTTTCAACATAAACGCAAGCATTTAAATAGATAAATTTATGGTTTTTATATGTATTTTATTCTGGAATGTTTTTAATAATAATATATTTCAGTTTTAATTCAAATGTGATGTTAAAATTTTAAACTAATATATTAAATTATGTTTCCACACATAACATCATTTTATTTACCTTTTTTTGTATTTAAATATTTTTATGAACTGTGGAACAAAAAATGGTACTCTCTGGTGGTACTATATTTATAAAGATTTAAAAAATTATTTCAAATTGCAATTATTGATTAGATTTCAATATGCTGTCGTGTATAAAATATTTTTTATTTGATTTCTTGAAAAAAGAATTTGAAATCAAAAAGTTTTTATTAGTTTTTTAATAAATATTGATGTGTGTTATCATATTTTATTTCGTCTTAACAATAAATAAAAACAAAATGTTTTTCACCAGTTACGGTGTTATTTAAAAAAATCGGAGAGAATATATATATATATATAAGAATAATTGATTCTTATTTTTGCGTTTTTCGGATTTGAGAGTCGGGCACCCCCGCTATTTTACATATAGTACATAGAGGTCAACTTGAAAAAAGTTTAAACGAAATCGAATAACGAAAAGTGTTTCCTTAACGGACTCAAAAGTTATGTATTATTTTTTATTTGCTATTCAATCGCTTCTTATTTCCTTAATAGCAATGCTATTTTAAAAATATTGGACTCAATTGGTAGATACGATCTCAAGGATTTCAATTTTTTTACATACATATAAAATACGTTAGTAATTCAAGTTTTATTATCAATAATTTGGGGATTTTTCAAAAATAAAGACTTATTAAAAATGTTACTTGGCTATGAGCTAGACAAGAGGTTTTCACCGGTACCCTACGTTGAAAGTATGATCTCTTTTTCTCTCCTAACCTAGTCAATTGTACTTAGAAAAGTCCATGTCTACTCTTACATTCCAGGTATGAATAATGAATACTGACCCCAAATCCTCGATGGTAGGTCGAGTTCAGACTTATATCAATGACGTAGCCAGAGTGCTTCTTGACATGAGAAGGAAGTACCACGTAAATGTAAAAGAGTTAATGGACAGGCCAAGTTTGAGAAGTCTCAATCAAGTCGTTGCTCATTCGTCTGAACAACTGGCGTAAAAATGTCTAATTCCGATAGAATTTTTAAGGACGCCGACATAGATGCCAGGAACAGGTCGGCTGAATGTCCCTCAGCCCAACAACATAGCCCTTTGGAACGCCTTCACCAATAAAATGCATGTTCACAAAAATATGGCTTTCAAAATCCGTAGGATCATTCCTCTACATATAAAGTGTTAATGTGTTTCTTATAGTTTTTCAATTATAAATGTTTAATTCTGATACATTTTATTAAACAAATTTAGTATTATTAAACATGTCTTTAGACCAGCTAATCATAGCTGATTAGTTATTATTGTTATAAAATAACTGTTATGAATTAAATGTGATTGCTCTCACTTTCTCATAAAGAAGATATCACACTGTTGATATATATTGTTGATTTTCTCCATGTAGGTATGTGGATTCCACTGACCTGCCGTCTGCCTCTTTCCTTGACTTGTCATCCCTATTCAATAGAATCAAATGCACTTTTCTAAGTGACAAATCATGACAAACATTTTTTATTGCAATTGTGGGTGGGTGGCAGGGGGAGAAAGGAAGGTGCAAACAACTTTATAAGTCATTGAAGGCAAGTTAACTTGCAGTATCACTTTTTTAGGGGGAAGGAAAGAACATAATGTTGCCTCATACAACAAAAGCAACAACAACAACGTGCATCCATAAAAATAAGTAAAACTCATAGTGCTATGCAATAATGCAAAAACACTAAAGGAACACCTGTTTTTAAGGTTTTTATTTCAATTGGAAAGGGGTGATACGAAGTAAAAATAATACATAAATAAACAGATCAGTTTAAAACTAGACTTTCCACCTGCCAGACGAACTAACTACAATAAAGAACTATCAAAGTGTTAAAAGAGTCTAACAAAAAATAATACGACTAATGTTTATAATATATAAAAAAGTGATATTATTTTTTTCATCAGCAAGGTCTTTATTCTATTTTTAATATATACAACGCATAATTATATATAAATAACAGATAATAAATTTGTGTTTCATAAAAACATAAATAAACATTCTAGTTTATGCTTATATATATATAGTTTTACTATGTATTATCATCGATTTTTATATATAATCTTATATATATATATTTTCTGAACTGTGAATTAAAAAAACATTCTGGTTTAAAATTATTTTCCTTTTAAAGACAACAAATTATTATAACAAGTAAATAGACATACATATTAAAATATTATAGATTAAAAATAAAATTCTATATAGTACAAATGATGAAACAATAAAATAATCAATTTTCATTCATTTTTCTTGAACTTTTTAAACTGTTTAATGATTTTAAATGAGTTTAAAGCAGGGTATGTAAAAAACCCAAAATTTTGAAAAAACCGAAAAAACCCGGTTAAAAAACCCGGGTTTTACAGTGTGTTTTTTCGAGATTCGGGTTTTTCATTACACCATTAATTAGTTATTAGCTATTTGCTAATTAATGGTGTAATGAAAAACTTGAATTTCGAAAAAACCCACGGTAAAACCTGGTTTTTTTCGGGTTTTTTCTAAGTTTTGGATTTTTTACATACCCTGGTTTAAAGAGAGATTTCGCATATTGTGGTGACAAAGATGGAAAATACTTCACGATTTCGGCTGCGTGGATCCAGAGCAAACTTTGCTGTTTTGGGATTCTTAGAGAAAAAGCCACGTATCGAGTGGTGGCGGATATTATTATTCCTCTTAGTTATTGTTCTCGATCAGTTTCCTTCTGTAAGCTGCTTAACTATGTACGGCTTGCAATTGCTCAAAGATGAACTAATTGTTTTTCCTCTTCTTTATAGCTTTGTAAAAATAATATTTAAACAAAACAACGATATTTTAATTTTTTGCCTGTGAATGCGAAAATATTGTTAGATGACTAAAGTATATGTTGCAAATTCATTCATCTGAAGTTCACCAGGTCGATGGCGTCATTCCATGAACATTGGGGGATTTTAATGTCAAAAATGGGATATCTTGCCAAAGTCGAAATTAAAATGTCCCTCAGATCTACTCGAAGTCAAAACTCCTCAGAACGCCTGTTTGGTTGAACGGTGGATTTTTCATTCATCGATTAATAAATAGTATATGAGAGAGTATAAAAAGATGATTGAAGTGAAAAAGTATTGGATTGCAAAATGTACTTATAAAGTTATTCTATATATGGCCAGAAATAAGCACTAGATAAAAAATAGTTATATAAACAATGCTAAAAAGAAACATAGTTTCTTAGACTATAGGAAAAAAATATTTTGTAAATAAATGCTTATAATTTATGTTCAAATGTTATTTTTTAAAGTAAGAAATGCAAATTTTTTTTAAATAACAAATTTGTTTAAAAAATCGCAAAAAGTAAAACTTTCTAATGCAACCTTTCCAAAAATGCATAAATTGCGGGAGATGTGTATTTTTAGCGCATAATGTCGATTATGCCAATAAAATGAATAAACTAGGCTTTGACAGCCCTATGTATTGTTTATGTATCTAGTTATACAAAGTTTAAGGCGAGGAAATTAAAAAGAAAAGACAAATGACGTCATCAAGTGATGTCATTATGAGGTCTTGTTTATTACAATTGAAGGATTCCCCAGAAACCTTACTATAGTCTTATTGTAAATATATATTTTTTTTTGTTACTCCAAAGAACTCCTTGACATATACGTTATGTAGTACAAAATATAAATCAATGTAGTCAAATACAATATACCAAGTGTGCTTGAAGTATTTACTTCCAGAAAATCACTATTTATTTATATATTTTCATATATTATATCATTGGGTATCTGACTTCCTGTGTTTTCCCTTTATTATGCACAGCCAGGTTTATCAAGAAACAAAGGTTGATAAAAGATCAAATGAATTAATTAAAATATAAGTCTTTGGGTTAGTTGGTTTGGGCAAACTTTTTTTCTTTTTCCCAATATTAATCTTCTATAGTTAAATATTTAAAATATAGAAATGAGCATTTTAGTTCAAAGTTATGAGGCAAAAAAAGTAATTTTATGCTACAAATCAACAATTACATAGAAAAATAAAAAAAGACATCTCATAATAACAAAAATATGATAAACAAATAGTCATACCGGTTCAAGACAGATTCTTTCATGAAATATTAAACTTCTTTTCAAGTCAATTCTTGCATGCTCACTACATATATATAATGTTTTTGACTCTTAAAATGATTTATGTATATATATATACCGGGAAAAGATCGGGACCCTTTTTTTGCCGGGACCCAGGCCAGGCCGCGTTAATTTTTTTCAAGTCGGGCCGGGCCGGGACTCTAATATATTTTGTCCCATCGTCATTCTGAAAGTGACGACGTTTTTTAGAAGACAAACGAAAATATTAAGGTCACTGCCCGGAGATTTTAAGACACAGGACCGGGCCGGGACGCACAAAAACAGCCGGGATCCAGACCGTGTACCGGTAGTTCGATAGATAGATAGATAGATAGATAGATAGATAGATAGATAGATAGATAGATAGATAGATAGATAGATAGATAGATAGATAGATAGATAGATAGATAGATAGATAGATAGATAGATAGATAGATAGATAGATAGATAGATAGATAGATAGATAGATAGATAGATAGATAGATAGATAGATAGATAGATAGATAGATAGATAGATAGATAGATAGATAGATAGATAGATAGATAGATAGATAGATAGATAGATAGATAGATAGATAGATAGATAGATAGATAGATAGATAGATAGATAGATAGATAGATAGATAGATAGATAGATAGATAGATAGATAGATAGATAGATAGATAGATAGATAGATAGATAGATAGATAGATAGATAGATAGATAGATAGATAGATAGATAGATAGATATAGATAGATAGATAGATAGATAGATAGATAGATAGATAGATAGATAGATAGATAGATCGGCTGTAATTATATCGTGAGCCGCAGTAATAAATTTATATTTACCATGGTGTTGCCTTTTCCGAATACAATGATTTTACGTTCATGTAGGCAATAGAGAAAAAAAAACGTTGCCAAACATTCAGTGATGTAATAGGGAATATTGTATTTTATATAATATTTATTTTTACAATGACATCAATTCAAATATGATAACATATTTTTTCAATCCATTCAAAGTCACGCATTTTT
Source organism: Caligus rogercresseyi (assembly GCA_013387185.1). Classification (NCBI taxonomy): domain Eukaryota; kingdom Metazoa; phylum Arthropoda; class Copepoda; order Siphonostomatoida; family Caligidae; genus Caligus; species Caligus rogercresseyi. Next base: position 20,889,884 of record CP045894.1, read on the forward strand.
CTATCAACCAATCACCTTCGACAAAAAAATCCCAGTTCGATGAGCATCCTTTGTCATGTAATATAAATAAAAGGGAACTTGAACTAGCCCAAAAGCAACAACATCCTTACTGATTTCCCGCTCTTCCCTTTTCTGTTTTTTGTATTTACATATTTGTGTACATATGTATGTATGTATGTATGTGTTCAAATAAAAAGTGCTCCACAAACAAACTGATATATATATATATATGAGAGAAATCCTAGAGCATTAGTGTGTGTTCCACATTTCTTTCTTCTTCTTCTTTTTCATTTGCTAGGAGGAGAAGCAATAATGAAGAAAGGCACCTTTATTATTAAGAATGAAATAGCTATTAAGTTAAGTGCCTGGTGAAAAGTGTTTCTAGGACGTCCTTCTTCTTCTGCTTCTCCTTACTCGTTAAATGAGAATAATTGATCAAAGGCTTGTCGTCTCTTAATTCAAGCAGCAAGAACATCTCAAGTGTATTGAATCATAAATAACAGCTCCTTTACTTACTGGGAAGTATAGTAAAGTGTTTGTACATTTGTGAAAAATAGACTTTTGGAGAAACATTCAATTAAGGAGGAAATTTTGAAACTTGTTGTTTTGAATATTCGAGCAAATCCCAAATACTGATATAAAGACAGGAACTCATATATTTTGATTTATGTAAATGGATTGGAAATAGATTCGAGGTCTTGAACCATCTAAGAACAATAATTCAGAATACCGGTTTCAAACCAGATTCTATTTATTATCTGCTATATTGTCAAAGCATTGTAGACAATACACAGGCTCCTTTTGTCAATGCTAGATAGCAACCGATATACTGGTGTGGTCGATAGATCAGCGCCGATAACACTGAATAACAAATTTCAATTTTTTTTTACTGGAGATGTGAAAAATGATTTAGACTAATTTGGGTACGCCGATTTCAAAAATCAAAACTGTTTTGCTGTATCACGTCAGGATTTTCAGTTACAGAAATATTCCCATTGCCTGGAATTCAGGTTTTAATGAAATTTTCAAAAATTCATTTATTACACTGGGGAACAGTGAAAAAGTTACTTGGGATATATCAACTGATTTGAATACCTAATGGGTCCCTGATAACTAAATTAAAAACCATTTTGCTCAATCAGGTCAGAATTTTTTGAAATTTTGAGTTTTTTTTTTCGATTTTCAACTTTTAGACAAAATCACTACTTTTTGTTTATTGAGCTACAAAAGTGGTATGGGTGTTTTGGAAATGGCATGTTCATATTAGTGGGGGCGGAGACTAGTTTAAGTTGAAAAAATAATCAGAGAGGCCCAAAAAAGCCAAAAATATTTTGACCGATTTCGGGCGATTTTTGTAACTTTTGTTTATAGAGCTATAAAATTCGTATGGATGTTTTTGGAAATGGCATACTCATGTTAGTGGGGGCGGAGATAGGTTTTGAGATGATAAATTAAAGATAAATCAACATATATTTCTTAAACAGTTTTTGCAAAATTGCTTCTAATATTTAAAATTGTGTCTCCTAAAGAATGATAAAAGAGTGGGCCCCTCCCATTGTGTTTGTTACTTGCATTACACAACTTAGAGAATGGTCTAAAGGCAAGAAGAAGAACTCAGGTTTGTGTGTACCTATGGTGTGCAGAGAACCAAAAAAAACACTCAGATGATTGCCATTGTTGCACTATAAACCGTATAGGTATAAATAAAAAAAAAGAAAGAGTTTAAAGTATTCAAACTTGGATTCTGCTATCAGACCAGTGCCCCACAGTGAAGATGTTCCAATTCCAGTGTTCTAGTCACTTCCAGATGTTACAGATGATGAGAGTGCGACTGAGCAGTTGCAATGTGATAGTTCACACAATGATGATGATATACATTTTGAAGGTACAACATCCTAGCCGAAGCAGTGCAACCAGGGTGAATTAAATGACCTTGCGAGAGACTTAAACTCACTCAAAAAATATGCAGAACTTATGGCCTCTAGATTAAGTGAGAATAATCTGCTTTAAAGTGGTACAACAAAATCCTTCTACAGAACAAGAGATTCAGAGTTTGTTCCATTCTTCTCTGAGAAAGATGACTGTAATGACATTCCTGGTCTCCTGGATAAGTTAGGTAAGTAACTACAATTCTCAAGAGTGGAGACTTTTCATTGACAGTTATAAATACAGTCTCAAAGTTGTTCTGTCCCATAATGGAAATAAATATGGATCCATTCCAGTTGCCCATGTCACCAAACTAAAAGAAACCGAAATCCCTTACTTTTCTTTCACTGGGATAATAGGGCAAGGGAGGAACACTGGGTGGGGAAGGATGACTCTTATGACTGTTGGAGAGAAAAATGTTATTGTTGAGCCTCTGGTGGAGAGATCAAGGATCATTTTTCCTCCTCTTCACATTAAGGATTAATGAAACAATTTGTCAAAGCCCTAGACAAAGATGGAGACTGTTTTAAATACATTTGTGATGCTTTCCCTGGACTGAGTAAAAAGAAGGCTGGAATTTGTGATGATCCTCAGATCCGAAAGCTAATGAATGATCATCTGTTTGTTTTTATTATGAACCAGATTGTGTATAATGCTTGGAGTTCCTTTGTCTTATTTGTGGATAATTTTCTTGGAAACAACAAGTCAAGCAATTATGTGAAGCTTGTAAACAGTATGTTTGTGAGCTAAAAGCAGCTAAATGCATATATGAGCATCAACTTAATTTCCTTTTCTGTCACCTGGAGAAATTTCCTGAAAATCTTGGAAGTGTTAGTGATGAGCAGGGTGAGAGGTTTCACCAGGACATGAGGGACATGTAGAAGAGGTACCAAGAAATATGGGATAGCCACATGATGGCTCACTATTGCAGGAGTATAGCTCTTGACTATCCTAATTTGCAGCACAAAAGAAGATCTTTAGAGAGAAGTTTTATACTGCTAGTAATTAGCATTCCATGCATTTTCAATTTGAATATGTTTTTTTTGTATAGTAAGAAATAAAAAAGCTTAAAAGATAATTTTTGTTTTACTTAAGAAGTTGTAATATAAATAATATGTATACTGAAAAATATGCAAAATTTGATCGTTCTACCATAAATAAATGTAATTTTTGGGCCTCTCTGATTTTTTTTTCAACTTAAACTAGTTTCTGCCCCCACTAATATGACCATGCCATTTCCAAAAACACCCATACCACTTTTGTAGCTCAATAAACAAAAAAGTTGTGATTTTGTCTAAAAGTTGAAAATCGAAAACAAAAAACTCAAAATTTCAAAAAAATTCTGACCTGATTGAGCAAAATGATTTTTAATTTAGTTATCAGGGACCCATTAGGTATTCAAATCAGTTGATATATCCCAAGTAACTTTTTCACTGTTCCCCAGTGTAATAAATGAATTTTTGTAAATTTCATTGAAATCCTGACTTCTAGGCAATGGGAATATTTCTGTAACTGAAAATCCTGACGTGATACAGCAAAACGGTTTTGATTTTTGAAATCAGCGTACCCAAATTAGTCTAAATCATTTTCACATCTCCAGTAAAAAAAACTTGTTGTTCAGTGTAATCCGTAAAAGTACTATCGGCGTATATCTTGGTCTTTTTTATCTACATTTAAAATAATAATGATTACATTTCAGGACTGTTGAATATATGTTAACTTGTAAAAATAATATACTTTCATTATGTCAAATAGATGAAAACAGGTTCATATACTTTTTCAGGAATCAAAGTAGTCAATAACACGCCGAAATTTGAAAGAACGACTGGCTCGTAGAGCTTATCTTTAATTGTCTTTGGCAATAATTGAAAAAATATGTTTTATATAACAAATAAAGCTATTTATTTATTATTCAGATAAGAGAAACTAATGGCTGATTAATTGAATATCAGCTATGTCTACAAAAAATATCGTTATATCGGGGTACAAGTCTACTAAACTCTAGTCTATGCGCCTTCTTCCATAAATGCAAATGAGATTGAGTAGGAAAATTCGGAAATCTTCAAACTATCTACGAACAACGATTTGGAATGCTGGCTTGGCACATGTATATGTTTATCCTCTGATAATTTAGGTGACATTGGTTACCGAAGCAAATCAATAACTTTATTGTAATGGCGCTTTTATAATCTGCAAATAATTGGATTAATTATATTCATATTATATGTATAGGCATTATAGAAACCCAATATTAAGATACAAGGGTACGCACTTAAGATTACTCACCTATTCATCAACTGCATCAAGATCAATAACGAGACTATGACGGGTCTGTTTTAAGCATATATCTTGCCATTTATTTTAGATATATTGATATAAAGTTTTCACTCAATGTACCCTCCATCAACCTTGATGATGACCTCCAACCTGGGCCAGAAATTCGCATAGCTGTTTTTGATGAAGCTCCGATCGAGACTGGCTCAAACGACCTCAATTGCTGACTTCAGGTGCTTCTTTGAGATGAAATTGATCCCTGATAGAGAGCATAGTCCAACACAGACAGGTCAGGACTGTACAGCGCCATGAGTATTTGTCAATTAATCTTGGAGCATTGGCGTGGAGGAACTTCTGAGTGTTTGCGGCTGTATGAGGCCTTCCACCATCTTGTTGAAATATCCACCCTGTCCCATAGTTGGCATGAGCCCAGGGAAAGAGAGTGCCCCTCAAGATCTTCACGTAGGTGGTCCTGTTCAGCTCATCTTCTTCTCCAAGAACGACTGCCAAGATCTGCAAGTTTGCCACACTCTTCTTCTTACCCACATGGTGCACATCATCAGGAACGTCATTGGGGTTGGGCGTTAGGAAGAATCCAGTCTCAGAAGCTACCATCCCACCAAAAGAAAATGGGGTTTCATTCGAAAAGATTAGCACAGTCTCCTTTGGCTGATGTTCATCATACAGAGCAACGTCTTGGCCTTCTCCAACCTTTTTTCCTTGTCCCTTTTCTCCTGGGATTGCCTTGGAGTCCTTTTATAGACCTTAGGTTGAGTTCGGACTTCACAAGACGGTCCATGCTGCATTTTGATACGTCAAACTCCCTGGCCAGTCTGGGCAAGGTCTGTGGTGCCTCTGTTAATGACTGCAGCAACAATTTTACGAGTGCATCCCAATGCAAATGCAATCTGGCTGATGTTTTGTCCGTGTGCGTGGAGTTTCAAAATTGCCACTCGGGTACTTCTTTGTGAGCCGGGAGAATCACTCATTTATACACAAAATATTCATCTGATAATAAAATCGAAAGATTGGACTGAACCGGAAAAAACTGCTAACTTTGAAGATGAGAAATCTTAAGCGTGCACCCCTGTATCAAACGAACATCCCGGCAAAAGTTGCGTCAGTAGAAACTAAATGATCGTAGATAAATGAATTTGGGTTGCAAAACTGTTGTCAAGAATAATTATTGTAAAAAGCTAAGTTTTTTCTTTTATTGAAAAGAATGACGGTGTATAAAATGATGCACTACGGCAACAACACTAGAAATGCATATATATATATAGATCAGAAAATAGAATGAAGAAATTGCAATAGCATTAGGGGAGCTAAGTTTTTAATGAGGATAATATCTTTTTTTAAAGTTTATTTTCTTTATATGTAAAACTGAATAACACTTTTAAAAATGGGAATTGATATTTTGCATCCATTTATTTCAATGATAAATTACAAATCATTGTAAGGAAGGAGTTTTACACCAATACGCTGTATTTCGAAATTAACCGAGTCAAACAAGAGGCCGCTGTACAGCAATAATTACTTCACAAGTTATCTGAAAAAACATAATATTTTTTGTAAAAATATTGTAAGTAAGGAATAATTTGCAAATTTATATATTTCATTTCTTAAAATAACAAAGTTAATATTTGTTATATGACGATTTAATAAATTATTTTAAAACATTTTATCATGTGGATCATCAAAGATAGTTTGCAACCACAATTGAGGAACACTCTCAAATAACAACATCAATGCATTGCCACAATATTGATGACCCGATTACTCTTCTTATTTGATTACTCAGTTCAACTTATTTGGTTTTGCGATCCTCAAATCTTGTTAGTGAATAACAGCATTCTTGATATAACATTAATGCAGATAGAAGGCAGATCTATATCTAGAATAAGACGTAAACACACAGTAAACTTCATTGTACTTCTCCTAACGCCAAATATATATGTATATATATATATATCAGAACGGTAAATTTGTACTACGACGGTAGATTTCAAATACCGATTATACGATATTCGGTAGAAACTACTAAACACTGATTGACAATCGGTACGGTATATTTAAAGGATGACTTTTGTGACATTCTCATAGAAATATAACGATATAGAGAACTTATTCCCTTCAATAGCAGAGACACATGTTCAACTGTCGCTTAAACAAAGTAATTTGTACTATGTCGTCGTAAATTGATATTTGATAGAAGTAGATTATATATTATTTCATAAAAAAATGAACAAATATTTGATTTAAATTTGCGTTTTGTTTTTCTAAGTACTAAGGTACAAGTGGATGCGCTCCCATGTGTGAAGAACTTGAACTTTGCAAAATAAATAAAAACTACGTACCTCCAATGGACAACTTATAGTACATTCAAGATATGCATATGCTATGCATTGAATACTAGAGTACCTGAAAGTGCATTTAATATCGGACTATCAGAGTAAAATAGTATTTTAAGGTTAGTAAACCTTTAGATGATAAACCAAAAATGACCTTGGTTGCATTCTATCAATTCAGAATTCAGTACAATCTGAGTTTAATCATATGATTCAGAGCCTGTATTGACCTATAAGAAATCGATTATGCAAAAAAGAATAAATATAATGTGTTTCTAGATTTGCGTCAAGGTATCCTCTCAAAATTTTACTTTGTCTCTGACGCATTATATA
>CP045894.1:20896864-20913820 GCA_013387185.1 Caligus rogercresseyi
GCCTACATTGCTACAACACGCTACAACAGGACCACCAGGAGCACTCCTCAATTTTTGGCAAACTCCTTGAGAACAGCCAAGTGCCTGGGGGCCTCTTCTTGTCACTTTTGGGTTGTGTTGAGACTGCTGGAATCTTCTTCGGCTCTTTGATGATGGTCGAAACGGTGCTTGATGGGAACTTAAGAGCCTCATGATCTCTTGTTAGCCTCAAGTGTCTTTGAAAAGTCTACCGCAGTGCGCATTGATCCCTTAGCAGATAAATTTCTTTGCCTTCACGGTGCTGGATTCAATCATTCACTAATATAACTTAAAAACATCAACATGAGTACCCTCTTTTTCTTTTCTTCTTGAAACTATAAAGAACCCTAGTAGGAGCTGTTATTTAAAAAATGGTTGGTGCGTCAGCACTTATGTTCATTATTGGCACTAAATACTATTTGACGAAAATTTGCTAAAAAAGTCCAAAGTCATAATTGATCATAGGTACAATTTGGGTAAAACTATTTTTTTCAAAATAAGTAATTAAAAAAAGTTTGCTTCATAACGAAACCTTTGAACCCAGTGACGTCCGATTTCTAACAATGCTAGAAATTTTTAAATTAGATATTCGTTTTCAGTATCAAAAAATGAACCAGAATCGCTGGGTATATGTAAAAGAACTAAAAAAGTGGTTTTATTTTGGGAGGTCTAGTGTACATACATTTATTTCGGACAAAATAAGATAAATGGACAATCTCTGAAACGTCTCTGTGGATCCCGAACTGCACGTGTTAGATTGAAATACAATAAATTAGACAAATCTTCTTTTTCAGTCCTGATTTTTATTTAGTTAATATAAACTTTTTCCCCGCTTTTTAAAATCAAAAAAATGAAATCAATGAAAAGAAAATCGAGGGTACAAACTACATATGTTGCTTTTCCTTTCTTGCTTGTATTTTTTAATATTTCATCAGAAATAATACAAATAATGATATAATCAGTTGGCTTATATGTAATTTAAAAAAAGCACGGCCAAAAGCAAGAGTTACAACTCTTTCAACTGCATCACTTGAAACCCATTGGGGCAAAAAATAGGTGGAGGTTTGAGGCTTCCAAATGAATGCAGCCGTTTTTCTTGTACTATTTCTGTTTTGTTTTTACCGGAGAGGATAAAAAATATACGGTCAGGGCTATATCAGCGTTTTCTTACATTTCTGATGATTCATCATACTAGAGAGCGGGGAAAAAATGTGAATCACATAAAAATATTTTTTCACATATTTTCCACTTTTTACAAATATTTTTTTAGAAATTTATGAAAAAACACATTTTTCTTTCTTTTTTAAAATAATCACTTTTTTATCATTTTAGAAAAATTATTGAAATTGTTTTCATGACCACTTGCATCAATTTTATAAGTTTTCCCTTCATTCCCTTTTGTTGATTTTTGGAGGGAAATAATGGACGTCTAAACTTATGGCGCCTTTGAGTAAATATACTTCTAGTGAGGCTTTGGTCAATCCACGTTTTCCCTCTAAAAGGGAAGAGTTATGCTTATTCCATATTATTTTATTGATATCAATCATTGTTATTGTGCTGGACTCCATCACTAAGTCTGACCTCTATTATACACAAGGTAAGGAAATTTATAAATAGAGCTTTGGTGGTTACTGTAATCCCGGGCTGTTGAGTTACTTCAATTCAATTTAAAAAAAGCAACTTACACCCCTTCCGTTTAACAGCAAATTTGCATGTAGACTTAATCGTTTTTACTCTTTTCTTTGGCTAGAAACATCACAAAATCCTTCCTTTCTCTCGCAACAGATAGTTATATGCATTTTCATTTCATGGAAGGCCTCGACAAATCCTCATTCCAATGGCCCTTTTATTGATCCACAATTTTTAACTCAACTTTTGAAGCTTCTGACTCAAACACCATGGCTAGTACCGTCAATGATACTCGCAGAATGATTAATCCTCAGCTTTAGGCAAGCTTGTGGCAAAAATTATCGCGACTGACGCAGCTGAGTATATTGGAAGTGTGGACGAGACCTTTGGATATTTTATCCTTCTCTAATGCATGTGACATGCATTTGTCCTTTGCTTGATACTATCCCATTACCTCGGAGGATGTTGAGAGATCATTTTTGAGGTTGATTTTTTTTATTCGACCGTCGCCAAATCTTCACCGAGAAAAAATTGGTAGAGATTATTGTAGGTCACTGTTTTTATGAAAGAATAAATTCACATTAAATAAAATTGGAGTCTACATAATTAACATTTTTTTTTTAACATTTTTTTTTTAGACATTTTTAACATTTTTGCTCATTTTGGATAACATTAGAAAAAAATAAATTGGCAAAAGTTATCACATTTTTTCTCGCTCTCTAATCATTACTGTTACAATGCTTACATATGTTTATGTATATCTTTTTTCTTCTTCAATCTATGATTTATAATTTCCTGTTAAAAGTTACAACATTTTGCTTTCACATCCGTTGAATGATTCAAAGGTTAATATGAAAACTTCTCCTTCACTTTTTCTCTCTTCCCCACTTTTGCAAAAGTGTGCAATGACTGATAATGGCAAACAAAGAGACAGATATAGATAGATAGAAACACAGAGATACAACATATATGTATTCCTTGTATGTACATGAGGGTATTATAGAAACCAAATATTACGATGTGAAATGAACATCCCCCGTGAGAGTTACGTCATTAGAAAATAAATTGCACTCAAAAGTTTTGTTATGAAGCAAAACTTTTTTGTTATGACCCATTTTGAAATAAGTTACAAATAAAAAACTTTGATATGATAAATTAATGAGTTTGTTATTTTATTAAATTTTTCATAAAAAAATATTTGGTACCAAAAATAAATGAACATAAGTGCTAACGTACCAACTATTTTTAAATGGCAGCTCCTATTAAGGTATTCTTATGGTTTATAGAAGGGAAAAGAATAAGAGGGTACACATGTTGATGTTTTTAAGTTATTCTTGAATTACGTTTATTTTCACATTTTAACTTTCATAAGTTAGAAATTGTAAAAAAAATTAAATCATATATTCTTTTTCGTTGTGTTCGTTGTCTTTTTCTTAACTCCATTGATGATAATACTTATCCATGACGTTGATTATTTGCATAAGCTTTACAGTCGCCTCTGTTACTGGTATTTATAAATAATTTATTAAATATTCATATAACAAATATTAAGTTTGTTATTTTAAGAAATGAAATATATATAAATATGCAAAGCACTCCTAACGTAAAATATTTAATATAAAATAAATGTCTTATGTTTTTTTCAGATAATTGTGAAGCAATTATTGATATACAGTGACCCCTTATTTGACTCGGTTGATTTCGAAAAACAGCGTATTGGTGCAAAGCTCCTACTTTATAATGATTTGCAATTTATTATTGAAATAAATGGATGTAAAATATCAACTCAAATTTTTAAAAAGGGTTGTTCAGTTTTACATATAAAAAAAAAATATATATACATATCAGACTTGTTGATTTATCTTTAATTTGTTGTTGTTATCGAACGATGAACGACAAAGTTTTTGACGAATGAAGGAAAATTCCTTATCGTTCGTCGTCGTTTTTGGCGCCAAAAAAAAAGGCAAAGATTTTTTCATTTTTATGGGAAAAATTTATTTTGTAAAAAACACCATCACTTTTTTCAGAATGGCAGAAAAAATTTTTTTCTAAAAAAATGTTTTTTTCAGAATGACAAACGACAAACGAACGATGAGCGACGAACGATTCAATTTTAAAATAACGATGAACGACGAACGATAACTTTTGGTGACGAACAACAATTTTTCGCGAACGACAACAAGTTGATATATATATATATATATATATATATGCATTAGTTGTGCGGTTGCTGTTGTGCATCGTTTATGCACCGTTCTTCTTTTATAAAAAGAAAAACTCAGCTACCTACAATAACTATTCTTGCAATAGCTTTGCTCCGTCATTTGATTGTTGAAGGTATTAGAAAAAGAAAGAACAGCAATCGTAGTTATTAACGAAAATTGTGCATAAAATGCACTTGGAATTCTTTAAATTAAAGTTATTTTATGTTTTTTATAAAAATTTATTGATTCATGATGAAGTTATACCTACCAAGGCAGCAAAAGGAGATGTTTAAAAAAACACTGATTGATCATGTTAACTTCAAATAGCCCTTTTACAGCATTGATGTATTTTTTGATTTGTTCCTAACACCGTCACTCTGTGTAGAATGATAATTCTGATTACAAGCCTATCATTACAGATTCGTTTTACGCAGATTGACGGTAATAGAAGTGAATATGACTAAACCTCTCTGATAGATTTCTTGGTAGTCACAGCTTTATCATGAACCTAAGTTTATAGTTTAAAAAGTGAAAATTTAATATGTTTATTCATACCAATATTTCCTACAAAGTACCAAATTTGTTAACTTCTGTATTTGTACAGGTTTTTTAGATAACTTAAAAAACTCTTTTAATATGTGATCAGACTTGCTAAAAAACAATGTAAAAAAGCCAAAATAGTTTTTAGTACATACAACCACAAAATGAGTATTAGATCCCTGTTGAAGGCAGTCTGACAACCCCTACAATTACCTTCCAATCTAAATTACAGGGCTCATTGTATCACTGCTTTCTGTAATATACTATATACATACATATCCACTGAGTTTTTTTCCTTTTTCTATATTTTATTTTTCCTTTTTCTATTGATATTTAATCTGATGCTATGAAAAGCCTTACACAGGATTTACTTCGAAGACCATTATTACAAAACACACACACACATTGTATACATATATAATATGTGTATTTATTCCTTTTTAACCCTTTTCCTGTGTGTGAGTGTGTCCTCTTACTTCTCTGGTAGAAAAATACGAGGAGAGGAAAAGAGATTGAAAATGTATTCCTTGGAATTCCTTCTTCGTGTAAAAAAAAAGATGAAGATGCACTTGTATCTTTTTCCTCCTTTTCCATCCATATAAAAAGCAAGGCACGATGCAACATGATTTATGGTATATTATATTAATAAAAGCCGCCATTTTGTATCCTTCCATTACCTTATTTGCTTTTTTGGAAATCTTATGCTTTGTAAAAATAAAATACACTAAAATTATTTTCAGAAAACAGAGTAAAACCATTCAGGGCAGTTGCGAAGATACATAATGAACATTCACATATACTGCCCTTATATTATATATATATATATATATATATATATATATATGTCCTTATATAAAAGGACGCATTACTTGGCACTTTTCAAGAATATCGTCCAGAGGGTGGAGGTTGCGTGATAAATTTTAAAGTTCCAATTGCAAAAGGTACCACTGTAAAAAAAAGAGAAAGAAAGAGGCTCTCATCATTTTAGGGTGCTATTTATCGTTAGTTTATGATGTGAGTCCTGTCTCCCTTGAAGGTATCCTTCACAACACTCTTCTGTGAATACATAAACGCCCAAGGGAAACATGACTTAAATCATAAGCTGCCGATAAATAGCACTTAAAATGATGAGAGCCTCTTTCTTTCTCTTTTTTACAGTGGTAACTGTTGCAATTGGAACTTTAAAATTTATCACGCAACCTCCACCCTCTGGACGATGTTCTTGAAAAGTGCCCATTACTTTTGTTTAAAAACTTGCGATGTTTTTAATCCGTTTTATAGTTTCATGTAATGCTTTAATATTGCTGGCACATATTTAATTATGACACCAGCCCATTTCATCGTTGGCGTTCCTAAGTCTGGGATTTTGATAGAGAGAGCGTGTATAGCAGGAGTACCAATCATGATGGGCCGTAGGTCTTCTTCGATTTATTTGTTTATGATTAAGGACAACACTCTGAGATTCCTTTTTTTTTTGGAGCGGGATTGGTCGAAAGAAAAGGAGAGAAATTTATTTAAAAAACAGTTGGTATTACGAAATAAGGCGCCACTTCACAGAGGATTTGAATATAGTCATTAAGAGGTGTTTATAAAGTGTCTTCTCTCATGGGCCCCTTAACATTGTCGAATCCATTTGAATGGACTCATATCAACCTTTAATATTGATGAGTTTACGCCACTCTTCGCTGGAAAAGAGAAAGAATGAGTGTTTCATCATCATATCTGACGAAAAATGGAGCATCACTCGGACGATAAGAAGTAGAAGAGAACATTGAGCCTTTAGGAGAGTTTGCAAGAACTTTCTTGATTGCATCATTATTTTAGTAGAGAATAACCAATTCCGTGTGAAATGATTTATATACTATGAATGGGTTTACTGCATTTTTCAAATCATACGCTGCATGGGTTTATTAGCTTCTCCAAAAAAGCAGTATATTATTAAGGAAGAAAAAATATTAAAAAGAATGTATATATAAGTTATATATATATATATATATATATATATATATATATATATATATATTATTTATACTATAAAACAGACTAAACATCTTGAAAGGCAGTTTAAAGTTTAAATATAGACCAAGTGGCTGAATAGGTATGTAGTGTATTTACGTTACTTGACTAGCAGGTCTTGTAATGTAATTTACGTCGCAACATATGCGTATATAATGACATATAAGCACCCTACTATATTCGCATCCTCGGCCAAACTAAGAAAAAACAGTAACGGTTTAAGTACCATATTTTTCGGAACTTAAGTTTTTATGATCAACATTTTTTATAATGATTATATTTAGAAATGTATATTTAGAAAGTTAATTTTCAAATTTAAATCATTGCAAACAGTTAAAACAAGCCAGTATAGCCACATATAATCAATAATTTATAACGACAATTATAAGTATTATAAATTCTTATGAAAAACTTTGTATAATTAATATGAAAATATAACATTATACCACTAGACAATGATAACAGATAAAAGTTTATAATAAAGAAAAATTGAAAAAAATATTATCACTTAATAGCTCAAATGAAAGTTATTTTTTATCATGTTTGATTGCGTTTTAACTTGGATATTGATAAAATAGTTTGATTGGATGTTTAAGGATCTTTGAATGGTTTCCAAAATACATATACAAAGAACAAAAATATTAGGTGTTCATAGCAAAATAGATGTTATCACTCAATAAAATTATATTTATTGAGGGACTATCATATTAGTCACTTCTACTGTAAATCATATAGAAATTATATTAAAAAAAAATAGGGCGACTATTAATGAATGTCCTCACTCAATAAATTAAAGGTTTTATGAATGGTATTTCTGGGTTTTATCCGTATATACTTATACCAGTTTATGTCATAGAGAGCTTATTGGATTCTTCAGAGGCATACGTCATATTGCCCAATATAAACAAATCTTTCTATCTCAATATCAACTTACGAAGACGTAGTACAAGTTCCTTTGTTTATATTGGGCACAGGCGACAGCCGAATGATGTTTTTCTGCTGTTGAAGGGAATAAGCTATCTATATCTTATATTTCTATGCGTTAAAACAAATTACTTTGTGTATATTGGGCACGTGCGACAGCTGAATGACGATGTTTCTCTGCTATTGAAGGGAATAAGCTCTCTATATCTCTATGGTCTATGTATATTGAAGTACTCTTTCAAACAAATTGAAACAAAGAATATATCCATGGGCAATAGCAAGTGGAAACCAAGAAAGACGTTTTTTCACCTCATATATGTATCTCTCTTTCTCTCCCTTCACTGAAAAATAAACAATTGTCCACATACAAAATCAATGTATCTAGGTTTCATGATGCAGCATTTGACGAGTGAGCACTCAACTGAGGACTGGGAGAAAGAGAGGGTGAAGAAGATAATCAATAGAACCTAAAAAGTATCTTCTGATCCAGCATACAGAGTAAGGAAGGAAGGAAGATCGATCTGTCTATTGATTACTTTTTTTCTTTCTTCTCTCAAATGGATCCTCCTCCATCTTCCTATTACATATTCAATGGACGAGGAACAGACCTTTGGATCTACTCCCGGAGCAAAAAACTCAAGGACATTCTTTAGACAGCATTTACATGATTCGAAATGTGGTTTTTTATATCTTTATTTAGCTGATCCGACCGCTTCAGTGTAAATCGAGTGACTCCTTTAATTAAATAAATACAAGTTAATGGGCCAATTGCTTATATCAAAGTTGTCAATATTATACTTTAAGCCAGGACAGAATTGTGTCTTGGGAATGGAAGTTATTTAAAAAAATGGATTTTGAGGATGGGTTTGCCATCAATGTTTCCGGGGGGAAGCAAAGCTTTTTGTTATTTATAAAAGTGGAAAATATTAAGGAATATAAAAGTTTGTTTATTAAAATTAAATTTTTTGTATTAACAGAAACACTGGGCTGCCATTTGTTGCAACAATAAATGAACACAAAGCTCGACATGTTAGGCATTTTTCAATGAAATGCGCGCCTTCTATTATAAGTATGGACCTTGTAAGAGAAAATGAGTTCATTTGGAGGTATTGACCCTGTTGATATTCATGATTAAAAGTGCATGGTTTTGGGCCTATATTTAAGGATACGACATGTGGACTCAGTTCTGTAACGTGATTGGTAGAACCAAAAATATCTTGATTAATAAGAAAAGAGTTGGTAATGCGAGCTCTGGTACAATTTTAATTGTTATTATGTTAATAACAGCTCAGAGCTAAGAATGACATCTTGTAGTGTTTTTTCTTATGGGCATCGATCAACGCCATTACTAATAACAAATCCTTTTTGACAATGCTGAGATATTGATGCATTTGAAATTGAGAAATGTAAGGTTTCGTGAGAAAATTGTTCCGTTTAATTTTTGATAATTTGATTGATTTATGCAATGAATACTAAAACAACAAGGAAAAGAAGGCTCGCGAGGAAAATACGATGAGGGATCTAAAAAGGAAAAAGGAGAATACGCGTACATTCACCCCTTTCCTTATTTATTTCATAACAAATTATGATTTTGAGAACGAAATATATATTTTTTACTATTTACAAATTTTATGGACATATATTAAATAAACATAGATACATTTAAGACATTCTGCAAAATTATAATAACATACATACTTTTGTTTATTCTCCTTTAAGTTTTTTCAATCTCTTAGAATTATTTGTCATATTTTGACTGCTTGTTTTTCTTTTGTTTTGTGAATTTGATCATTGATTTCCGAAACATAATTTTGGACATACAATTAAAAAATTTAGCAGCGATTTGTGGAATAATTTTTCAAAGGAATGGTCTTCTTCGCATTCTGCTAAAATAATTTCCAAAGCGTAAGTATCATTTTCCAAAAGTTTAATAAACGAAAGAACAAAAATATTTTTGAAGAAGGGGAAGAAATCAACTCTTTGAAGATACTTTTTGAACTTTGAATTTCTGAAAAAAATGTATAAACAAAGGAACACGTTAAAAAAGAACATCAAAAGGACGAGTTAGCCCACCTCGATTAATTTGATCTAAAAGTTTACTTTCATCGTCAATACTTTGAGAATAATTTTACATCGAATTTTTTATTTAAAGCTGTCAATAAATTGTGGCAAGAATGACAGGCTATGTTTTACATAAGGAATGCGCGATATAACCAGAACAAAAGTAAACTATAGATACGTCATTAATATATTAAATGAATCTTTAAAAGTAAAATGTTTTAAATTGGAAAATATATTTAAAGAAGAAGACTTAATCTTTTCATTTGTTGAATTTATATTCTCAGAAAAATGATATTCCAGATCTTTCAGTGAAATTTTGCCTAAGCTTATGATATTCTTCATTCGAAGGCATTTTTCTGAATCCAAATATTTTGTACAATATGTTTCGTCAAAAATATACTAATATTTTATCCCTATTTTGACTTAGAGCCTTGAAGCGAGCCTTTAGGTAAGTTATTGTAGAGTCAGCCAATCCAGTTTCTAAATTCAAAGATGAAGAAAGTTCCGTAAGGCGACGTATTGTAGGTAATGTGAGAACTTCTTTACGTAGATCTCTATAAAGACTCGTTGAGAAACCTTTCCAGGACATAGATAAGGCGTACAAGGCAGGACTGTATCTCCGTTGTTGTGGACATTTAAACAACAAGGATAATTGTTCAATCAAAAAGTTTAATTTCTTCTCTTTTGCTTCGTCCAAATGGGGCAAGATATTTGTCAAATGATTTAAAGCTGTGTTTAATTCATTTTCCAAGCTAAATAGTTTATTGGAAGAAGAGTTTGATGTCAATGAATTTAAGAAGGGTGTCACATTTTGTAATATGATTGTTCTTGGTGATATGTTCGAGATGATTAAAAGATAGATCTCTATCTTTCACCCTGAAAAATACAACATAGCAGGGAATAAAGTCATCGTAGTTGTATGAATCAGTATTAAGAAAATACTGAGGAATAGTCAAGTTTTGATATGTGAAAAACAATATATAAATAAAGAAGGTTAAGGATTGAAGTTTGGCTTACCGTATATGGATTGTCATTTCTTCATTAATCTTTAGACTGAAGTCTATTGACGGTCCTCCATGACTAAAGTTCATCTTGAAGAACACCAGCTCTTTATCTTTTTCATCATAATGTTCTTGAACGCCGCTCGGAAGGCAAGTCCTATCCATTTAATTTGAAGCTCTTCGAGTGTTAAAAATGAGTTGGCCTCTTCAAAAGCCTTAATCTTTTTTAAATTCGCTCGTTTTTATTAAGGAGTCGTGAGGAGGAGGTTGAGGTGGAGGAACGCTTTGGAGGAGGCTTTTTTGAATAGTAGTGAGGAAGATTTGGAAAATTGGAAGGGACGGCATCTTTTTTTAATATCTTAAGACAAAGAGTTTTTCCAGATCTGTCTGAACGTGATGGATTAGAGTCAGTAGACTCTGGCTTATAATCGGAGGGCATGAAATGTACGTCACACAACGCAGAATGTCTTGAAGGTATCCAATTTTTTCGCGGAACAGCCTTTGTCCAGAGTTGGCGTAGGGACTCATCCTTGGGGAACATATGAAACCGTCTCTTTTCCCCTCATTGCCCTTTGGTTTGTAGCCACTCTTGCAACCCGGAGCAACACAAACCTTCCCCATTGTCGTCTAGTTTGAAGATAAATAGGTAGTTCTAAAACGATTCCTCTACACACTTCCACTACTTCATTCACGCGACAAATAAATAAATTAGTCGATCCCACTTAGTATTTGTGTTTTGAAAGGTTGCACGACTTTACCATTGCTGATTGTTTTAGTATTCATTGACTTATGCAATCCAATGTTTATTTTTTAAATTGATTGGAACTATTATTTTACACAAAAAAATATCTTCTGTCAGTCAGGAACTATTTCCCTAATTCCCCCTCCCACGTTTAATAATCACGATATTTTAAAACAAGAATAATTTAAAAATTTACTACCGTTATTTAGATACGAATTTAATCTATAAGTAATCCAATAGAGGATTTCATTGATGTGACCCGTTCCCTCGAAAACTTTCTCTAATATTTTCTTACATATTGTTCGTATATATATATATATACTCGCATATTTGGCCGCCTACGGCGCCCATATGTTCGCCCTTCTGGTCCCATCACTTTGCAAATAGTTTACTAGGTCTGCCTTGACCCAGGATTCCATAAATACCTTCAAAGTTCAAATTTGACCATAAATGTGAGAGGAGATAGCGTGCGGACATACAGACGGACAGAGATTGGTGAATTATATTATTATTATTATATATATATATATATATTTATTATTTATACGTTTTAATAAAATAAAACAGTTTAAGACATATCGAATATATAGTTCATATTTAATCATTAAATTATTATACATTTAAAATAAAGATGTACTTAACATGATAATCAGTATATGAGTGGTTATATACATATATAATGATTATATAATCTACCTTCATTAATTTGTTATAAGCTTCAAATAAAGATATACTATGCATGGAGATTATAAGTTAAATAATTGAAATAATAATATTGAGAAATAAATAATATTTATATTGAAACCTTATATACATCAATATTTCTTTTTTTGTACATAAAAAAAATTATATTATACTTTTGTGCCCACAATGACAGCATTATTTATAATCAGATGTTAAAGAATATTACAAATCTTCGGAATAAACTCGTCCAATATCACGTATTATTCTTAATTACAAAAAAACTTTCTATACTCAAGGACTGAATCATTGGTGAAAGAAGAAAAATATATCTGCGAACTTAGAGCGTCCTTGAAGCACTTGATTTATTAGCTTAGCCTTATCCTCCTTGAAAGGTTAAGTTGCTTACATCATCTCTGACGTCATAATAAATTCATGTGTACCTCATAATAGTATATTTAAAGATATTATTTTATCCCTGTTGACCTCTCCAGGAATACTCTCTAGCTATCAAAAGTGTTCAATTTCCATCACATTTGCTCTCTGGATTGGAAAACTATACCAACTCAATATTCTAATGCCTTTCATTTGTTTGCAGGAAAGAGTGAGTGGTGTATTTGTAGGTAATTGAAGTACAATATATATGTTGAAACAAATATACCTATATTCGATAAGACACTTCCACGAAAAGGTAACATCAACCCTCAGAGGAATTAAGCAGTATAAGCAAGGGTGAGCTAAATGTAGTAAGTGAAATAGTCGAATGGTCTTTCATAAAGACTTACTTATAATAAGAACAGTTCATTGCTTAATATTATGAAGTTTATTTAGACACATAAAAACAAGAGCAATAAATAAGTTCTGGCCACGTGGGACGTAAAAGTGTGTAAAAATCAGGCTTGTGAACGGAACGCAAAATAGAACGGCGTTCAGCTGAACGCACGTTCAATGAACGGAACGCTGAACGGAACGCAACTTTTTTTTGAACGCTGAACGTTGAACGCAAAAAAAAAGAGTTTTGCGTTCAGTGTTCAATTTTTCCAAACATTTCTTGGACTTTTTTCGGAAAAACGTCATCACTACGCAGTACTTTTTGGAAATTATTTTTCTTCTAAAAAAAAAAGTCATACTACGCATTACTTTTTTTGGAATTCTTTTAAAAAAAAAAAAAGTAATCACTACGCAGTACTTTTTTGGGAAATTCTTTTTTAAATATTTGAACTGCTAACGGAACACTGAACGCAAAAACATTGAAACGGAACGCTGAACGGAACGCTAATTTTTTTTGAACGCTGAACAGAACGCTGAACGCAAAAAAAGCTGAACGCTCACAAGCCTGGTAAAAATACATGTTTCTCTTCAATCTAACGATACTGTGGGAATACCATAACCTGGAATAGAAGTCCCTCCTTTTTATGCCAAGTTAACTACCTTGGTAAAAAAGGGAATGAAGGAGAAAGTTTCCCTCCTTTTTCCCTTTTCTTTTTTACTCAGGTAGTCAAACTTTGATATAAAAAGGGAGAGTTCATATTCCGGTTAAAGTAGTTCCGTCAAAGTCCTAAAATATAATAAGGAACTTATGATTTTATACAGAAATTGAAGAGGGCATGAACTTCTTGTGGTACATAACTTTACTACGTAATTACTTATCACATTAATTATTTGTCAAGAATATGCCTGCTCATTTTATATTTTGTTTTACATTCATTTAAAAATTGAAGGGTGTAAGTGATATATTATATATAAGGGTTGTTGATTCAAAATAGACCCAGTTTTAAATAGTATGTAATCACCCATTCGCTTGTTTTATATCCACTTTTTCGTATATTTGCGTAAAGACGCTTACTAAGTACGTTTTGTGAACTCACTAAGTTAAATCATTTTCAGTTTTAATTCTTATTTTCTTCTTTTTGTATGCAGTTGTTATCATCTGAATGAGGATGCGTTAGTCGTATATAATGATAATTTGATATATTTATTAATAATAGGTGAGGTGATATTGTACGATTCCATTCAAAGAATTCTTAATCCATTGAAGGAGACACATGACAAAAAATAATAATTTCATAAAACCAACAGCTTGATTATTATTACTTTCTGTCATACCATCACGTTCGAGAAAAAAAGGTTTCAGAGTCACATATACAATATTTTTCTTTAACTGGGGACATAGTCTTATACAATCATAGAGAGCTAATCAGCAGAGCTGGGATTCGGTAGAAAAATCTACCGCCGTTTTTGGTATTCAGTATATACCTTCTACCGTTAGGTATCGGTATTCGGTAGACTTTAATATATATATCTACAATATATATCGGTGACCTAATTCTAAGAATGGTAAGCGCTTCAATTGTAAACCAGGACTCTTATAGAATATGGCAATCGAAGTACATATTTTTTTACAAGCGGGGGTGTTTGCCAAGGAGATCCGGTGGCGGGAATCTTGTTTGTCTTGTGTATTGAAGCCTGATTCAGAATATCCAATCTGATACGGGAATTCACAGTTTAAATCCCCTGAATATATTTTAAAATGTTTTATGTTACGCGGACGATCTAACGGTGACATATTCGGGTGGCCCACTCCAAACTCTTTTATCAGTTAAATCAACTTTTAAAATTTTAGAACGATACAAAATTGTTCTGGACTCAGTGTAAATATTGAAAAAATCAGACTTAATAAGCCCATACGGTGATATTTTAGTTAAATCATGGCCAACTTGAAAACATCTAAAGACATGAATATACTTGGATCTTGGGTTGGCCCAAATAGCACTGAGATGAACTTAAATAAAATTTTAGCCAACGTCAAGGCGTCAAGTTTATTTTTTAACACCCCTCCATTTGAACGTAGGGACAAGATCCAAGCCTGGAACACCTATATTGTACCTAGGATCATTCATTTGTTCCGTGTTACTCCCTTTCACCAAAGAACGTTGGAGGATATTACAAAAATGGAAACAGCTTTTTTTTGGCTTCACAGAAGAAAGAATATCTCCAGTCTTAGAATACATACACCGTTAAAACTTGGAGGACTAGGCGTTCATGATATTAAAAAAATGTGGATGTCCCAAACTGTCTTTGGATCCGTAAACTTTGGGACAAAAACCAATATTGGTCCATATGCTTGAAACAATTTTTATGCAATAATAATATTGATTATGAAAAGTTTCCTTGTCACGGATTGTCGAAAGTTTTAAACATTATCTCCCAATTCTCAGAGAGAATGAAAGCTTTTTGTGAAGGTCGAGAACCTGTCTCGAAAAGTTTGAACTGTCTTTAGCATAAGAGATGCCAGTTTTAAATTGTTTAAATACCTCCATCCCTAAAACAGTGAACGCTTTTATCGCAAGTGACGTTATTTATTCTGAAGAAATTTTAAACAAGCTCGCTTTTAAATATTTTATAGTGTCTTCGGTAGCCCACTAAATACCCCCAGACCGTTTTTACCTTTTAGAATAAAAGTTTCTACTATAGCCACGAGGGTTTTTAAGAAATACATCGTACAATCAACTATAATTCCATTTGAATCTATATTAAAACGAAGAGGAATAAGAAGAAATATCAGCGAATGCATTAAAGCTGTTAAAAATCCATTTTTAACATCGGCAGACAAATGTTCAAAATAGAAAGTTGACTGGTTCACTGGAAGTTGCCAGCAAATTTTTCAAAGACGACCGCGTAGCAACTGTTTTCTTTTGCAAGAAGGAATAGAAACTACAGATCATTTACTGTGGAAATGCTCATCTTTAATTGAAACTATCGGGCCGTTCAAGAAATTACCATGGGTCACTTCAATGAAACCCATCAGAGGACTTCATCACCTTCTCGCGCAATCCAAGATGTGATGCGGTCTTAACAAAAGTTCACTATGTTATTTATAAAAAAAGAACAATTAAGATGCCCACCTCCTTGAAATGATGTCCATCGCTTCACTGTATTCCAAAGTGCTCCAACAATTGTGAACTGTATATATATATATGAAATTCAAATAATTTATTTAAAACCATTGGTGTTCTGTTTTTTTGTTGGTATGACTATTGTTATTAATGTTATACAATTCGGGACGTTACCCCTTTTGATATTTGATGCATACCGTTATATATTTGTGATTGTAATTTTTTCAATACTACATAGTGAAATATAAGCCCCTTGCGGCCAAGAACAAAATATATATATATCTACAATATCGATCGATATTCGGTACGGTAGATGAGTAAGAGAGAGAAAATTTATTTATGTATTTGCTCTGTGAGTTCTTCAAATGCATTTAATATCGGACCACTTTTAGCAAAGAACAATTAAGTTCATAATTTGTTATATTTTATCAGAATTATTTGAAATTATACATACTAAAATGTTATATAAATTATATATGTACTTGGATTTTGTAGGGAAGAAGATATAATTTTTTTTTTTACTGCTCTTATTGTTCGATATTAATGTACTTTCAGGTAACTCTAATATTCAATGCATAGTATGTGCTTATATTGAATGTATATTATGTATCTGCTCTTTAATACTCTAAGTTGTAGTTTTTTATTTATTTGCTATGTTAAAGTTCTTCACACAGTTCTTCTACTTGTACATAGTATTTAGAAAAACAAAACTAAATTTCATTCAAATATTTGTTCATTTTTTTCTGAAACCAAATATATAAAATCTATTCTATCCAAATATCAACTTACGATGACGTAGTACATATTATTTGTTATGTTGGGCAAAGCGACAGTTGAACGTTGTTTCTCTGCTATTGAAGGGAATAAGTTCTCTTTATCTTTATATCTCTATGTGAATACCACAAAAAAGTGTACTTCAAATATACCGTACCATCGTTAATCGGTACGGTATTTGGTAGTTTCTACCTAATATATTCATAATCGGTATCGATATTTGTAATCTACCGTCAGTAGTAACGAATAACGATTAACATGCGATAGTCGCAGCTCTGTTATTCAGCGAAATATGTCAGTTTGTCAGCTGTACAGGAAGGGAGACCGAAACAAAAAAGATCGTCAATACAAACTCACAGATAACATAGAGTACCGAAGCAACTATGTAATCGCTGAATATCGGAGTATTTGTTAGTTCTCCGTGTTAGGAAAGACAGCCACATAAAACAACTAAAGGGGAGTGATACTCC
>CP045894.1:20913920-20948407 GCA_013387185.1 Caligus rogercresseyi
AATAAGCTGTTGTTGACGTTACCTTCAATTAAATTAAAAGATTAAGTTAATCTATCTTGAGGAGGAACCTGATATTGAAGAATAGAAGAACCTAAGCTGTTTGTTATAACTCAATAATAAAAACATCCACAGGTTTTGGCTTATTTCTTTAAAAATGTTATTAATAATTGTCAAAAAGGTTTTTCTTCGCATTCCACGAGTTCTGTGAAATAAGTAGAAACTCCATACAACAAGAGGGAACTCCGTATCAAAGTTCCTCTCCAGAATAGAAGAACTAAGCTATTTAATAGAATGCAATAATAACTAGAGGCATATATACACTCAGAGAGTGCAACCTCCGCCGCCGGGGTCCTTAGAGCCTTCCGAGGCGGATTTTTCTCGACTGGGGCGGCGTGGTAGAGGACGGGGGAGGGTTCCCTCGACGGAAATTCTGAGAGGAAGACGCTCCCGGCACCGATTTCACAGCACAGCGACATCTATTGGTCAGAGTAGGCTAACTGAACTATTTATTAGTATTTAGCTCATTTTTGCATTCTTAATTCTGCACTCAGAGATGCAAAATTTAATCACGTGTTCCTTTGACATTTTCAACAACTCATCCAAGTTTCATCCGAATCCGTTCAGTACTTTTTGAGTTATCCTGCTGACAAACAAACCAACAAGTTAGCCTACTTGCCAATAGATGTCGTGTGCTGATAATCGGGTGCCGGGAGCGTCTTCCTCTCGGAATTTCCGTCTAAGGGGACCCTCCCCCGTCCCTCTATGCCGCCCCAGTCGTGAAAAATCCGCCTCGGAAGGCTCATAAGGACCCCGTGACGGCGGAGGTTTGCACTCTTTGAGTGTATATATGCCTCTAGTTTATTCTGTTTGATGTTAAAATTTTAAATTAAAAGCTTATTTTTTCACGTATTGGCATTATCTTTGTTTATATTTTTAATATAAATTATAAAGAACTGTGTTTTACGGGGGGGGGGGGGGGGAGTGAAAAAGAAATAAACAACAATACAAATAAGATATAACCAGAGCTGCGACACCGAATGTAAATCGGTATTCGATACTACCGACGATAGATTTCAAATATCGAACCGATTATACGATATTCTGTAGAAACTACCAAATACCGTACCAATTGACAATCGGTACGGTCTATTTGAAAGTATGACTTTTGTGACATTCACATAGAGACATAAAGATATAGAGAGCTTATTCCCTTCAATAGCAGAGAAACATCGTTCAACTGTCGCTTTGCCCAACAAAAAGTAATTTGTACTACGTCATCGTAAGTTGATATTTGGATAGAAGTAGATTATATATTGTTTCATAGAGAAATGAACAAATATTTGAATGAAATTTACGTTTTGGTTTTCTAATACTAAGATAAAAGTGGAAGCGCTCCCTTGAGTGAAGAACTTGAACTTTGCAAAATAAATAAATAAAATACTTGAGTACCTGAAAGTGCATTAATATTTTACAATAAGAGACAGTAAATGAAAAAAAATCTATAGCCTTCTATTTCCTACAAAATCCAAGTACATATATAATTTATATAAGATTAGTATGTATAAATATTTCAATAATCTCTAATAAATTATAACAAATTATGTACTTAATTGTCCTTTGTTATAAATTGTCCGATATTAAATGCATATGAAGAAGTCACAGAGCAGTTACATAATAAATTTATCTCTCTCTCTTATCTATCGTACCGAATATCGATCGATACTGTAGATATATAATAAAATCTACCGAATACCGATATCGATCGGTAGAAGGTATATATCGAATACCAGACCGGTGGTAGATTTTTCTACCGAATCCCAGCTCTGGATATAACCATCGTAGTCGATATACACAAGCCATTCATTTCCCTTTTTTACAATAATCCCTAAGACAAAAAGGAGTGACGATGATTTCATTTTCGCATCAGATACCTTCATTTATGTAGGTCAAATAAACTTCATCACATTCAGATTATTTTTCATTGGAGAAGCGTTTGTAAGGCACATATAGACATAGTTATCTTAGATAGTCATCAGAGATAGTTAGACTCAAAGGATCGATTCTACACTGTTTCATTATTATAACTATCACGTTCATTAAATAAATTAATTTAAGAATATGTGTGTAATTGTATAATTTTTTATCTTTGATGCAACTTTTTTCTAAAAAAAGAATATGAAAATATAGTAAATTATCATTTGATCCTTTTATTTAAAAGGATTTAAAGGGCCAAGTTCCGATTCCTTGAAGAGGAAGGTCAATTTTGGTCAATCACATTGTCAAGATCCTAGGTTCAAAAAACTAATTCCAACAACGCTAAATGCATATTTATATCATCAAAAATCAGGCTTGTGAACGGAACGCAAAATTGAACGGCGTTCAGCTGAACGCACGTTCAATTAACGGAACGCTGAACGGAACGCAACTTTTTTTTGAACGCTGAACGTTGAACGCAAAAAAAAAAGAGTTTTGCGTTCAGCGTTCAATTTTTCCAAACATTTCTTGTACTTTTTTAGGGAAAAACGTCATCACTTTTTTTTGGAAATTCTTTTCAAAAAAAAACGTCATCACTACGCTGTACTTTTTTGGGAAATTCTTTTCTAAAAAAAAAAAAGTCATCACTACGCAGTACTTTTTTTGGAAATCTTTTCTATAAAAAAAACGTCATCACTACGCAGTACTCTTTTTTAGGAAATTCTTTTCTAAAAAAACGTCATCACTACGCATTACTTTTTTTGGAAATTATTTTCTAAAAAAAAAAAAAAAACGTCATCACTACGCAGTACTTTTTTTGGGAAATTCTTTTCTAAAATAAACGTCATCACTACGCAGTACTTTTTTTGGAAATTCTTTTTTAAATATTTGAAAACGCTGAACGGAACGCTGAACGCAAAAAAAGCTGAACGCTCACAAACCAGTCAAAAAATCAATTATATCGACCCACATAAGTAAAAATGGCGGAATTTTATTTTGAAGGAATTTGAACATTTTGATGCACATTAATATTGGAAGGAAAAACAATAAATATTAAAGTGGTGGATAGAATCAAATAATCGAAAAAGAGATATGATTAAAATATTGCCGTTAAAAACCAAGTCCTTCAATGATCCAATTTGTTTGAAAATAGATGTAACTCTTTAGCTCGAAAGCATAAGTTGGTTTAAAATTATAAATATCTAAATTAAAACCGTGTAAAAATGTTGAAGCGGGGGGGATCTCACAAAAAGTCATTTAAAAACGGTAAAAAGAAGAAACAAAAACAATGAGTAGAGGGGATTTTTCAGCAACTTATCTGCTTCCCAAAACTTGGGTCAGATCTGAGTTCCGTGGTGAAATTCCATACTCTAATAGATTTTTATTCTCCTGATATTAGTATATAAAATAAAGGTACGCAATAGAAATTGAAGATATCATAAATGATTTTATTAAATAGCAAAGTGTAAAAAATATTATGTGAAAAGGTCAATTGTCGGAGTGAAGAGTAGGAAATATGGATTTTCGTTATTCAAAGTGAGATTATTATCATTTCTTCCATCAGGTCTGCAATTTGATATTGCTACATAAACAAATTTGCACTTAAGTATGCATTTCTACTCATATTAGGAAGAAATGGCAGAGGAAAATACTGCCTAGGAAGAAATGACCCAAAATAAATATTTTTGTCATATTACTCAATTGATATTACAAATAATATTTTTACAATACTTAGTTGTATTCCACTCAAATATTGCCTACCCATTCATTGGGGTCATTTTTTCCATGAGTCATAATTTCTTTCTCTTATTTGGATAATTTTCTTCTGGTCCTTTTTGAGAGGGGGCATTTCCGCAAAAGCTGTATTTTCATTTACCATGTCTTCTGGTCACCCATTTCAACTATAAACTTTTTTTAAATAACACATGTTTTAAAATTAAACTGGTTCAAATTTTTATTATCCGGCAATACTTTTTTCACATGCGTACCAGATTGTTATCTTTTCTTACAGTGTTAACCTGAATATCAATCATTGATCATATATAAATAACAATTTGTATTCTGATGGATATACAATTATCCCTGAATTGATGTTCACACTTCAATAGGATCAAATTGTAAGCAAAGCAGACTGTATAAGAAATGAAGTACCAACCCCCAAAAGAACCGTGATGCTGTATCCCCGATGCAGCGGCAATACCTAATTAATAATTGACCTCAATACTGATCACCTCTAGATTGCAGGTCATGCTCTATAAATTTATAAGTTCAAAACAGTATTTCCCACCGACATCGAACCCATTCCAAATAATGTAATATTTAATGTGTAGACTAAAATAATTGTGTAATTTCTTTACAAGATGGATGTTAATTGAAATATAATAGTACCGTTGTATACAAAAAAATTAACCTCAATAAATAAGAGAGTTAAGAGAGAATGGTGTTCTTATTCTGAGGCAAGGTAACGACTGAGTACTCCAGTAATAATAATAAACTCCTAATTAAAGTTTACCTCAATAAAAGAGACAGAACGATATTCTTTATTCAGAGGCAAGGTAACAATTAAATACTCTCGTACGAATAATTAAAAGACCCCAAAATGATGCCTTGTAGGCATCATACTGCTATCAACCAATCAGATCGCTTAGATGCAATGGAGTACTTTATGTACTCCAATAATACCGGGAAATGCCGCCATTTGAGAGAAGGATGAATAAAGAGAACAAGTCACAACTATATATAATAATAATACTAAAGTGGGTAATATTCATATATATTAAAGATATCGAGAGCTTATTCCCTTCAATAACAGAGAAACATCGCTTGCTCAACAAATGCAGACAATTCTAAATAGAAAAATTGGTTGTCACCAAAAGGGTTCTCTCAAGGATCACCAAATCTATGATATTTCCGTAATGCCAAGCCTGCATTGACTCTACAAAAAAGAGAGGTGAATTCGCAGCAATTATTGCTGTAGACTTCTCAAAAGCGTTTGACTCGATATATCATAGCCAAGTCCTGAGAGCAGTACGGAGACTTCTGCCTCGGAAGTTCTTCAATCCCGTGCGAGCGCTATTGTTTAATGGTTCCTCATCCCTGTCCTTGGACGGCCTGGAAAGTAGTCCGATAACAATAGGAAGAGGTTGTAGGCAGGGCTGTCCATCGGCTCCTTTGTTATTCATCGCAGCAATTGAAGAGTTCGCCCAGAAACTCTTAAAAATTTGGAGGCTTTGGCATTATATCGAGTTTTCACCTCATATTTTGGATATTTATGCTGATGATATTACCATTTCAGTAGAAGCCAACTCTGAGCCTCAACTGGTGAAAGAATTGAAATTATTTTAAATTTTTTCACTAAGTTCGAAAAAATCTCTGGACTTTCCGTTAACAGAGCTAAAACTGCAATTCTCCCCATTGGTTCTTGGTTTCCATCTCAGGATCTTAGGATTCACTCTTGTTTAGTGAAGTCGAGAATAGAGATTTTGGGCATTCATTGGAATAGGTGGGGTATTGATGAAAGGAACTGGAACAGCTTAAATCGTCTAGTTCTTCAAAAAACCAAAATGTGGAGATTCTTCAACCTTCAAAAGAGAATTGATTTGTACAACTCAAAGGTTATTCCTTTGGTGTTGTATAGAGCATTCTCCTCCCCCTTTTTTGCCGAAAAGGCAATCATGAACGAAGATAAGTGGCTTGGATCATTATTTCATAGTTCTTACATTAAAGCCTTAAAAAGAAAGAGAATCCACTTAGGGGGGAACATAGTACAACTTTCCCTTATAATTCCCAACATGTACTTAAAACTCTTCCGTAATTTATTCCAAAACCCTCTTGTAGAGTGGCGCAGATCGGTTTCATTGAGTAATGTTTGCACTTGGATTTTGTTTGGGTCTGAGCTAACAAATCGTCAAACCAGTTCTCTTTCACAGGTCTGGGGTTGTGCCCAAAGAATTTTATGGAGAAATGTTCCTGTGTTTGAAGGAAACTGCATTACTGATATAATCAAGTGCAATTCGGGCAAAAAATATTTCTTCAGGAAACTGAATTGTCCCGAAGTCCTCGAGGAGATGGCCATAAAAAGTAACATATTATCATTACACGATGTGACTCCTGTGGGTCCTTTTCGTGATGGCAGGTTTTTATTTCCTTTATCAAGAGCTGCTCTCGATTATCAGGTGCTCAGACCCTGGTATCTTAAAATGACTTCTCCCATTCGTTCCGGTTCTGAAGAAAGTTTGAACATCTGTCAAAAATACGTTGACCTCCTCAAACTTCCAGTTTGTTGGAAAACCAGAATTCTTAAATCTCTTATAGGGATTGCTGAGGGGACAAAGTTTACGGCTCAGCTGCAGATATCCGCTGATCTCACTCGTTTTATACTTCCATGCAAAGATTGTGGGAAAATTTATATAACTACTTTGCATGCCTTTGTAGATTGTCATTCAGTATCCATCCTAAAACAATTCATCAGTTTGAATGTCAAAGGACTTCATACCCCAGATACAAACAATTTTTGCAAAGCCATCGTCCTCTTCGGTCTTGGCAGATCTCTTTCTGCAAAATCTAGAGCAATAAATAGCACTCTCTTAAATGCCAAAGCTCTTATAGCTAAGAGGTTAGCATCTCACTCTCCTATCAGTCCGTGGGAGGTAAGGGCAATTATTCTAGCGGCTGCGGCAAGATACGCGGCGTTGGACCTCAAGATCCCTTCTGTCACCGATGAAAAGTGGAGTTGGGCTGCTGATGTAATTCGCTACTTCCCTTCGTGTTCCCTGCCTAATGGAACAATTATTTAAAAACTTTTACACCAATTCAAGGATTTAAAATAGACCGGTTTTAACGTTAATTTATGTTTTGTTTTAGATTGTCAAGTTGTTTATTATAATTGTATTTTAGTGTTCGTTCATATTTGATGTTAAAATTTTAACTAAAATGTTTAATTTTGTTTTTACGCATTAACATCTTTTTATATACATTCTGTTTTTTATGCTTGTATATATTTTTATGAACTATGGAAAAAAAACAAAAAAAAAACATCGTTCAGCTGTATTCTGTGCCCAATATAAACAACGTAATTTGTCCTACGTCATCGTAAGCTGATCATAGAGATAGAAAAAATTGTTTATATTGGGCACAAAAACGTATTCTTCTGAAGAATCCAACATTTCTTTATATATCTATGGTTATATTATGCAAACTCAAACTAATATGATAGATTTGCAGTGACGCCTTATTTCATAATATTATTTACTCTCCATTTCATTCAACCCTTCACGTTCGATACAAAGGTCTCCGCCTTTTATCCTTAGATATGTTTCCGTGGATCGTATGACTTGATTGCCAGAGTTCATCTGATTAGTTCGTCTCTTTTTCATTATATTTCCTAATATATCAGTGGTCCTCACATGAATTCCACCAAGATTTACTCCCCATTTTAAATAGTAATAGAATATCCTTAGATTCATTATTATTTTGTTAAACAAGGAGGTTTTTTTAAATCCATAGTTTAAAAAATGGTATTTTGATTCTCGAAATCCATGTTCTAATTATTTTACAACAAAAGAACGAAAAAGATTTTTCCTTTGTATTTATTTTTGCAAATACATACAAATTCTATGGCTGTGTAAAGGAAGGAAACGACCTTGAAGGTATTCTTCTTATTCTCTGTAGAAACAAGGCAGCTAGGCAATATCCAAATTGACTCCCTGGTAACTACTTCGAACTAACTAACTTAAGTATATATATATATATATATAGTTATAGAAGCACGAGGGAGCAGGGAAAGGCATATTTTCGTTCCCTTGGCGTTGTACGTAGTCTTGACCTTCAAGCCAAAATAAAATTATATTTCAACATATTTGATGGCAAGGAATATAATATTTTTATTTTTTATTTGTCAATGCTGTGTGAGATTATTTATGAATAGTAGTTTTGTGAGTTTGTTTCCTGGGTTGTATCGATTATTTCTCTTTTGCAGGGAATGATGAAAATGATAGTAGGAAGAAATGGACGAGGAAAATACGATCTAGGAAGAAAGTGTCCAAGAAAAATGGACCAGGAAAAAATGATCCAAGATAGAGAATGATGACACATGGAAAAAATGGCCTAAATAAATATTTGCCCCGTCTAATAACAACAACAATGAAAACATTTATCCTAAATTGCAAAAATAAAATTAGTTTAATCAATTATTTACTCCATAAATATATAATAAATACTATTTATACAAAACTTAATTGTAATCCACTCAAATACATGCCT
Source organism: Caligus rogercresseyi (assembly GCA_013387185.1). Taxonomy (NCBI): domain Eukaryota; kingdom Metazoa; phylum Arthropoda; class Copepoda; order Siphonostomatoida; family Caligidae; genus Caligus; species Caligus rogercresseyi. The sequence continues at coordinate 20,922,156 of CP045894.1, forward strand.
ACCCATGCATTTGGACCATTTTCCCCAAGAGTAATTCCTTTTCTAACTTGGTCATTTCTTCTGAGTCCATTTTTTCCTCGGCTCTTTCTTCCTAGACCATATTTTCTTTGTCCATTTCTTCTGAACACTGGTAAAAATCCAATGGGCCGCTTGCTTAGAAAAGGGGTTTCTAAGTGAAGAGTAAACTTTACTTTGCCATGTCCAGAAGGAGTTTTCTCTCAGCTTTAGGTCCCTTTAATTTATTTTGTTTAATTTATTAGCATATGCTTACCTTTAGAAAAACTAACTAATCAATTTGGCATTTATGTCCTTATAACAACTAATTGGGCAGTCTTAGTGGTAGTTTCTCAGTAATATGTAATTAATATACATTTAATGCCTGAAGCCATCACTAATACGGGCATATGTTTTCTGTGTTTTTACTGTATTCATGTATTATGAAAGATATTTTCCAATTATATATTAAATCTTAATGTAAATGTCATTTTTTTTCATTATTTACTAGCCTAAAAATGAATTGTTCTTAGACGATTTAAGTAGATATATAAATATATATATATATATATATATACATAATTAGGAATCGTTTTAGAACTACCTATTTATCTTCAAACTAGACGACAATGGGGAAGGTTTGTGTTGCTCCGGGTTGCAAGAGTGGCTACAAAGCAAAGGGCAATGAGGGGAAAAGAGACGGTTTCATATGTTCCCCAAGGATGAGTCCCTACGCCAACTCTGGACAAAGGCTGTTCCGCGAAAAAAATAGATACCTTCAAGACATTCTGCGTTGTGTGACGTACATTTCATGCCCTCCGATTATAAGCCAGAGTCTACTGACTCTAATCCATCACGTTCAGACAGATCTGGAAAAACTCTTTGTCTTAAGATATTAAAAAAAGATGCCGTCCCTTCCAATTTTCCAAATCTTCCTCACTACTATTCAAAAAAGCCTCCTCCAAAGCGTTCCTCCACCTCAACCTCCTCCTCACGACTCCTTAATGAAAACGAGCGAATTTTAAAAAAGATTAAGGCTTTTGAAGAGGCCAACTCATTTTTAACACTCGAAGAGCTTCAAATTAAATGGATAGGACTTGCCTTCCGAGCGGCGTTCAAGAACATTATGATGAAAAAGATAAAGAGCTGGTTTTCTTCAAGATGAACTTTAGTCATGGAGGACCGTCAATAGACTTCAGTCTAAAGATTAATGAAGAAATGACAATCCATATACGGTAAGCCAAACTTCATTCCTTAACCTTCTTTATTTATATATTGTTTTTCACATATCAAAACTTTACTATTCCTCAGTATTTTCTTATTAATACTGATTCATACAACTACGATGACTTTATTCCCTGCTATGTTGTATTTTTCAGGGTGAAAGATAGAGATCTATCTTTTAATCATCTCGAACATATCACCAAGAACAATCATATTACAAAATGTGACACCCTTCTTAATATTTTGGCCTTCTTAAATTCATTGACATCAAACTCTTCCACCAATCAACTATTTGGCTTGGAAATGAATTAAACACAGCTTTAAATCATTTGACAAATATCTTGCCCCATTTGGACGAAGCAAAAGAGAAGAAATTACACTTTTTGATTGAACAATTATCCTTGTTGTTTAAATGTCCACAACAACGGAGATACAGTCCTGCCTTGTACGCCTTATCTATGTCCTGGAAAGGTTTCTCAACGAGTCTTTATAGAGATCTACGTAAAGAAGTTCTCACATTACCTACAATACGTCGCCTTACGGAACTTTCTTCATCTTTGAATTTAGAAACTGGATTGGCTGACTCTACAATAACTTACCTAAAGGCTCGCTTCAAGGATCTAAGTCAAAATAGGGATAAAAATATTAGTATAATTTTTGACGAAACATATTGTACAAAACGAGTTGAATATTTTGCTGGGAATTTTTATGGGGTGGATGATGATCAAGTAACTAAGACCCTATTTTGTGTCATGATTAAGAGCCTTCATTCAGTTTATCATGACATGATAGTTATGCAGCCTGTTTCGACTTTGAATTCTGGAACAATTAAAAAGATCATCTTTGATCAAGTGATCAAAGTTGTAACGGAAATTGGATTTATTGTTCGAGCCACCATTTGTGACGCCCACAAAGTGAATCAGAAAACATATTCCATAGAATTATGCCATGGAAGCATCAATACTTTTATTCATCATCCTCTGACTCCGGATAGGAAAATGTATTTATTGTTTGATTCTGTTCACATTATGAAAAACTTCTATAATAACTTCGTGTCTCGTGGCCATTTTGTCTGTCCAAATTTCAGAGGCCAAAAAATAGAAGGAAATATGGCACATATTGTAAATCTATACAATCTTGAATTAGGGCAACCATTAAAAATAGCTCATAAGCTCACAGAACGAGTATTGTACCCCCGTACATTAGAAAAAATGAACGTTAAGCTGACGAACAGTCTATTTCACGAGTCTACCATTGCCGCTTTACGTCACTATGGGAGTGAAGAAGACAAAAAAGATTGGATGGTTACGGCAAATTTTTTGGAGGTAATATGGACGTGGTGGATGATAATTAATACCCGTTCTCCGCAAATAGGCTTTCATAAAAGAAACCCTTGGAAAAGAGCCATTACTTCTAATTCCTCCCAATTAGAATATTTGCGAGACTTTACATCATGGCTGAATGAATGGTAGGCAGCGGGAGATAAAGCCTCAAGTCTTACTCGTGACACTATAGTTTACTTTTGTTCTGGTTATATCGCACATTCCTTACGTAAAACTATAGTCTGTCATTCTTGCCACAATTATTGACAGCTTTAAATAAAAAATTCGATGTAAAATTATTCTCCTTAGAAAATATTGATGATGAAAGTAAACTTTTAGATCAAATTAATCGAGGTGGGCTGACTCGTCCTTCTGATGTTCTTTTTTTAACGTGTTCCTTTGTTTATGCATTTTTTTCAGAAATTCAAAATTCTTCAAAGAGTTGATTTCTTCCCCTTCTTCAAAAAATATTTTTGTTCTTTCGTTTATTAAACTTTTGGAAAATGATACTTACGCTTTGGAAATTATTTTAGCAGAATGCGAAGAAGACCATTCCTTTGAAAAATTTATTCCACAAATCGCTGCTAAAATTTTTAATTGTATGTCCCAAAATTATGTTTCGGAAATCAATGATCAAATTCACAAAAATAAAAGAAAAACAAGCAGTCAAAATATGACAAATAATTCTAAGAGATTGAAAAAACTTAAAGGAGAATAAACAAAATGTATGTATGTTATTATAATTTTGCAGAATGTCTTAAATGTATCTATGTTTATTTAATATATGTCCATAAAATTTGTAAATAGTAAAAAATATATATTTCGTTCTCAAAATCCTAATTTGTTATGAAATAATAAGGAAAGGGAGAATGTACGCGTATTCTCCTTTTTCCTTTTTAGATCCCTCATCGTATTTTCCTCACGAGCTTCTTTTCCTTATTGTTTTAGTATTCATTGTTAAACCAATGAATACTAAAACAATAAGGAAAAGAAGGCTCGTGAGGAAAATACGATGAGGGATCTAAAAGGGAGAATACGCGTACATTCTCCCCTTTCCTTATTAGTTTCATAACAAATTAGGATTTTGAGAACGAAATATATATTTTTTACAATTTTTACAAATTTTATAGACATATATTAAATAAACATAGATACATTTAAGACATTCTGCAAATATATAATAACATACATACATTTTGTTTATTCTCCTTTAAGTTTTTTCAATCTCTTAGAATTATTTGTCATATTTTGACTGCTTGTTTTTCTTTTGTTTTTGTGAATTTGATCATTGATTTCCGAAACATAATTTTTGGACATACAATTAAAAATTTTAGCAGCGATTTGTGGAATAAATTTTTCAAAGGAATGGTCTTCTTCGCATTCTGCTAAAATAATTTCCAAAGCGTAAGTATCATTTTCCAAAAGTTTAATAAACGAAAGAACAAAAATATTTTTTGAAGAAGGGGAAGAAATCAACTCTTAGAAGATACTTTTTGAATTTTGAATTTCTGAAAAAAATGCATAAACAAAGGAACACGTTAAAAAAAAGAACATCAGAAGGACGAGTCAGTCCACCTCGATTAATTTGATCTAAAAGTTTACTTTCATCATCAATATTTTCTAAGAAGAATAATTTTAAATCGAATTTCTTATTTAAAGCTGTCAATAAATTGTGGCAAGAATGACAGGCTATAGTTTTACATAAGGAATGCGCGATATAACCAGAACAAAAGTAAACTATAGATACGTCATTAATATATTCAAATGAATCTTTAAAAGTAAAATGTTAAAAATTGGAAAATATATTTAGAGAAGACGACTTAATCTTTTCATTTGTTGAATTTATATCCTCAGAAAAATGATATTCCAGATCTTTCAGTGAAATTTTGCCTAAACTTATGATATTCTTCATTCCAAGGCATTTTTCTGAATCCAAATATTTTGTACAATATGTTTCGTCAAAAATTATACTAATATTTTTATCCCTATTTTGACTTAGAGCCTTGAAGCGAGCCTTTAGGTAAGTTATTGTAGAGTTAGCCAATCCAGTTTCTAAATTCAAAGATGAAGAAAGTTCCGTAAGGCGACGTATTGTAGGTAATGTTAGAACTTCTTTACGTAGATCTCTATAAAGACTCGTTGAGAAACCTTTCCAGGACATAGATAAGGCGTACAAGGCAGGACTGTATCTCCGTTGTTGTGGACATTTAAACAACAAGGATAATTGTTCAATCAAAAAGTGTAATTTCTTCTCTTTTGCTTCGTCCAAATGGGGCAAGATATTTGTCAAATGATTTAAAGCTGTGTTTAATTCATTTTCCAAGCCAAATAGTTGATTGGTGGAAGAGTTTGATGTCAATGAATTTAAGAAGGCCAAAATATTAAGAAGGGTGTCACATTTTGTAATATGATTGTTCTTGGTGATATGTTCGAGATGATTAAAAGATAGATCTCTATCTTTCACCCTGAAAAATACAATATAGCAGGGAATAAAGTCATCGTAGTTGTATGAATCAGTATCAATAAGAAAATACTGAGGAATAGTCAAGTTTTGATATGTGAAAAACAATATATAAATAAAGAAGGTTAAGGAATGAAGTTTGGCTTACCGTATATGGATTGACATTTCTTCATTAATCTTTAGACTGAAGTCTATTGACGGTCCTCCATGACTAAAGTTCATCTTGAAGAACCATAGCTCTTTATCTTTTTCATCATAATGTTCTTGAACGCCGCTCGGAAGGCAAGTCCTATCCATTTTAATTTGAAGCTCTTCGAGTGTTAAAAATGAGTTGGCCTCTTCAAAAGCCTTAATCTTTTTTAAAATTCGCTCGTTTTCATTAAGGAGTCGTGAGGAGGAGGTTGAGGTGGAGGAACGCTTTGGAGGAGGCTTTTTTGAATAGTAGTGAGGAAGATTTGGAAAATTGGAAGGGACGGCATCTTTTTTTAATATCTTAAGACAAAGAGTTTTTCCAGATCTGTCTGAACGTGATGGATTAGAGTCAGTAGACTCTGGCTTATAATCGGAGGGCATGAAATGTACGTCACACAACGCAGAATGTCTTGAAGGTATCTAATTTTTTCGCGGAACAGCCTTTGTCCAGAGTTGGCGTAGGGACTCATCCTTGGGGAACATATGAAACCGTCTCTTTTTCCCCTCATTGCCCTTTGGTTTGTAGCCACTCTTGCAACCCGGAGCAACACAAACCTTCCCCATTGTCGTCTAGTTTGAAGATAAATAGGTAGTTCTAAAACAATTCCTCTACACACTTCCACTACTTCATTCACGCAGCAATAAATAAATTAGTCCATCCCGCTTTGTATTTTTGTTTTGAAAGGTTGCGCGACTCTACCTTTCCTGATTGTTTAAGTATTCATTGGTTAAACATATGAAATGCAGGTAGTGTTGTGTCCAAGGAGAATATAAATAAGGTGAGGCAATGGGAATCGACGTAGGCAATTGCAGGGCGACAGCTGACTTTTTTGTTGTGATATCACAAGTGCTACGCTTGAATTCTAGTTCAGTTTGTATTGTAAAGCGAAAATGTGATATCCTCGAGGAAGTAATGGTGTTAGTGTCATCCCCTTTTGCTATAATCCTCGAGATGCATAATATTTTGCACTTCCGACGAGGGATCTCAATATCCAACATCTGTGGATTGCACGATGCAGAAGATCCGACAGGATTAGCTTAAAGAATGCAAGATTTGCGATCGTCATTTTACTCCAGATGACTGGCTGGAAGAATAGGAAGAAGCTTTAGTCTCAAGTTGTTCCTTCACTCTTCATCCCTGAATCATTCTCCTCAAGTGTGTCCAAGTCCTTCAGACAGGTTCGTCAAGAAGCCCGTGAACGAAAAAAATGGTGAGTTGACTAGTGAGAAGGAATAAGGAACTCTCAGTCACGAAAATGAAGCTGTCCTGCTACAAAGCTAAGTGCCTCAAACTTGGCTCATAACACTTTAAGGAAACTTTAATTAGAACCTCATTGGAAAATAATTACACAGCGAATTCAAACAAGAAGGTTAATTAATCCTTTGACAAAGTTCATTCGTGGCTACTCAAAAGAAGATGTAACTACCGCCCTCATTCTACGGAGCATATGTACCCGGGCCTTTGAGTACTTGCGCTCACGGAAACTCCTTCCTCTGCCTAGTCGGCAAACACAGGAAAAATTCCAATGACTGTTCCAACGAGGGTCTCTCCTATATTGCTGGATACTCAGGAAGTTTAAAGAACTCCACCCACATTTGGTGAAACAGAGGAGTAACATTGAAGGATTTGAAGAAACACAAAGTCCTTGGATTGAGTTATTACCGCCCCTTCTCCCGATTTTTGAAGTTCTGCCACCTCTTAGAAAATCATTTCCATTTTTTTCATAATAGCCATCAAGACGCAATCGATAAAGACCCCATGTTTTTCTAAGAATTTTTAAGCCACTTATCATTTATATCCAAATTGGTCAAAATAAATTATTATTGCTTTTGTAATAAATAAAAAGAACACGGATTCGAGTCAATTTTCTTAATAAGCTACTTAAACTGAAAAATGCTAGTGAAAACTTAAACACATAGGTCAGGTTACTAATGAGCGTAATTCTATTCATATTCTTATGTTCCCCTTTTTTATATGTACATATGTAGAATTCTATTATTGTGATTTATAAATTTCTTGAAATAAATGAAAATCTTGAATTTAAAAATTATTTTTATGTTTGAAACTATTATTGGCTAATTACTTAAAATAATGAATACTAATGATAAATCATTTACTTAACAAATTTTTCATGCAACATGGGTTCTGTACACTAGCACAGAACAATATTGTAATGAAATATTTTCAATTGGAAGATAAAGTTGAGAAATAATACTATAAAATTGCACTAAAAAATAATATTTTTTCATTGTAGCATTCGTGACGTCACAAATTCTTCCTTTTGATCAAGAGCATAAGTCAAAGATTTCCTCTTTGACTCACCTTATTTATATTCTCCTTGGTTGTGTCGGTCCTTATGTAGGACCGAGGACTGCAGTCCTGTGCGGTCCGGTTCAGTCCTTTTTGTTAAAAAAGGAAAAAATGTTTATGACGTCATAATTCATGTCCTGTTGTCAACATCTATTAATGTTATGAAAAGGAAAAGTTATTTATATGAGGAAAGTAACAGTAAAGTTATAATATAATATAATGGATGTTTAAAGGACTGACAAGAGACAATCTCAAGGACCGATAGGACCGGTCCTAAGATTGGACTGGACCGGACCGAATAAATTGGGACCAACACAACACTAATTTCAGGTATATTACTCAAAATATTCTTTCGAAGGAATCCTTGATTCATACTCATCAAAGTTATTTTCAAATATGAGTCATTTAACTTATTTTTTTAAATTAAACGTCACTCAAAACATCTCTCAATGAAATAATTCGATGATATGTGTAACATTGGATTCGTTGATTCTCAAGTGGTGATTCGTTGGCAAAAGTATCTTTTGTTTATGTTGAAAGATGATTGATACCAATATTTAAACTTTTGATAACTATAATCCAATTATATTGCTATTCAGTGGTTCGTCGTTTTGATATTAAATTAAAAAAATACATTTTTCTAATTTATTTCAGTTCTTAAAATTCCAAAGTAATTGCGTTAAAAAACATAAATCAATACTTTGGAGAAGAACGATAACAATTAAAACATATTATTAAAATTAATCAAACATAAAGTGCACAATACATACTTTAAAAATTAATAGATAATTAAAAAAAATATTATAAATACTTTTTTTGCATAAGTAATTAACTTCTTATTCATACAAAATCAATCAAATAGAACCCTCTTATTTCATATTACGTCATCAGATTTGGACTTGAATGAGTAAACGCAAAATCGACTGACGTTTTAGCGTGAGACAGTGGACAAGAATACTTTTGAATGTCTCTTATAAATTACTAAATATTAATGAAAGCCATAAATAAATCGGAAGACTCGTTGCTGAATAAAAGTGATATATTTTTTTTCTCAATACATTATTAATTATCCACTTGATTAACCAGAGTACTCAAAAAAGAAAATACTTTATTGGATCACTTACCTAGTGTTTGTAACATTATTATATTCTAAGTGTCTTACATAGATGGCGCTAGTTGTGTTCCTCAGACTATCCCATTCAGTTTCATTGTAAAAATGGATGTAATGGTTAAAAGAAATAAATAATACTTTAATTTGTTTAAATGTAAGTAAGACCACATTTTGTTTCCTACATTTTTTACTTTTTACAAGCCGATATATATATATATATTCCGATTAAACTCTTTGACATATGTGTTGGACTAATGTTATGCCAGTGATGAATAAAGGATACGCTAGTGTTGATGCTTAGACTACTAGTATATTTCTGCCTCCCTATTCAGGGAAGCTTCGTCTTTATATACACGTACTTTGGGGAGAGTTCCCCGTGTAAACTATGCATATATATAAATAATAATAATAATCAGATATGTCCATACAAATTTGAGACATGTCTATATATATATATATATATATATATATATATATATATATATATATATATATATATATATATATATATATATATATATATATATATATATATATATATATATATATATATATATATATATATATATTAGGGTTGTTCTTATTTTCAAATGTTTGAAATGTTAGCGACTTTGAGCATTTTCTGTTTCTTGGTGATAAAAGAAGACGACATACAAAGTTTGAACAAAATCGGTCAACATTACGAGGTCGCGCAACGAGGTCAAAGTTTTAAAAATTTAGTAAAAATATAGTTTTCCGCAAATTTCTTCAAAATGGTGGACGTTACAGACTTCAATAATTATTATTAATTTAAAGGAAATCTAATTATTACTTTTACTTTGTCTCTGACGCATACATAATCCATTATATGCGTCATTTTGTACGCGAAACCGGCTTTTTTAATGTACATATAACTCTCTACTTATTAAAGGGACATGATTTAGTATACCAAAATATTAAAGCTGGTTAACCAAGCTTTCATTTGATATGTTTGGTGTTCTAAAAATCGCTATACTTTAAGAGATATAAGCAAATACGTACTCTTCCCCAAAAATTGATCTTTTGATATGAGAATATACGATTACCATTTGGTAACGCTGTTAGTGTTACCTGGATAGCAAGAAAAAAAGAAGGGAGAGAGTATTTTGCCTCACTTCTCTCCCTTCTTTTTTTCTTGCTATCCAGGTAACACTAACAGCGTTACCAATGGTAATCGTATATTCTCATATCAAAAGATCAATTTTGGGGGAGAGTACGTATTTACTTTAAATTAATAATTATTATTGAAGTCTGTAACGTCCATATTTTGAAGAAATTTGCGAAAAACTATATTTTTACTAAATTTTTAAAACTTTGACCTCGTGGCGCGACCTCGTAATGTTGACCGATTTTGTTCAAACTTTGTATGTCGTCTTCTTTTATCACCAAGAAACATAAAATCCACAATGTTGCTAACATTTCGAACATTTGAAAAATAAGAACAACCTATATATATATATATATATATATATATATATATATATATATATATATATATATATATATATATATATATATATATATATATATATATATATGTGTGTGTGTTGGAAGAGATCGTCGTATAACGTGATGGAGTCGGCGTCTGGGAGTTTTGGGGCACCTGGTTGAGGTTCTCTGTCTCATTTGGGTGTAGTTCTACTGCCTTGGGTAGTCGTTTTCTGGAGCGTCTTCTCCTATATTTGATGCAGTAGTATGAAACGGTTGTTATGGAGAAGATTATGAGTAGGGAGCTGAAGGTGGTTATAACATGGTGGTATAGAACCGTGGGTAGGCTGAAAATATTGGAGGTGTGAGACATCAATTTTGATAATACTTTTCCGATGTTTTTGTTGGCTTTGGGTAGGAGGCGGATGTTTTGGGCGGTGTAATTGAGGTTTTTTTTTTGCAATATCCTTGGGTATGGCTGCCGCTTTTGTGATGTTCGTCGTGGTTGCTGTTAACATTTCTTCGATTTGAGGGATATTGAGCGTTGGTTGACGTCCCTGACTTGCGAATGTTGAGCTGATTTCCTGGAAACCCGCGAGGCGAATTCCGGTGGTGTGAAATGTGCAATTATTGTCCAGATGTATATTCCAATTGCCCACATATGTTTTGTGGAAGGTTGATCCGTTTCTGTATGATAATAAGGAGGTTTCTTTGTGAGGAAGGAAGTGCACGAATTGGGTGTCGGAGATTAGAATAGCTGTTTCTGAGGTGGCTTCTTGAAGATGACAATGTGTGAAGTTGGACCTACTATTAAAAGTCCACAGGCTCATGAGACAGTGGGGAACCGCCGGTATTTGAATAGGATATTGTTCTGGAAGCAAAATATAATGTCAGAATTGTCAATACATGAACTCATCTGTTGATCTCCGAATGTTTGGTAGTATATCCCGGTTTCGTCTATTCCTGTGGCTAGGTATTGTGTTTCTGCTATGATGAGTGTGTATTCGTTGTCGATTTTGATAGGGATGGGCCAGAAGCGGTATAATTTCATCACTCCCTCGGGTTTATAGATGGGTATTCGGATGATAAAGTGAATTGTGTGTGACTTGTCGTCATAGAATGCGTCTCAATCCGTTCTGAATATGTCGCTGACATCGGAGATTCCGAGAGTGTACCCGTTTCGTGTCACATCTTGCATGATTGATGTCCATAGTTCGGCGCGTTTCTTGTGAGAGAGGGCCCTATGGTGGAGTCGATTGCCGAGTGCAGTGTTTACTATGTCCTCTATCCTGTCGGCCTCTTGTTCTAGTGCAGCTACTATTTCTACGATGCCCAGGACCATCTGTTGATTTGATTAACGAGTGTGTTCGTATATTCTGTGCCGTTATCGGTGACGAGAATGTTCGGTGGTCCGAAATAACAGATCCATTTATCGAGGAATGCCTCAGCAACTTCAGTAGCTCGTTTGGTCTTCAAGGGTACAAGAACTGTGTATTTTGTATAGGCGTCAATAATATTCATAGTATAATTATATCCCTAGAACTGGTTGATATAACGATGAGATCAGAATGGACGCGGTAGTTAAATTTGTTAGGTACTTCGAGTGGGCAGAGTTTGTTTTTTGTTTTGGAGGCTTGCTTGTTGAATTGACATTGTTTACAACTTTTTACGAAATCAGAAACGAGCCTTGAGTCCTTTTCGAGAAAAAAAAATTGTCGGATTTTCATCAGCGTTGGTAAGTATCCTCTATACCCTCCAATTGTGGGTTGTCATGATAAATTTCAAGAATTTTGTTATTAAGTGATTTGGGTATGACAATGACGTTCTTGTCTTGATTATTGTACATCAATAAATTATTGAAAATTGTAAATTTCCCAGAATACTTATGGTTTTGAGAGTGACCGTTGAGATGATTGATGATATTATTCCAATACGGGTCCTGAGTTTGTGCTTTCTGTATTTCGTCTGCGTCAAGGTTTACCTCTCCATGTTCTATGGCAGATATGGTTTGAGAAAGAGTGTTGTTTACGGCGTTTCTGGAGAGGTAGTCAGGGGCACCCATGTTGGATCCTTCATATAATGTAGAGAGAAGTTATAGGAAGTGTCTTGTCCTGGAGGCGTTGGAGGGTCTTGTTTTTATCTTGTCGGCAGCAGCAGTAATTGGTTTGTGTCTGTGAAATTTTGAATATTTTCTGTCCATATAAGTAATTATGAAAGTGTTCTAGACCGAAAACAATGGCGGCTTGTTCCACCATGGTTGCGCTGTAGTTTTTCTCAGCCTTTGTAGGTTTCTTGGAGGCGTATCCTATGACTTGGAGCTTGTTATTTTTTCGTTGACATAGGACTACCCCAAAGCCGGGTGGTGAGTCATCGCTTCCTGTTGCTGTGTCGGTGTATAACTCAAAGGGTAAGTTTATATCCGGTAAAGCAAATACGGGGGATGATATGAGCACCTGCAGGAGTGTTTCGAAGGCTTCACTCGCTTTCTCTGGTAGCGGACCTCTGGAGTAGGGTTGTCCTTTCTTGTAAGTTTGATAATGGTACAGATATTTTGGCAAAAATCTTTTATGTGGCTGCGAAAGGAATTGTCGAATCTTTTGATGGAGTCAGGGGTTGCTGAAGGAAAGGGCGTCGATTTTGCTTTGTGTGATGCTGATGCCTTTGCCGGAGATATTGAATCCGAGGTATTCGACTTCATGGCTGCCGAAGAGGCATTTGTGTGGGTTGAGCTTGAGGTTTTCTCGTGCTAATAACGTGAATATTCTGTTAAGGTCCTGAATATGCTGTTCGTGCGTTTGGGAGAAGCATAGTATATCGTCGATGTATCTTATGACACGTGGGATGCGCAGAAGATGGTGTCCATGAGTGCAGAAAAACTGGCACTATTAAGAATTGGCTCCTTTTCCAGGGACTCCTTTATTCACTTTAAAAGTCCATAGTGATAAAGGAAGCTATACTCAAGTAAAAGAGAGAGAAAAGAGAGAAGGAAGAAGAGAAAAAGGAGCTCATCATTCAAACAATCATGTCCATGAAGGAAATAATTGAAGTAACGAGTGACATCGAATCTCTAGGCAGTTTGGATAAAGTTTGCTACCGACTACCAATAGCAGGATTAATTTTTTCACCAAATCCTAGTTATTAATAATTTTTAACCTTTTGTGACATAATAAGCTAAGATTTAAGGATAATTTAGTTATTCTTTTTACAATTAATATTATAATACCTCGGAGTAGAAAATAGTATACAATTCCCTTAATCATGGACCTTGACTTTTACCACATTAAAACCCATACTTATCCGCTACCAAGCCAAACTATATTGACATTAGTTTTCCGGTTACTTGTCACTAAAGTACCCAACTAATTTTTCTCAAACCATGAGACCACAACTAATATTTCTAATATGAGGTCTTGGCCAAAATATGAACATAATATATATTTTTTTCATGATTTGAAATTCCAAATAATGACCAAGGGCATTTCATATTGGGACCCTGCAATTAGAGCTTTAATGTTTTCACGTCGCCTTATGAAATCATGATCAATCATTTCCAATGTATGATTGCCAATATGACTAGCTCATGATTCTTACCAAGGACTGAAATTATAACTTAGTTGAGCAAGGATCTCACGAGGAAAGGAGTTCAAAAGATACTTCCAATATTTGTATCGTACAAATGACGAAATACATTTACTATCTATTGTAAAGCTTCTCTAACTCCATTGATGCTATAAGTTTAGCATTAAGAAATAATGGTTTTATATAAAATCATAATGTTGTGTTGGGGTACCTTTTAATAAGAATATATGATTAGTATACTAATATCCCAGAGTCTTCGCCAATTAGGTTGCACGACAGGAATTGCAGAGAAACAGCGTTCTGTCGTTTCTGTGTGTTCAAAATAAACAAAGTAATTTGTACTACGTCATCGTAAGCTGATCATAGAGATAGATTATATCTCTAGTTTGTGAACGGAACGTAAAATTGAGCGGCGTTCCGCGGAACGGAACATGAATGGAACGGAAAAAATTGAACGGAACGATGAACGGAACGCTAAAATTTGTCATTTTACGTTCCGTTCAAATAAATTCAAGAGTAAATCACCGAACCTCGATTTTAGTATATGATACTTTTGATTAATAAGAAGCGAAAAAAAAATGACTGTCGTTGACGATCTCCTGCCCACCCTCACTTACCTCGAAAATTATCTTCAGATGAGAGGGAAGCTGCGTCCAGGTGTAGGGTATTAATTGATGCTCTCTTTTGGGATCAAACGAAGATTCGGAGCATACTTTGAACGTAAGGAGATGCTAATTGTTTCAGCATATCTCCTTGAGTTCAAAGTAGGCTTTTTAGACATCACAAAGCATGAGTTAGCAACAAATTATTTACTAGAAGAGGCCGAAGAACTGGGAGTTTTTCCTTCTAGTCAACTTTCGCAAGAACCAGCAGCGGAAGAAAAATGCAATTTCTTTGCCAAGGGGCCGAAGAAGACTAACTCAGCTAAACGGGAGGTTGACCGCTTTCTTAACAAATGAGTCTGAGGCATGGAATCTATTATTGCTTATAAAAAGATTAAAAATATTTTCATTCGATATATGTTATACTCCCAGCAGTGCCAGCTCGTAGAGACTCTTCTCCAAATCTAAACTTTTATTGCGAAGGACAAGGCAAAAGGTAGGAGAATACAATTTTGAAAAACAGCTCCTTCGAGCAGCAAATAAATAGTGTAATTTATAAACTAATGTTATTCTTAAGATTGTAAATAAATAAACTTTTCGTAATTATTACCAGATAAAGCAATAATTATGAGTAGTATAGACCGAGAAATTCGGTGGACCATATGTGGATGGGATTTTTACATGTTTGACTTTTCATATTTGTAACATTTTTGGGTCGGGGTAAAAAATATGTTAGCTTTTCGGCCGAGCCTCTGGTTCAATCATTTTATATCTTAAATATATTATCGAAGTTTCTAAAGTTTTTGGAACTTTAATTGCGGTAACTAAGTTCAAGCTTAAACTATTAGGGCCTGGTATAAAATTTTATACCCGATACATACAAGGATGCAGTGAAAAGTAAAAAACCTTCTTATGAGAAATTTTTTGAAATCCAATTTTGAACGGAACGCAAAATTGAACGGCGTTCTGTGGAACGGAAAGAATTGAACGGAACGATGAACGGAACGAGAAAAAAGTGGAACGCGTGCAAGCCTGTATATGTATATATTTATATGTATATATATATATATATATATATATATATATATTATATATATATATATATATATATATATATATATATATATATATATATATATCCCCTATTTATCAATTGTTCAAATTAACTATATTTTAATATTTGCAATTCCATTTATCCATTACGGGATAATAATTGAAAATTCGAAGAATAACTCTAATTACTTGACATTCTAAGAATTTTACTTAATCGTAGAGATAAACAATGTATAATTATAATTAGTCAATTACACTTATGATCCAACCTCTTTTTGAACTGAGTAAAACTCTAAGTATATGCAAAGGCTGAATAATTTACTCACTGTACCCTCTACCTTATATGAAAATAAATTGTCTTTATGTTCAATAACTTTATTTCATTTTTGTTTAAAAATATTATACAAACTATATTATATAGGTTCTACTAATTTTTTGAGTGATATATGGCTGTAATTACTTTAATTTACAAATATAAAGTTAGGATCTTAGGTATTCCAAAGACTTTAGTGTTAACAAAACTCTTCATTCAGTTATAAACCATATACAAACAAGATTACAATTATAGAATGGAAATCAATACTTTAAGCAATAAATTTTAATTAATATACCTAATATGATATATCAAATAAACAATACAAAAAGTATCTTTGTCATAATTATAATGTATAAAAAATGATTGATTGTATTTTTCCAGATTACCATAGCAACCAAGCAAAATAAATGTATTTGTTTTAAGACATTCCTTAATTGTGTCTTATATCAAAATATGTAGTGTACTATATTTCATTTAGCAATTGAGGATTTCCCCCTCTTTATTAAAAAGAAATAAATACCGTGTTCTTCATGATAAATTATATTTTTAATATTCAAACTCACATCACTTGGTGAACGGAAATTCCAGTTAGCTGCGTAGTTATAAACTTTGAAAATACTCCTCTAAGGTGGAAAATACTCATATGCATACATGAGGCATCTAAAACTCAGTTATTTCCCCTATACTTTGAAATAAGAAAATACCCACACGATTATGTTATACTTACTCCTTAAAATATGGCTGATAATAACATAATATTTTTTGCCTAGTTGGTCTGATAGAATTGCATACTTGTGGAAGTAAATAATTATAATATAAGTCAAAATAAAATAAGTAAATCAATAAAATATAGTTGGTAAGCACACAATATTTTAGTATATAATCAATTATTATTATTACTTGTTGAATGACTTTATTTAGACCTATCATAGCTCTAGCCTTCTTCGCTAATGAATACACGAGTGTTTATAAAAGGCAATAAAAGTATTTACCCATACAAGAAGTCCTTCTTCGACTGCAAGGACGGCCAACTATATAAGCTTTCAACGCAAAGGCCTAATCGCGAAAATAATGCCAGCAAATGAACCCTTCCATCAGGATTAGTTGAAAAGTGTTGGACCTTTCTTCGATGAAGTGGGAGTCGATTTCACTATGAGGAGCAGAAGATACTCGCCCTTTAACGGACTGGTGAGGCAGTAAAAGGATGAAAGGTCCGTGCACATAATTGAGAGCTATCTGGAGTCTGTTATCTTTTCTTCATGGCTCATTTCTGTATTATACCTAACGATTGAGCGGTAGTGAATAGTGAAGTTCTTTTTTACCTTAAATTATGGAATATAGAGGCTTAAATATATTGTGGTAGAAGGGAGATGGTGGAAGGGGCAATGGTCCTCCCCATAAGCGTAAGGGAGATGTTTGGTTGGGGGGCTGCATTCAATTTGCCCGAATTTTAACAAGAACTGTTAAATCGGTTAAAAAAATAATCGAATCAAGAAAGCTATGTAGATTAATATTTTCTTTATAGTAATTTCATACTATTCATTACATTATATTCATTTGGTTATAATTCAAAATCCGGTTGCTTTCATAATTTCCATTTTTTTCTTCAACTTAAATGCCCGAATACTTCAACCAATTTACCCGAATTTGAAAACTCACCCGAGTTTTTTTTTTGGGGGGGGAGGGGGGCAGTTGCCCCCTTGCCCCCCTGTCTCCTACGCCTATGGTCCTCTCCATATACCGGGGCCCTGCCTCCGGCCCTGGCAGTAAAATATAATTTTAATATCGACCTAGACAAGGAATACCGCTTAGGAGACATCAAAATACCTTCCCTCTTTAACAGTTCGGTGACAATGGCCTCAATGGAAATTAGTTATTATTATTCATTTGTTTCTTTTATCCGAAGAAAATATGTAAAAAAAATCAATTTTATATTTTATATTATATTTGTAAAAGCATCCTTTACCACTTTTAAGTAGTTTATTTGTATTCCTTACTAGAATGTTATTTCAATTAGTGTGTTATTTATTTTAAGTATAAAAACTAAAATGTTTTCGTGCATGTTTAAATATAGCATCAGTAAAAGGGGTCAAATCTCTAATATAGGATCATTAGATGCAATAATATAGCACTATTTTGTAAAGTATGTAGCTCAAGAAGGTGGCGGAAGGCAGCACAGGCAGTTCTCACGAAACTTGCGTCTATGCAGTTCCATGTGGAAGACACCCTTCTGTAGAGTGTCTTAATATTTAGCGCAGAAGTAGAACAGGCTCTTATCCCTGGCCCAGAATCCACTAGACCCTGTGGCAGTGTGGAAGATAAGATGCAATGGCGCCAAACATTACCAACTTGTGGGGGGTTTTAGACTTGGAGATGAACCTGGAGGTCGGATCTGTATCCTCCTTGTTTTGGCGATGTATCGGATGTTCCTTGTTGTGATACTTGTCGACAAGAAAGTTCTTCTTCTCCGTAAAAGTAATCACTTTTACGGCGCTTCTTTTCCTTGACGTGACTTAAAATTACCTTGGAATGTGGTAGCTCAGTCAACATCACAGGCTCTTGACCTCAGTTCAAGGTTGTGTTTAACATTTTCTGCCACCACTGTCGTTAGCATGGAAAGTCAATTAGAGATTGATCCGATGCATTGTTTGGATTATTATTCTCTATTTTTCTTGTTACCTTCCATATGTTGGTCTTCGTGCTACGAGGTCTCTCACTTTTTAATGGATCCAGAATATTACCATGGACTTTATACTTCTTTTGAACCCTATACAAAGTAGAAATATAGCTGTTGGTTATATGTTTTGTCTTCTCTTCTTCTTCAATTCGTGGTTTCCCGTCGCAATGTAATTCAGCTGTTTATGAACGCCGCAACCTCGTAGGTTGAAAAAAGAAATACGCTGATGATCTGGCTTTGTGTGTTCGTGGTACGGATCGTCAAACCATTAACAACTTGATGCAAGGTGCCCTTAATAGGCTTAAAAGTTGGGCAAACACTAGAGACACTACCTTCAGTTCAACCAAAACAAAATATATGCTTTTTTCAAAAGAAGAAAATGCAAGGATACTTCCCTCTACCTGAATGGAGCCAAGATTGAGGGAGTTCGAACATTTAAATATCTTGGAGTAATAATTGACGATAGTCTAAACTGGAGAAAGCACATAGAATATACAATCTCTAAGGCTAAGAGGAGTCTCTTTGCCCTGCGAACTTTTGTTGGATCCGACTGGGGGCTTAGCCCACGAAAGTCTAAATGGATCTACGAGACCTATGTTCGATCTATAGTGAGCTATGGCGCTATTGTTTTTGCACATAAACTTCTAGGCACTAGGTTCATCAAAAATGAACTTAGTAAACTACAGAGACTTGGTCTGATGAGCATAACAGGAGCTATGAGGTCTACACCTACTGCGACTATGGAAGTACTATGTGGGCTCCTTCCACTTCATCTATTTGTAATGGAGCGTGCGAGTTTAATTAGGCTTCGGAATAAAAAGAAACTCCACTGAAATGGTTCGACCACCTACAAAGAGGACACTTGCAATATTTAGATAAATATTTGCAAGTATAAAAATATCCCACTCCTTCACTTCGGATCCCTTTCTGGTCCAATAATCTGGGTTACGACATCAAAAAATATTGGTGTATCAATGATTTTGATCTCATCGGTTACACTGACGGGTCAAGAATCAAGGATCAAACTGGTGCTGGATGGGCTATAACGTGTGGGGACAAAGTACTTGATCAAAAGTTCTTAAAACTTGAAGACACAAACACAGTGTACCAAGCTGAAGTGGAAGCCATCAGAAACATATGGAGTAATCTCAATGGGGGAAAAATTGAACGCAAGAAAAATAATAATCCTTTCTGACAGCATGCTGGCTATCAATAGTCTGGACATTAAACCAGGTGACCTTTTGTGTGCAGAAATTCTCGCGTGTAAAGACGCCATCAATAATTATAATTCTAAAATCACGTTAGGATGGATCAGAGGACACAATGATAGCACCGGGAATGAATACGCCGATATGTTGGCAAAGGATGGCGCCATGAGAGGTACACCAATCTCAGTACCAGTATCTATGTGCCAATCAAAGAATTCCCTAAGAAAAGAATCTTTGAAAGAATGGCGAATTGCTTGGCAAAGTATGAAGTGTTGTCGTCAAACAAAACAGTTCATCACTGAGCCCTATGTTGGGAAAAAGATATTCAGTTTCAAGAGAAACCAAATCTCTGTCATTGTTGGAATGGTGAGCGGTCACATTGATCTAAATCGACACCTCTTTAAGATGGGAAGGTTGAGAGCCCAACTTACCGGCTCTGTAACGACGACGAGGAAACTCCATATCACCTCATCTACAATTGTCCTTTTACACGACAGAAGATAAGACAACTCGAGGGAAATATCGGTGAAAGAAGGCTGTCTCTGGAGGAATATATTTTTAGAACATTTAAATGTTTATGCACTTTTAATGATATTTTTATTAATAAAGACAATAGCTACTAGATAGGTCACTACCGGCTGATACGGATTAGGTTCCGGTGAGGTGGGTCTATTCTAGGAGCTAAACAAACAAACAAACGCCATTTTACCTCATGAATTATTTTCGACGGATTTCCTCTCTTTCTCTCTTTCTCTCTCTCGCTCTTATCTATCTATGTATAATATATATATATATCAGGTTTGTGAACGGAACGCAAAATTGGACGGTGTTCAGCCGAACGCACGTTCAATGAACGGAACGCTGAACGGAACACAACTTTTTTTTGAACGCTGAACGTTGAACGCAAAAAAAAAGGTTTTGCGTTCAGCGTTCAATTTTTTCAAACATTTCTTGGACTTTTTTCGGAAAAAACGTCATCACTACGCAGTAGTTTTTTGGAAATTCTTTTCTAAAAAAAACGTCATCACTTCGCAGTACTTTTTTGGGAAATATTTTTAAATATTTGAAAGCTGAACGCTAACGGAACGCTGAACGCAAAAACATTGAACGGAACGCTGAACGGAACGCTAATTTTTTATTAACGCTGAACGCAAAAAAAGCTGAATGCTCACAAGCCTGATATAATGATATATATATATATCTATATATAGAGAATATATATATATATATAATATAATATATCATAATATATAATGATATATAATATATATATATATATATATATATATATATATATATATATAATCTATATATATATATAATATATATATATATATATATATATATATATATATATATATATATATATATTATATATATGATATATATATAATATATATATATTTTAAAAATATATATTATCAGTGAGAACAAAAGCTCAAATATATTTTTTCTTCCTATTCATGAAGAGGGATTGACGTCATCCTCTTTCATTGACAGTTAGTATGTCCCTATTCTCTATGTGGAACGTCCTTTCTCACAAAGTACTCACTTGTTTCTATAAATTTTCCATGGCTGAGTGTTTTGTGAGTATTAATATATTTACTTACAGTCTCTATTATTAAAATATTTAATGATATAAGAATTCATGAATGAGGGAGTTAGGTTATTGGTAAGGAATTTATCACTTTTGAAAGAAGAACTAATTTCAGAGGGGACCCAAATTTTTATGACAAACATAATATTATAAAGTACTTTGCATATAAAAAAGTATAAGAACTGAAAGGTTACCAACTTTCGTCATTATTTAAACCACTAAAGTCCAATGATCTAACAAAAATTTAATGTCCATTGGAGCTATTGGGTTACTCAATGATAATATGTATATATCCGTGATTTAATATATATATTAGGGTTGTTCTTATTTTTCAAATGTTTGAAATGTTAGCCATTGAGTGGATTTTCTGTTTCTTGGTGATAAAAGAAGACGACATACAAAGTTTGAACAAAATCGGTCAACATTACGAGGTCGCGCAA
Source organism: Caligus rogercresseyi (assembly GCA_013387185.1). NCBI lineage: Eukaryota > Metazoa > Arthropoda > Copepoda > Siphonostomatoida > Caligidae > Caligus > Caligus rogercresseyi. The sequence goes on from CP045894.1 coordinate 20,943,689, forward strand.
AGAGGTCAAAGTTTTAAAATTTAGTAAAAATATAGTTTTCCGCCAATTTCTTCAAAATGGTGGACGTTACAGACTTCAATAATAATTATTAATTTAAAGGAAATCTAATTTACTACCAGACGTATGTTTGATGTTTTTTAATAAAACAAAGTTTTCAGTAAAAACAAAGCAAGAAAGGGAGTGAGTATTGTTAGCTTATTTCATAGCTTTTTTGTATCAATTAACTTCACTCGCCTGTAGAAGATGACTTGTTCGCTTCAGAGTAAAATAGTACTTTTAAGTTTAGTAAAACTTTAGATGATAAATCCAAAAATGACCTTGGTTGCATTCTATCAGTTCAGAATTCAGTACAATCTGAGTTTACATCATATGATTCAGAGCCTGTATTGACCTATAAGAAATCGATTATGAAAAAAAATAATAATAATTGTTTCTTAGATTTGCGTCAAGGTATCCTCTCAAAATTTTACTTTGTCTCTGACGCATACATAATCCATTATATGCGTCATTTTGTACGCAAAATAGGCTTTTTTTAATGTACATATAACTCTCTATTATTAAACTCACATGATTTAGTATACCAAAATATTAAAGCTGGTTAACCAAGCTTTCATTTGATATGTTTGGTGTTCTAAAAATCGCTATACTTTAAGAGATATAAGCAAATACGTACTGTCCCCCAAAAATTGTCTTTTGATATGAGAATATACGATTACCATCTGGTAATAGTGTTAGTGTTACCTGGATAGAAAGAGAAAGAGAAGGGAGGGGGTATTTTTCCTCCCTTCTCTCCCTTCTTTTTCTTGCTATCCAGGCAACACTAACTGGCGTTACCAAATGGTAATCGTATATTCTCATATCAAAAGATCAATTTTTGGGGGACAGTACGTATTTGCTTTATCTCTTAAAGTATGGCGATTTTTAGAACACCAAACATATCAAATGAAAGCTTGGTTAACCAGCTTTAATATTTTGGTATACTAAATCATGTGAGTTTAATAAGTAGAGAGTTATATGTACATTAAAAAAAGCCTATTTTGCGTACAAAATGACGCATATAATGGATTATGTATGCGTCAGAGACAAAGTAAAATTTTGAGAGGATACCTTGACGCAAATCTAAGAAACAAATTATTATTTATTTTTTTCATAATCGATTTCTTATAGGTCAATACAGGCTCTGAATCATATGATGTAAACTCAGATTGTACTGAATTCTGAATTGATAGAATGCAACCAAGGTCATTTTTGGATTTATCATCTAAAGTTTTACTAAACTTAAAAGTACTATTTTACTCTGAAGCGAACAAGTCATCTTCTACAGGCGAGTGAAGTTAATTGATACAAAAAAGCTATGAAATAAGCTAACAATACTCACTCCCTTTCTTGCTTTGTTTTTACTGAAAACTTTGTTTTATTAAAAACATCAAACATACGTCTGGTAGTAAATTAGATTTCCTTTAAATTAATAATTATTATTGAAGTCTGTAACGTCCACCATTTTGAAGAAATTGGCGGAAAACTATATTTTTACTAAATTTTTAAAACTTTGACCTCTTTGCGCGACCTCGTAATGTTGACCGATTTTGTTCAAACTTTGTATGTCGTCTTCTTTTATCACCAAGAAACAGAAAATCCACTCAATGGCTAACATTTCAAACATTTGAAAAATAAGAACAACCCTAATATTATGCGTGACATCCGTTTAAAAGGATATACGTGGAACACTAAAGAAATGTATCAGGTGGGAACTGGTATAGCGCTGACGTCAGATAATAAATGACGTCATCTCATTAAGCATGACTTGAGATATTTAGACGTGATATAACCCTTAGTTATGCGTGACGTCCGTTTTAAAAGTATACGAGTGGAACACTAAATATATTATCAGGGGAACTGGTATAGCGATGACGTCAGATAATGAATGACGTCATGTCATGAAGCATTAATTGAGATATTTAGACGGGTTTGTGCCGTTTGATGATATAGAAAATGAGACTCCTTGAGGAAAACATGAGGTATTTGCTTTGAATCATTTATTCAAAAGGCAGGGTTGTTGATTTAAATCAGGCTGATTTAAATCATTGATTTAAATCGCGATTTAAATCAAGTGGATTTCCAATTAAAATCATTGATTTAAATCAATTCATGTTTTTGTCTATAAATTAAATTGATATTTAATTTATGCTTCTAATTCACAATGACAGAAACAAAACATTTCATGTCTGTCATCTTAATAGTAGAGCAGTGGCCTTTTTCATTATATCTATAGCCTCAGACTATAGGCCTATCATATAATATATCATATTAAGCTTTGAGTTAGGATTATTTGATTTAAATCAAGCAATTGGATTGCGATCTAAATTAAGTTTTTTTTCGAAAGACATTTTATAATCAATGATTAAAATCAAGTCATGTTTTATCAAATAAATGGTGTATTACTTGTACAATGTAAATGAAAAGTTAACGCAGTTCAATTTGACAATTACAGGAACGAGTTATTAATTGTCAGTCTTCTTGCTCTTCTAAATCTTCTAATTAGCTTAAGATTTTATGAACATATTTAACAATTTGCTTCTATTCTGCTTGTACAATATGCAGGCTTGTTGATCGGAGTTTTTTCTGATCGGCGATCAATAGCGATATAGCGATATTTGATCGCTGATCGGAGTATCGCAAAAGGTCCTGATCTTTATATCTTTTGATCGAAAGAAAATCACTAAAAATAGCGATCCGATCAATTTTTATAAATAACTAAAAAAAGGAAAAATGTTTGTAATAAGGATTTTTGAGACAACCCCTACATTTCTTAAAACTTAACTAGCTGTCACATTGACCAAAATCCATTCCAACAACTAATATTTGTTTAGAAAACGCAAAATACACACTAATACTAATGGAAAAAGCCAGTGTGTGCTATCCTCATATATTTTTGTCCCAAATATACAGACAGGCAACTATGTAGAGGTCATTGTTTTGGAGCTCATAGGCTATGGGGAACATTTATTCTAGCATTTCCTGTCTTAAAATACGCAGACATATGTCAATTGTGGAGCCAAAGTGTTGGAGCTCATAGGCTATGAGACACAATCATTCTGATATTTTTGTCGTAAAATATACAGACAGGCGCCTACGGAGAAGTCGTTATTTTAGAGCTCTTAGGCTATGGGAAACAATCATTCCATTGCCATATAAAGATGAATGCTCTTAAAGGTTTGACTGTGTATATTTAAATTTTTACTTAGAATTAGTATTACATGGTAATTTTTTTATTGATCGCAATTAAATTGATCGGATCGCTGATCGGAAAATCCCTGATCGTTATATCGCTATATCGCAAAGAATTATGATCGCTATTTTTGATCGGATCGCTATTTTTTTTCTGATCGCTCACAAGCCTGACAATATGAATGAAAAAGTAAACTCAATTAAATTTGACAATTACAGGAACGAGTTATCAATTGTCCGATTATCTTGCGCCTCCTTTTCCAAGCGTACCTGGCGCGTCCTAGATTCGAGAGTGACCCATCTTGTAGTCATCTTTGATCAGCCGTGGCAGCTCCACCCAGTAATTTTTTAAGGTAGAAAATTGTCCTGAGTTTTCGATCCTCGCTTGGATTTCGAACTGTCACGTGATTAGCAAGTATGACTCATTACAAGGCCTTTGAAGTTCTGTAATTTTATTTTTTACTCCTTTGCGTTCTTATTTAAATGAAATTCTTAAGTAAGGCAACTAGAATTTAATCAAAGACAGCATTTATAGTCCCTGAGTAATAGGTAGGCCTATATGTATATTGGGCATGTTTTAAAAAAGTTACAATTTAAAGTATGGACAAAATTTACACATTGAAAAAAATATTTTGGTTCATAAAATATGGTTAACAATTAAAATCAAAAAAATCTGATTTAAATCAAAAAAATCCGATTTAAATCAAAAAAATTCGATTTTTTGATTTTTTTTGAAAAAAATTAAAAAATCAACAAACCCTGTCAAAAGGGTTTTTTAATATGTTCTTACAAATGAATTGCAAAGGTAACATACAAGAATCATGGTATAGAAGTAAAATAATCAATAGGGTTTGATACTAGTTGGTTCGAATCACTAAATATATTGAAATGTCTATGTTCTTATCCATGGTCCTTCTGTGGTATATCTTTTTGAAGAAGTTATAATTTATGTTCACAATTGATTCTCCATCAAGGGGCTATGAGAAGAGATGAAGGGAATATGAGTGGCTATTATTTTCACTATACCTCTCCTTTAACTGTTTTCATGTCCCCATTATCAGTAGCCCACCATTTTTTTTTTAATGTATGCCTCAATGTATTCCTTTTTCGTGTTCCTTGAACGCTCGTGTTAGTATATTTGTTTTGTTGAACAGCTCCTGACAATATATAAATACTAAAAAACGGATAGATAATACATACGTTGAATATAATTAAATCATAATTATAGTACTTTTTACAGGCCTGAATTATTATTATTATTACTAATGTCTATTTGTATTCAACGTAAACCGTTAAAGCCTTTGTTTTTACAAAAGGAAAACAATTATCTTCATAATAACAACATATTAATAAATAAAAGCATGCCATCGATTTCTTCCCCTTATAAATTGATTGGGTTATTACACTTTAGTCTCTATTTCCGTTTCCCCAGCAACCGTCATTGAATAGTAAAAAAAATGAAAGACGGCTTGCCTTAAGTTGAAATAGAAG
>CP045894.1:20948507-20999510 GCA_013387185.1 Caligus rogercresseyi
TATATAAATATATTCTACTTAAACCTATGCATATTCATCATTGCCATGTTAATTTGAGACACTGTGGATTGTTACGCACCATTAAATACGCTCTTGAGATCCTCAATAATTAATCCTGAATACAAAACAATGTTGTAATTAAATGTCGCTGCTAGCTTTCTAGAAACAAGAATTATAATTTTTCTTTATCTAAGGGTTGAAAGTATATATATATATATATGGGTCATTCCAAAAAAAAAATTACTTCAATGAAATGTTGGGTTCATGGATTCCAAATGAAATTTACACCATAGAATGATTAAGTCTTTTTCATTATATGTCTTAAGTTTCAGTTCGAAATTTGTTGTCTGAGCAAAGTTACATGCCTCTTAAATTTGGGCTTTTTCCCGGCCAAAATCCCAGCCTTATTTTTTATTGAAAATTTTCGAGTTCCTTATGGAGTTTTTGATAAAACTTAATTAATTGAGCATATTTTTTTGTTTATATCTTATACTAGAATTGCCCATTTTGAGCATTTGAAAGCTCTATGGTAATGAAATTAACCTTTTTTTTTTTGCCTTGATGCCACTTTTTTATAGCCAATCGGCTCTCCTGATTTCCTCTTTGTTTTGGACAAAAAAACTGAGGCCTTGAGTTGATAGAAGAGACTTTTTTCTACAAAATATCAAAAATTCAGAGATGTGTTTTTTGTTTAAGCCGAGAAATTAAGGATTCATTTTGGAAATTGAGTAGATCCTTTAGATTGCCTTGTCATCATCATTATTTTTGTGTATTAGATGACGTCAATGGAATATTTAATTCCTCCTTATATCGATATAGACACACAGATAGAGAAAGACACAGAGAGAGAGAACTATATAATTAACTTCCTCCCATCCTGAAGAGTCTCGGGATCCAGAAATAGTGAATAGTGACTTTACACATCGAATTGGAATCTTTGGGCACCTGGATCGTGATAAGAAGAGGTTCTTCATGACCTATTCCTACTCATTCTTCTTCAAATATCTACCCTCCCTCCCTCCATCCCCCCTCTTCCGGATCTGTCTCGGATGACTGACTACGGAGACTCCACTCATGAAGCCTCCTCTTACACTTCTCTTGGACTCGTCAATCCCGAAAAAGAAGTCTCTCAGGCATGGGGAAGAAGTGCTGTGTCCCCGGATGTCTCCCCCTCTACCGTGTCTCCGAGCGTGGGTACTTGGGTACTCCGGTTCTTCTCATGTGGAGGTGCTTTGTGAGAGCGGTGCTTACTACAGCGGCCATGTGGGGGAAGGAAGTCTATCAAGTCTATCCCTCTTCCTCCGAGGGACTCGTGAGCTAGCTTCGACTCCCGGGAGCTCCCCCTTCTCTTCCGTCCGGAGGTCCCCTCCCTCCCGCCACGAGCCACCCGGGGACGCACAGCTTCAGCATCGGGGTGGAAGTGGAAGTCTTCAACACTCTGAGGCCTTTGGCTGGTGGCCCGCTTGCGTCAAGGAGATACGGAGCAACGTGGCCGTCCTCTGCAGCTCCGCCTCCGCCGGGGAGCTCCTGGGCTTGAACTAAGTGGTCCACCAGGACCAGACCGCCTTTGCCCCCGATCCAACATGCCACACATCCAGGACAAGGACTTTTATTCCTTTTGGAGCCCGCTGCCCTCGGAGATGCAGGACATTTCCGCAGAGGACGAGGACTCCCACGCCGTCTTTGTCAAGTCCATCAACGCCTGCTCCGTCAGGTCCATGCCTTCCAAGTGGTCTGTCTCTGCGGGTCGTGAGCACGGATGAAGACACACAGTGGAAAGAGCCATAATTTTGACCAATTCGATCATCTTAGAATTTGGTGACTTATTACCATTCTTTACGTCGCGTTTTGACCCTAGAATCTTCAATTACACCAAGTTTTTCAATTGAATCCATGAGAGTGAAATAAACTCCTTATTTTATTTCAAAGATTCTACAAATAATTTCAACGGAGTCCCTTTCCACTTGGGATATTTGTTTCATCCTTATTTTATATTTACCACATATATTCGTACAAATACTCTGATTGATACACCCGAAATATACACTTGATCACTCAATCGACATCTATTTTTATACTCATATCTATACTTATAATATTTATTATTAGTGCAAAACTCAGTGCCTTGCTTTTTCATGTATTTTATTTGTTAAATATCGAGTCACTGTGGGCTGCGTTGAAGAGGTTCATTCAGGAAATGAGAGTAATAAACACAAAAAGGAACTTAAGACCTTAAGTGATAAATTAACATCAAGTATACTCATGATAAGGTCAATGACAACTATTTCATTTCAGATTTTTATTAATGGGCTATATTTTATTTGTAAATTTTAATTTAATTACTTAGGCTTACCAAAAAGGCATTTATAGAATGTTTGCTAAAAAAAATTGATTCTTTTGCAACCCATTCTTTTATTGCCAAAAACCAGCAATCTTTTTTAAATCAAATGAAAAAAAATATGTCTGAAGATGAGGTAATTGTAATTATGGACTTCGCCGAAAATTTTAACTTTATAGTTCAAGATGCAGTTCAAGGGTTTCATTGGAATAAAGATAATGTACTGTCCATCCACAAATAATATATTACAAAGAAGCAGGGGAAACCAAATCTTCATGTACATGTTTTATTTCAAAAGATCTTAACATGATGTGGCTTTTGTATATGAAATTATATGCAATACAATTCGAAATTTTCAGAAAAACAATAAAAATGTAAAAAAAATTCATTATTTTTCAGATGGGTGCACCGGACAATACAAAAATAAAAATAACTTTATAATTTAATTTGTCACGAAAAAGATTTTAAAATTTCAAGCTCCTGGAATTTTTTTGCAACCAGCCATGGAAAGTCTCCTTGTGATGGGGTTGGCGGAACTCTGAAAAGACTACTGACAAAGGCTAGTCTTCAAAGACCTTTTGACAATCAAATTTTAACTACAAAAGACATAATTGATTTTTCAAAAAATATATACAAGGAATAAGTGTTTTAGAATTGCAAACAAAAGACTTAGAAAAAACAAGAAGCAGTTTAAGTAAAAGATTTGAAAATTCTAAAACCATACCTGGGACAAGGAATTATCACCAGTTTACACCACTTGACGATAAAAAATTGGTTGTAAACGAGTATCATGTATTCAAGATAGCTACGATTATATATTTGAAATTATGACCAAAAATAAATAAATTCGTACAAACATTTGACATTTGTTCATTTTAATTTATTAAGTATCTTTTATAAAGTGAAGTTATCTCTATTGGGGTTGAAGTTTTAACAGGCTAGAAGAATTACTTTTACTCTAGGTAGTGTTCACAGGGGTTGAGATCTGGCGAATTCGGGGGCAAAGGCGTCCGTCCTGGTGGACCACTTGGTTCAAGCCCAGGAGCTCCCGGCGGAGTCAGAGCTGCAGAGGACGGCCACGTTGCTCCGTATCTCCTTGACGCGAGCGGGCCACCAGCCAAAGGCCTCAGAGTCCCGTGCGGTGTTGAGGACTTCCACTTCCACCCCGATGCTGAAGCTGTGCGTCCCCGGGTGGCTCGTGGCGGGAGGGAGGGGACCTCCGGACGGAAGAGAAAGGGAAGCGTGAGAGGGGGAGCTCCCGGGAGTCGAAGCTAGCTCACGAGTCCCTCGGAATAAGAGGGATAGACTTCCTTCCTCCACATGGCCGCTGTAGTGAGCACCGCTCTCACAAAGCACCTCTACATGAGAAGAACCGGAGTAACCAAGAACCCACGCTCGGAGACACGGTAGAGGGTGAGACATCCGGGGACACAGCACTTCTTCCCCATGACGGACGGACGGACGAACAATCTTCTGGGAACGTTTTCAGTAGCAGTAGCAGCTGTTGTGCCTCCTCTTTACCCGCCCTCGCCGCCTTGCCATGCTAGAGGAACTGCTCTGCAAGAGGTCTCATGATTCGTTTGAGAGCCTTGACGTCCTTAGCTTACTTTCTTGTCCTCGAAGACTATTGACTATTAATGCCGCTTTAATAAAGTAGCGAATCTACAAAAAAAAAGAGGTTGTCAAAAGGGGGACTACTGCCTACTCTATTTGTATATTAGAAAACGTACATTAACTATGAACAACGTAATATGATTGAGCACTCTTCCTGCAGCTAAGATGTGCTTGACTGATGTTCTTTCCTTGAACCGTAGAATCTAGTCACGGAGGGTCCCTCCGCTGCTCCAGCTCACTCACTATTCTCAGGCCAAGGAAGATCGAAAACACTATTGATCGTGAACTTGGTAAACTTCCATTTACATCATGCCATGCCTGAGAGACTTCTTTTTCGTGATTGACGAGTCCAAGAGAAGTGTAGGAGAGGAGGAGGCTTCATGAGTGGAGTCTCCGGAGTCAGTCATCCGAGACAGATCCGGAAGAGGGGGGATGGAGGGAGGGAGGGTAGACATTTGAAGACGAATGAGTAGGAATAGGTCATGAAGAACCTCCTCTTATCACGATCCAGGTGCCCAAAGATTCCAATTCGATGTGTAAAGTCACTATTCACTATTTCTGGATCCCGAGACTCTTCAGGATGGGAGGAAGTTAATTATATAGTTCTCTCTCTCTGTGTCTTTCTCTATCTGTGTGTCTATATCGATATAAGGAGAAATTAATATTCCATTGACGTCATCATAATACACAAAAATAATGATGATGACAAGGCAATCTAAAAGATCTACTCAATTTCCAAAATGAATCCTTAATTTCTCGGCTTAAACAAAAAACACATCTCTGAATTTTTGATATTTTGTAGAAAAAAGTCTCTTCTATCAACTCAAGGCCTCAGTTTTTTTGTCCAAAACAAAGAGGAAATCAGGAGAGCCGATTGGCTATAAAAAAGTGGCATCAAGGCAAAAAACAAAAAGTTTAATTTCATTACCATAGAGCTTTCAAATGCTCAAAATGGGCAATTCTAGTATAAGATATAAACAAAAAAATATGCTCAATTTATTAAGTTTTTTCAAAAACTCCATAAGGAACTCGAAAATTTCCAATAAAAAATAAGACCGGGATTTTGGCCGGGAAAAAGCCCAAATTTAAGAGGCATGTAACTTTGCTCAAACATCAAATTTCGAACTGAAATTTAAAACATATAATGAAAAAGACTTAATCATTCTATGGTGTAAATTTCATTGGAATCCATGAACCCAACATTTCATTGAAGTAATTTTTTTTGGAATGACCCATATATATATGACCTCCCAAAATAAAACCACTTTTTAGTTCTTTTACATTACCCAAGTAAAAAAGTGTTTTTTGGGAGGTCTAAAATATATATATATATATATATTACCGTTCAAAAGTTTGGGGGCATCCATACAATTTTGTGTATTTTTCATGATAAGTCACATTTTTTTATCACACGAGTTGTAAAATTAATAGAAAATACAGTCAAGACATTGACATTGTCATAAATAATTATACTTATTAAAAAATCCTTCTAAGAATACTCCATTCGATGTAATTACAGTATTTTGGTATTCCAGCTGTTAATTTGTTTAAGTAATCAGGATAATTCTTACCCCACACATGTAGAAGCCCCTCCCACAAATTGGGCTTGCTGGGATAGACGCTTCTTGCGTTCCGTGCGGTCAAACTACTCGCACAACAACTCAATAGAAAACTAGTGACTGCGCGCTGACCATTCTTTTACATATAGAATACTAGCTGCCTGCTTCTTCTCTACAGTTTCTTCTTGCACAATTTGGAGGCAACTTGACCTCACGATACGCATCCAATATATTATTATTGCTTGGATAAAGGGAAGTCTATATAAAAATGTGCATTTTGATAGTATATTTTCTTAATTTGTATATTACTATTTCGATTACGTTCATAAACAAAAGGTAAAGCGTCATTATGATTGCCTTAAAAAAAATCCTTTTTAAGAATCCAAAGAACTTACAAAATAAATGAATGTTAGCTTTAAAAATGTTAATAAGAGATGGATATGTAGGTTTTCAGATGGGATAAATATTCATTACATCCTTCTAATCTATATTCTGACGTTTTGAGAAGGAAAAATCCCACCAGTCGGCTCTTTTAATATCCTCCATTTGATATGAGCATGTCAGCCTTAAAGCCATATTTGAGTTCAATGTTGTTCAGGTCTAATCCTTTTAGTAGTTTAAAGTCCTGGTATAAGCCAACAGACTCTCTTCATACAACAAAAATATTTTAAAATTTAGTAATGTAAGCATATAAGATTTTGCAGCTGTGTGTGTAAAAGACCTTTCAGAGTATTTAAAAAAGTTGATTAAGGGTATTAACCATTGCGTCACTGGTTCTTATTGCAAATTCTCCCTTGATTGTTCCATAGGGCTTCTTGTACTTTAGATTTAACTATTCAAGGCTAACAAGTACTCCTTCCTTTCTTGCGCATCCAGCTATTGGATGACACTTACTATCCCGAGGTGTCTTACTAAATAATTCTTAATCCCAAAGCTAAAATCATATATATCAGCAAATATATTTATCCCACGTTTTTTCCAATTATTTTCAACAAATGCTAGGCCAACATATTAAATGAACCATTCAATGTATTAAGTACATTAGTTTAAGTGAATAGACTTTTTTAAAACAAAGTATTGCAAATTTATTTCTTGTTCTCTTCCAGATACTTTTTAAATTGTCTCAGAGGAAATTTATTGAAGACTATACCTATGGTAATATACATAATTTAACAGGTAAATAAATCATATATACTTTCCTTCGCAAAATATTTTTTTGGTGTGGCAACCCATTAGATATATCAATATTGAATTATTGCTATTCGAACATGTTTGTGACACAGTTCATGCTATCTGGGAGGACTGCTATAATAATATATGTTAATGACTATTCTCCTTAAAATACAAATGAAATATATATATGGTCAAGCCACACGTCTATACCATGCGTGTAAAAAGGTACTTAACCTTGTATTGTAGCATCTGCTTGGTTTATTTATGACAATAAAGTGGATAATAAAAGAAGTCTTGGAAGGCGGCCATGTTTTATTTGGATGGAGGGGGGATATAAAGTTGTTGTTGCTTTAGTCAACCAATGAACAAGGTGGATCCTCAATGTATGAGCCATAGATCTATACAATAACTGGATGCATAATACACTAAATAAAATATAGATGATCCATTTAAAAGCTTATGAAATAAAGATGAGAAGGAAGGAACTATTATTATCCCTTGAGCATTTTAAAGTATAAATACCAAGTCTTCAGGAATAAATAAAGAAGAAAAGGGTTGTTACACAGTAGCGGCTTTTTAAAGGACTACTTTTTGTTCCCACATAAAATAAGAAGATAACATCGCTGCACTACTGGATTTCCTGTGTTCTATTCCTAAGACTACTCAAATTGTTTCATCAGTATGGCAGCCATTTTAACTCTCTGTATGAATTTAAGTATCTCTTTTGTTGGACTTATTTTTTCTTCTCGGTTTAATATTCAGTTACTATGCATGGGTCGGTGGTATGGGAACCGGACCACTACCGAATATTATTATGGAATATTACCCTCCCCCCAGAGAAACCACCACTTAAACCCTCTAGGACTCATACCCCCCGTGTAATTTCCCATCCATCATGAACTAAACTTTTACTTTCCTCCGTTAGAGGGCTTGAGCGCAATAAGGATGTTTATACTGTTTGTTAGGTTGTTAAGCAGCTTATAATTCATAATAACAACACTGATTTTCAAACTTAAGAATGTGTTTTGAAGAATTTCAGAATGAAATCGATTAATTTGATAGTTATAAACGAAGAAAATATAGAAAACATATCAGCAGATCCCTAGAGTCTTCCGAAGAAGAACATTTAAAGGTATAGGAAGGCGTAATTACCGGTGACTACTCCAAGGAAGCTTGATGTATCCGGTATTATCCATCTAAAGCTTAATTATTCTTAATTTTGTGAATTTAAAATTCTGTTCCTTTAAATTTCTGTTTATAGAAACTGAGATCGTCAAGATAAGTTCTATGGAAGGTGAAAGGACGGAGTCTTAAATGGAAGTTGTCAATACTGACACACAGACTATTTCTATATTAAAATCCCAACAATTCGTAGTCATGCAAAACCGACGTTCATTTTAATGTTGTTATTGTCTCATAACTTTTCAGGTGCACTAATGCAAGTCATGTTTGTTTAAGATGACTGCAGACTTATTCAAAATAGTGTAATTTTGTATATTACAATAAATTAAATAATAGTGTTCACCAAAATGCATATAAAGCAATTTCTTCATTATGTATTCATATTGATTTCATTATCTTAAACGTATTTAAATCTTCTTAAGTGTGGCATAAAATTTGGTTAATGTTGCTTTAATTATAATTTAAAAAATAGTTTTGAAGATAACATCTATCAACTCATTTTATGATAAGGATAGGTTTGTCAAGCTTAATTATAAAAGTGTAAGAAAGATAATTTAAAAAAAATGATCTTCATTTTTACATATTTCTAAGAATAAGCATAATCTTAAGGTTATAGGCAATTATTTTCATGAATACTGGTAGGTTTTTAACTAATTAGCTATTGGTTAATAACTATAATGAGTGTAAATCAACTAACATAAAATAAATATAATCTTCTCAACGGGTCCTTTATGGAACTGGCAAACAATTATTTTTATCAACTCTGCACAATCCATGGATTCAATATAGCTAAGTTCTTTTTTTCATACATCGCTTGGTGTAAGGAGTTGTTAGGAGAGTTATAAATAATGAGGCGGAACTGATAATAATGACTACCAAATAATTATGATAAATATTTTATAATGGGTATAAAACAGGAGAAAATATGATTGATTTTTATTTAATTTGTCTCAATTTGGCTTCAAAAGGTACAACGTGACATCATAGACGAACATTCAAACGCCAAAAAATCCAATATTTCATTCCTAAATTGTTCCTATATTTATTAATTAAACTTAAACTCAGGGCACCAAGATATAATCCATATGTATTTTAAAAGTCTACTTTTTTTCCTCTGTTGACAAAATAACTTCCTACAAATATCTATTCTTGAAATAAAGAACAAATCGAACTAGAAGCACTCAGAGAGTGCAAACCTCCGCCGATCCCCACCAAATGAATCACTTGGTCTTTTTGTCATTTCCAACCCTCTACGCACTGTCCCTTTATTTACACTCTAGAGGTACATGGAAAGAAAAAGAAACTGACGTCGTCAAAGAGGAGAGCACAGCACAGCGACATCTATTGGCAGAGTAGGCTAACTTGAAATATTTATTAGTATTTAGCTCTTTTTACATCTTAAAGAAGCACTCAGAGATGCCAAAATTTAATCACTTGTTTTTTTTGGCATTTCCAACAACTCCACAAAGTTTCATCCGAATCCGTTCCGCACTTTTGAGTTATCCTGCTGACAAACAAACAAATAAACCAACCAACCAACAAACCAACGCCAGTGAAAACAATACCTCCTGCGGCGGAGGTAAATATATGTACATAATCTTTCATCTTGTCTGAATTGAGTTTTTAATATACCTATGTATATTATTTTATCTATATACGATAAAATATCTTTTACCCCTAGTATAATATTCTAATAATATTTACTCATCTAATTTTTCACTTAATTGTAGAATTTTATATATTTTTATATCTAAACACTTAATTTAAAAGTCAAATGAGCGGGTAGATAACACAAATCTCCTAACTTTATTAATGATATGAGGAGCACGATTTTTAGTGCAACTTATTCATTTGAATAGAAAAAATCTTTAAAAATACCCAACAAAGGATTAACCAATTTTCGTTTCATTTGAACATGCATACCAAAATGCTAAATACAATTTTTTTATTGGTGAATTTTAGACAAAATAGACTAAGTACGACTTAGAATCTGTTTAAGAAACTCATTTTTAAATGTAGATGTGGTTTTAATATTATTGTTATAATATTGTTCAAGAATAATATAGTACATTTTCTTTTGTAAAAATAAATAATAACATGCTTCATTATTTATAGAAATGGTTGTTATGTTTGGAAAATTACAGGGGGGGGGGGGTATATTCCTAGGGGGTAAAAATCCAGGGGTTGGTTACTCGGGGGATAAAAATCCGGGGGGCTATACACCGGGGGGGGGGGGATGTTTCCTAGAACCGGTGGTATAACTCCAATGATACAAAATTGACTAACGTAGAGAGCCTAGAGAGAACGAATTGTCAACAGAGTAGATTGTTTTAAAAAGATGTATTAATCATGCCTTTTTAAACAATAGAAACATATTTATAGAATTCTACCTTTTTATTATTCACAGCTCATATAATATAAGAAGTGAGTGCGATAACTCAGTGTGTTAAGGCTTGTTAAACTCTTAATGCTGAGGGCGCAGGTTCGATTCCCGAAAGGAGAAGGTCAATCATTGATAAGATCCTAGGTTCGGTAGTCTAATTTACTCGCTATCATGATTATTTATATCCACATGGATGCAATTCTATCGAAGGGAAGGAGGAAGACATATTATTTTTTACATTAATAATTATGTGCTACAAACATACATAATAAATTAACTACAATATCCTTCACTCTCTCTATAGTCATAACTCCCTAGGTGAGAGGCAGTGCCTTAGAGTAGTAGAGTCTGGACGAGATGTGATGAGTCATAAAAAAAGCTGACAAAATCCATAACAAAAAAATTTCATCATATATAAATAGGTGTTGGATTGATAGCAAATTTAATGTATTCTTATAAATCAAACGGGAATATTTAATGTAAAAAGATGGCAATCTTTTGATGATCACACATGAATTGTTTGCTTTATTCTAGGTAAATATTCGAAAAACTACTTTGATGACTGATAAGAGATATAAAATATAAAAACAAAAAAGGTTTTGTGATTGATGAAGGTTCCCACATACGAATAAAATTAGAAATCAATAATATTGTTATTCAAATTAAATCCTATTTTGCCAAAATAGTAGCAAAATCATAAAAATAATGCAATTCATGGCAAATTCAATCAATGACCATCTTTTTACATTAAATATATCCTTGATTTATAAGAAAACATTATTTTGCTATTCAATCAAACACTATTATTTGATATGAATTTGTTGTTATGGTTTTTGTCAGCTTTGGTTACGTCTGTGTTATTATGAAATTATGATTTATTTACTTAAACTGATGTAAATATACAAGTAAATAAAAGCTACACGCGAGCAGTCGAGCAATAGATATAAAAAGAGAAACATGAATAAATATGATTATCTTGGCTAATTTCGGACGGTGACATTCCAATCGACTACATTCAATGTTGCTACATCGGCTACATTGAATGTCAATTAAGTCATAGTTTACCAAATCTACCGTACCGATTGACAAACGGTCGCGGTATTTGGTGAGTTTCTACTGAATACCAACTTATAATTGGTAGTTCTACTGAATACCAACTTATACTTGGTAGTCGCAGCTCAGATAATATGATTTCTTTCATAAAAGATAATATAAAAACAGGTCCCACGAGCCGAATATCAAATAAGGATTAAGCCGCCTTATTTTGACATTATTGATCAATGCTTAAATGATTTTCTTATAAAATAAACAAAAAAAAAGTATTTTTCTTTTTATACCACCTCATTCTATTACATACTTTTGTAGGAAATGCTCTGGTATACACATAATATTTTTCGCATACCCCCCCCCCCCCCCCCCAAACAAAAAAATGGTGCAACGAGAATGGTGATGACTACAATAAAAACTCAAGATCCCATGGCAAAAATTCAAAGACACACGCTTGAGTGCTATTAGTAACTATGTATGTATGGCTCTGTGCACTTTTTTTCTCATTTTCTTTTATGATTACCATGAAAAGGAGACCATTGTTGGGAAGAAGTAAGAAAAGAGGGGGGGGGGGAATAAAGGAAAAAAAGAAAATTAATATTCATATACCATATATATATATATATGGCAAAGCTACCTTAATTCATCATGAAGCCTTCTAAGAATAATTATAGGAAATTAACAGTTTGCTGAATGAGACAAATATACTGGCACTGCAAGGATGTTTTTGTTTGCCTATATGGTTCGACAGAATGCAGCTTCCGACAGGATATAAATAAGCATTATAGCATTAAAATTAGTCACACGAACCTAGGATCTTATCAAGTAGGTAGACCAAAAATGACCATCCCCTCTCGGGAGGATTCGAACAACCGCCCCCAACATTGAGAGTGAACACGCCATATCACGCACGGCTATCGCACCCCTTCCGCAAGGATATTTTATTGGTACTTACTCACCAATAAACACAATTTATGTATCATTACCCATTTATCCTAATGTTCAATATAAAACAAAACAAAAAACAAATACGATGGTAATAACTAAATAAAAACATACATTCATAAATATAATAGCTTAAAGTTGTGCATTGCGGATGAACATACCTTAAACTTATATCTTACGCGCAATTTTCATGTTCATTAAACATCAAAAGTTTGGACATATAAAAGACATATAAAACACATCACTATTTTAAAATTTGTATGAAAGAATTCATAAAGTATTAATGTAAATGTTTTTTTACGGGGGGTTTTAAAACAAATGTTCATTGATGGAGGTGTTAGAAAAAAATGCTATATCTATTAAGGCAGTTAAGGGCATGTAAGGAGGATCCCTCTGATTTCTTCCGGTCTTCTTTTTCAGAGTTGAAATCTTTTATGGTCAAGGAGAAGTAAATATAAAAACCCTTTCCGTATTTTTTTATTGGAAAAAGTTACATTTATGAGCGCCTACGTGGCTATGGGCTGGTGAATTTATTAAATATTTGTGCCAGCAGGATAGAAACATCACATCAAAACTATAAAAAGGACTTTAAAAAGACATTGCGAGTTTTTCAACCAATGTAATAAAGGATGCGTCCTTTTTAAATATAAGGTTGTTCTTGAGGGCAGTAAATGTTAACTAACTTGTTCATTTATGTATCTTCGCTACTGCCCTGAATAGTTTACTCTGTTCCCTGTAACTAATTTTAATGTATTTTATTTTTACGCTGTAATAAATTGTTTGCACCGAATAAAATGCCTTTAACGGTTAAAGTTACTTTATATATTTAAGAGTTGCTAATGTTGAATTAGCCCAAATATTGTAATCAAAATGGATTGAAGCAAATATATAATCTGGATATTTTTTAAATCACTGAGTTCATATTCACTCCTCAACAGCCCGAAGTGATGCTTTTTTTCATATTTACAATTACTTCTTATTATTTCCACTCCTTTTTCCTCCAACACATTTCTCATCTAGATATAAATCCCAGTTGTGTATCCCTAAGTATTGACCTATTGTTCAAATATGCATGGAAAGGTTTTTTCTTGGCCCAAATCTTCTATTGAAAGGGCCACATTAATGTAATCTATCATTTTTTGTGCCTATATGGTTTGATAGAATTGCATCCGACAGGATATAAATAAGCATACTAGCGTGCAAATTAGTCTATCAACCTAGGATCTTATCAATGAAGTAAACAAAAATGACCATCCCCTCTCGTGATTCGAAACTGCGCCCCCGACATGGAGAGTTGAACACGCCTTAACGCACACGGCTATCGCACTTCCTCAATGTTTATTATGTTATGTTATTTTTAACACAAATTTCCTATTTATATTCAGTTTCATGTTTATCGTTTTTCAAGCTGAATAAAGACCTTACCGTGGAGGAAAAAAATATATTCATTAGGTTGTCAATGGCAGGAAAGAATGGATTAAAAAAAAGAAATTAGGATATATATCCCTGCATGACTGTTTAAAATATATCAAGTATGTTTAAATACTAATTATATTTAACAATAGCAATGTAATCGAAAGGGATCATGTTAGCTCAGTTGAGGCATGATCGACTCCCAATGCTGAAGCTTCAACTCCCGATAGGGAAATACAATTTGGTCAGCTTCATTAAAAAAATTATTCGGATTATATTTTATCGAACCCAAGAGGCAAAAATTAGGTTCTACTTTCGTACACCTCTTCCATATTTTAGGGACTCATGGTATATTTATTTTTTTGGACCAAATGGGAGAAGAAAAAAGAAAAAGAAAGAGGGAGAGAGATGAAAGAAGAAATAGAGCCCCAGAGAGAGAGAGAGAGAGAGAGACACGAGAGAGAACAGATAATTTACCTGCTCATTTTCAAAATTTGTAATTCATGATATATACATTTAATTGATACGAAAATCATTCCCTACTCTTTAAAAATATATTTTCCCCCTATATTTTCTGTAAAAATATGCAATAAAACCAAAAACGAAGAAGATACCTTTTGTAATCTATGATTATCAACCATTCAAGATGCTTTCCCCCATCTTGCATCTGGCTTATGAATAATTGAAATTACTTGGAATGACTGAATAATTAATTAGAAACAAATTATGAACTAACTTCTCTTCGAATTTAAATATCTTAATAAAGTTCTTAAATATAATTTGTCGAGTTAATAAGATTATTAATTATTCCTCCTATAATTGAATCATATTTAAACCTATAATTACTTGTTTGGATTTGCTTTCATAAACTTCATTCATATGCCTTTAATTAACGGGGAAAAAGTTTTTTATACAAATATATGCAAATGAGTAGTTTAGTTGACGAGAACTGTATTTTGCCTCCTGATTAAGTGCTCTTTTCTTCACAGATTATATTGAATTGCATGTAGATGGATATTAAATATTTATAGATAATTAATGTAGTATAGAGCGTGTATTTTAAATAGCCCATATTTTTTTATTGAAGACAATATATATAAAAACCAGAATAGAAAACCCAATACCCTATCACTGTGCTTGGCGGGACCCGAGAGTCCATTGGCCGAGGGTTAGAAACCCCAATATCTGATCACAGTTCTTGGCGGGACCCGAAAGTCCTTTGGCCGAGGGTTAGAAACCCCAATACCCCATCACTGTGCTTGGCGGGACCCTATAGTCCATTGGCCGAGGGTTAGAAACCCCAATGCCCCATTACTGTGCTTGGCGGGGCCCGAGAGTCCTTTGGCCGAGGGTTTTGAACCCCCATACCCTATCACTGTGCTTGACGGAACCCGAGAGTCTATTGGACGAGGGTTCCCTGAAGCTAAGGAACTCCTCATGAATGAATGTTAGGGGTATGTCTTCTTTTCTGGGAAATAGTGAGGACGAGTTGGGCAGGGACGAGTTGGGCCTAGGACGAATTGGACAAGGACGAATTGGGCACGGGACGATTTGGACAGGGACAATTTGGGCAGGGACAAAATGGAAAGGACGAAGTGTACGTGACCCATTATATTTAGCCTTATCCCAAGGAAACCATTTTATATTCCATTCAATGTTTGTAGGATAGCATTTCGAATTTATTTAATGTTTTTACATTTTTATAATATGTAGACTCTTGGTAAGTTTCAAGTTAAAGGCTATGGAATACTATCTATTCATATGCAAAGCATGGTCTACCACCTTTGTTTTCAAGAATGACGTTAGCTGACTAATTATTAAGTCACGGTAGAGGTAGACATGTATAGTAACAAATGCAATCGCAGATTCTCTCAAGAATGTCGTCCGCTGATGAAAGTATTGTTTGCCCAGTAACTATAGCCAAGCATAATTACAAAGTATAAGGAGCAACAAAAATATATGGAATACATGTATCTCATAGATTACTATGTGATAATATGATACTTTTTATTTATACTATGAATGGTAAAAAAATGTTTAATACAAGCATTGTATATTACGAGTATAAACCACATAAATAAATTTGTTAATCAATAACAAGCATAATTATTCCTTAAAAATCATTTAAACCTAATGAGACCAAAACTCTATTTAACAACGATGCAACTTAACATAGAAATCAAATCAAAAGCAGCTATAAAAGTGGCAATCATGAGCGGTTATTTTCTTTAGAAGACTGGAGTAACGGTTGAGCAACGTACGTTGTAGGTAGGTGATCCAGTTGATGGCATGAGTTCATCGAGTTTCCTCCACCTTCAATCCAAAAGCTGCCTTTATTGTTTTTTATTACTAATATGAGACTTTTTTAATATTGATTAGAATTTTAAATCAGTTCCTTATTGTATCACTTATTGTCATTTAGATAAATTATTAAAAATGGTGCATTTTATATATAATATTGACTGCATCAACATTATTTCAAAAGTCTTCTATTGCTATCCTTAAATTCCCATTGAGAAAATTGTAGTTTTGCCCCAACAAGGTTTATTTATAATCTAATTATGTATAATAATTTCTTTAAAAATTGCAATCAAGCACTTTTTTCTAATTCCAAATTATCTGGCTCTGTATTATGTTATGTCTTGAGTAGTTGGGGTCGATACTTCGTCCTTAGAAACTTTATTTGAACCTCAAAGTCCATGGTGATGCCTGCAGATAAACCCATATAACTATCCTCAAAAGCTCCATGCTAAATATGAAGCACATTTAAAAAAGTTGTTCGTGAGCATCTCCTAGACTTCAAGTAATATTTATCGGATCCTATTTAGTTCCATTCAATTTAATCGTGTGCGTTTTTTTTCGGAATATTGGATTAAATGGAACTGTATCCATGTGAATTTAGTATATATGGAATTAAAATTTGTTTATTTTTGGCATTTCTTTCATTGAAAACTAAACAAAAAAACCTCTTTTTGTGTGCCTAATTGGTTCGATAGAATTGCATCGGACTGGATATAAATAAGCATTATATCATTAAAATTAGCCTATTGCACCTAGGATCTTATCAACGAGGTAGACTAAAAATGACAACCCCTCTCGGATTCAAACCGCGCCCCCAACATTGAGAGTTGAACACGCCTTAACGCACACAGCTATAGCATCCCTCGATATCCTGCATTGGCCCTTCGGTCACGGACAACTCATGGACGCTAGCTGGCGATTTGGTCAATATGTACCCTCCCGTTCCATCGTCTTAGGAGGTACCTAAAATCACTTTAAAAGACATTAAAAAAATTAAATAATCTTTTATACCTCGTTTTTAGTGTTTATGTTTTAATAGTTTAATTATTACTTTTGGAGAAGTTAATGAGTATGTTGATGTAAGATGCTAAAATTATGAACTATAATGTTTATATGTTGTACTTTTTACTTACTAGCATATATTTGTCTATCGTTTTGTTTACACATTTTATAATGAATTGTTGAATATAATAATAATAAAAACCTTCCCACACAGTAGGTCAACTTTTTGATTATTAATATTTGTACAGTATTTATTATATTATATACTTAGTAAGGTCAGGTAATAAAATCTTTTTTTAACCTGTTTGTTTTATTATAAATACACATTACGCTTCAGTATCTATTATCTCATTTGGGTTATAAACTAAAACATGAATATCAATTAAAATGATAACATTTTATAAACATATATTACGTGCAGCAAAACAACTTTTTGTTTAAAAAAATCATAAACAACAAAGATTAATTCGTACAACTACCATTCAATCTTTTTGAATTTTTTTTTTTTGTTCGACCTTATTCTATTTTGCGAAGTTACATATAATCACATATATACAAATAAACATTCAAGTTAAATTAAATCGTAAAATATAAAAGTCAATTTCAATAGACAAACCTTCCAAAGTTATATTTTTTGTAAAAATGTATGCAGTAAAAACGTTTCAAAAATTACACACTAAAAAATAAAATAAAACAGGTAAATTAATCACACAAATGTCTTCTAACAAAACCTCTAAAATACATAAGAGTTTTTTAGGTCATACTGTTTTGTCCGAGAATGAGAGGAAGTAGCGAAACTCCACTGGGAATCGGTACGTCTTGGAATCTTGATATCCAGTGCAGAATAACGAGCAGCAGCAGAAATTTGAATATATCTCAATTCCTCCGTTTCGATAGTTTTTCCCCGACGCAAGGTGCTCCGCTACGTAACTTCTAGAGCTTGATAGAGCAAACTCTACAATTCTTTTTTCTCCGATCATATCAGATATTGTATGGAAACTCCTAGTTACTCTTTATTATTATTTATGTTAATGCCTTTTGGATTGCAATCGAAGAACATACAGAAATCAAAGTAAAAAACTTTATTTTCTCCAAGCAAAAAACTTTTTTAGATGCATGTCTTCTCAAATCCAATACTTCGTTCAAATATATTGCACTAACGTAATTAGCTAGAGATCATACATATCATATGCATGAATTTGAACAAGAAAAACTATTTGGTTATATTTGTAATGTAGATACGGCCAAATTTGGTTTATTATTAAATATTACAGGAAAGGAATAGATAACTTTTAACTGTGTGTGTGTAATCGAGTATATTTACCATGGGGCAACTTAGTTACATTTTTTTAATGGGTCATTTATTTAAAAATCATAGATAATAAAATATATACAATAATAAAAAAAAGTGCAAGAGGGGTTGTGATAATAAAATCATAAATAAACATTGTAGTTTAAAATTAACCCTCTGAAGCAAGACCCATCACATCATTAAAACATCAAAATCTAAATTATATATAGTTGAAGTGAGTACACGAAATACAGAAATAAATACAGAATTTTAAATAGTTTATACGACCATCTTTTATTGTACGGCTCCCTAGATGATGTCATTTGAAGTCCTCTTATATCTTTTAATCTTAGTTACATTTGTAACTAGTCTAAAAATAAATAAATAAAAAAAACAACAAAATTATTCTTTTTAAATGCCCATGCAAAATGGATTATATGGGGACGCTGCGTCCAATGGCTCTAACTGCGGTCCTGGCAGTGTGGAGGGTAGTGGCCGACCTCAAGGCCTTGAACAAGTTCCACACTGATATTGCGTGGCATGCAAAAGTAGCTGTCTCCCTCCCAAGTGGGTACTCCAATGGAGTCGTGTACCTCATGGGCCTCCTCGGGAGGGGGAAGACGAAATCATCAACCGGGTTCCTGGCACCGCCGCCCCCGTCGTTGGAGTAAAAGTATTTACAGGTCTTCATGGCCACCGCCTTGGTGGCCACCTCGTTGAGGAGGGAAGGCCTACTCTCTTAAGGAGGTCTCCGATGCGGATGTGATCCAACGATTCTCCTTGGAGTGATAGCGTGTTTTTGCCCGATCAGACTTGTTGACGTTCGCGAAAAATGGTCGTTTGTCGTTCACCAAAAGTTGTCGTTCATCGTTTTTTTATATTGAATCGTTCGTCGTTCATCGTTCGTTTGTCGTTCGTCATTCTGAAAAAAGTTATTTTGTTTTTATAATAGGAAAATTGTCCCATGGAAAAATAAAAATCTTTGTCTTTTTTTGGCGCCAAAACGAACGACAAACGATAAGAAATTTTTCTTGTCGTTCGTAAAAAACATTGTCGTTCGCCGTTCATCGTTTGCGAACGACAACAAATAAACGATAAATCAACAAGTCTTATATATATATATATATATATATATATATATATATACGTATTTATGCTTCATTTTGTATTGCAGTTAAAACAATAATTGATCAATTATAATGAAGTAGATGCAACAGCAACTATAGCTGGATTAAAAAAACATTTAAATTACACTTTATGACTTCTAGAAAAAAAACCTAGCGTTTTATCGACTTCAAGAGAACAGTTTTTTTGTCTAATAACCATACACCATCAATTAGGGTGATTTTTTTTGCGTTTTTTTCAGATTTTACTTCACAGCTTAAATTCTTCTTGTCAATGTTTGAACTGACTCAAACAACTTTATGGGTTCACTCAACTGAGTCTTAAATAATGTATTTTTTACAATCTTTATCGTCATCTATGTTCTTAATAACAATGCTATATTAGATTTTTGCACATAATTTATAGTTATTGTTTCTATATTTTAGAATTGACAAGAACGCTTTAATTGAGAGATTCTTTTGTGTAAATGGACCATAGGCCTATACAACATTTTGCGCCCACGAATTGCATTTTTAAATGCATGCCTGCGAAACTTTCAAACGATACAGATATTTACAATCTCTGGATAAGCAAAGGTTTCCTGGAGTATTCAAAAACAGACTTTTTTGAATATCTGATGACAATCTATGTTATATTATCTTAAGGGATGAAAACATTACTTTAAAGAACCTAAAAAGAACTATTTTTCATATAATGCTACTCAATACAATATGATATAATCCTTCTTATACGAAAACTATTTAAATATATTAATTAAACTTAACAAAGTAGTGGAATCACCCTACCGTCAATTCATTATGTGCATATGTGTATGCTTTTAAAATCAACCATCATTTCATACATTCTTTATAATTATATAAGCTGTGAAAAAAATATCTTTTTATTTTATATGATAGTCCTTCTAAAACAACATTTCATGGAATTTAATGAAAGATATTCAATATTTCATTAATATATCATAACTTTGAATAAGTTTTTATTCATTCTTCATCTGTCATTGAAGAATAATTGCACTCTATCATTTATAAATATATATATATATTCTTTATTTGATATGAGTGATGAATCGAAATGTTGAAACCATTAGGCATAATAGTGTTCTAGCCCTAGTGTTATAGAATAAAACTTTATGATTATTTATATTGAATAATAATAATGTAATTTGAAGCCTCCATAATTAAAGATGTCTTATGAACTTTGGGAACCCCTGACCTTAAGAAGACGTGCATTTTTCATCATATAAAACCCATCGGTAAAGTTATACTTTTATGAATACTTTGACAAAAGCAAAAATAATTAGATAGAAGTGGATGTAAGAAGGCTTACATCAACTCAATTAAATGAATGAGAAGTTTTGCGGTGTTTTTATTGGAGGAATAAAAAACAGACTCCATTTAGCTCACTCTAGCTTGGAAAGGGCATTACAGTGAGAGCTGTCAGGTACACGGTGAACATTTATTTGGAAAAATAATTGTGCTGTGGTTCAGAGGTAAAACACATCTGACAAAGTGTTACTAAAATAAATCAATGTATTATCCTTTAAAAACATATAACAATCATACTATTATAAATAATAAAATATTTTCTCTTTGACCAAGAATATATGACTAAGATTAAAAACGTCCATTAACAAACCAAAATTCCAAGTCAAAGATGTGGAATATCATAAAAGTAGCCATGTAGTTGATTCATTGTGTATGTAATCAACATCTGAGTCTGTAATGCAATAGAGTACGTTTCAATAACAACAGAAAACATGATCCGGTTAAAGAAACAACATCAAAGTATTAAATCCCTTAGGCAATAAATGGTCAAGGGCTGAACCCATATAAGACGGTGAGGGGGTCTGAACGCAGATTAATAAATAATATAAATGCTCTCTCTGATCAGTCTACATCATTCTTTCCATACAAGGTATATTGAAATACAAGGGATGGCCGGTAGTTTTAATGGCGTCACAACGGATAGTTGGAAAAATAACACACTAGTAATGTTTTCAAGTCCCTCTTTACTCATAGAAAAATAAATATCCAAATAGTTCTTATTTGTCTCATTTTTTTTATTACTTAAAAAGTGAAAACAAGTCTTTGCTAAATAAACTTTGACTTATAATTAAGTTTTGAGAGGCCTCAAATTGTTATGATCCTCTCATTTTCTTTATGCAGATGCTAACTGTCCAAGCTTATATATTTTCATACCGTGAAGAACTCTAGTTATCTCTATACCTTGATCTCAGACCCACTTTTATTCTGAAATTTGTACTGTGACGTCACACAATAGACCATAGCTTAAATAACATCCACCAGAGGTCTCTTCTTTGCCCCCCCCCCTCCTTCCCTCAGTGGTTTCCTCTCCGCTTCCACCACTCTATGGGGAAAACTAATCCCTAATATAAGGAAAAGAAGAATATATTACTACATACAAGCATCTGTCATCCTATGGAGATGTATGGATAAAGAACAGCATTTAGTTAGAGCTTAGAGATCCCTTTGACACATTCATGGATTTTCGTACAGTACAAATGTGCAAATTTAGCATGGAAATATAGATATGTGTGTATGACTGATGTCACTTCAAGAAGGCGCTGTAATAAATGTGTGTTTAAGAGAAAAAGAGAATGCGAGAGAGAGAGAGGGGGAGAAGTTGTTGGATCGTGTCTGCCTCCTTATTTATTAAAACAAAACGGACAAAAATATCGATCCAAAGGCGTGCTTCCTTCCCCTTCTTTCTCCCTGGTTCTACCAGATTCATGGTTTCTTCTCCTCTCTTCCTGCTGGCTTTCATTATTCCAGGGACACTCTCTCCTTCTCTATCTCTCTCTTCTTCTTATTATTATTTTTATATTTAAAAGCTCAGAAACCATCGAGATCTTCGGAGGAACTTGCCTTTTTGTGCCAAAAACAGTACACCCTTCAGATCACACACACACACAATATTTGTTCAGGACAGCAGCATTCATGGGTAAGATAGCACATTGATCCTTGGATCTTCCTCCCCCCCCCCCCCTCCTTTGTTAATAGGATCCCGGTTCATTGAGCTCTCTCTCTCTCTGTGTATGGGGATAGTGGGTCTCATCATCGAAGTAAAGCGAAGAAAAAGAAGAAATAATGAAAGCAGCCGGTTTTTTGTGCCGGTGCTTTCTCGTGCCGGTTACGTCATGGTGCTTTCTCTGCAGGAGCTGAGAGAGTGGAAGAGAGAGAGAGAGAGAGAGATGTTGAAGAAAAATGATGCCTCCTTGCTTCAGATAAGGATGCTTTGGAGAAGAATCCAGCTAAATAGCCATCTTTCTTCCCTTCTTTAAAGAGAGAGAGAGAGAGATTCCAGCCAAAAAGGTAGTCATACAAACCACCCAACTCCACCGACGAGAAAGAGAGGAAGAAAAACAAACATAAATAATGAAGAAAGACCAAGGAACCATCACTTGAGTGCAAGAGCATCAAGGAATAGGTTCTCAATAATCACCTTTGGTCTCACCATCCTCAACATCAAGACAACTACTACTTGGAGTGTGATCATTTCTTTCTGTGATTTTTATAAGTTGTAAATATTACAAGGAGTTTATACAAATACCCTCATCCCTTGAGAAACTCTTCAACTATGTACCTCATCAACTATCAGTCCAGAGGCGCTCGGAATTCACAGCAGGCTTTTTATGTTGAGTTTTCAATCGAAAAAAAATATAATGTCAATTCACGGCATAAGGCACGCGGTGAATGCCAAGCGAATTTGGACAAGGATCATCAATCATCAGTACCATCAAAAAAACTCTCTCATTTTTAATTAGTGGCATGGAATAACATTATATAAATATATCATTTAATAGTAACATTAGAAAAAAAATTATACAGGATAACAAAATGAAATATTAATTTGTCAATGTTTATCTTATAAAATCAAACTGAAATACATTATTTTATAAATATATATATATATTCAACCAAAAAAGCAACTTTTTCTTTCTGTCTTAGCGGGGACATGGAGGACAAATATATATTATTGTATAGTTAACATCTAATCTGTTATTGTACACACATATATATATTAATGCATATAGTAGTAGCTGTTAGTGTCTCAACGTCTAAAGGGGAAAACTGAAGTAAGAGGGGAAGAATCGATCGAAAATTCTTATTCTCCTCTTCTTTCCTTCTACTGAATGTCTCTTTCTGTTTCCCTTTCTTCCTCTCTTCTTCCCTTTTTCCCTTTTATTATTCTTTCCTTTTGTCTACCCCCTCCCTCCCCCCCCCCCCCCTTTTAAAGTATACCATCACAGCTATGATCATCCGTGACTCTTTTTTCTCTTGTTTTAAAACCATAAAATGCAACCTATTACAATATATAAAATACATTTTTACAGAAAATAAATTAATATATATATATTTTGTAAAGTCAGATATATGTATAATATTTTCTTTAAAGAGCATTTTTTCCTCTGCTTTTATTTTTTTATAAGCATGTTTGATATAAAATAGGCATTCCCCTGTTGCTGTCCTCCCCCCCCCCCCCCCAAACAATATATACAACCAAAAAAATATAATAATAAGAGGAGAAGAAACATAAACTTTCTTTTTGAGGATGAAGAAAATAAGTTATTTCCTTTGCTGCTTGTGTTCTTGTTGTTTGACAAATTGAATATTAAAACAAAAAGAACATTTTGGCTAATGGAGACACAGAAGGAGGATTTTTGGGGGGATGCTTTTTTAATAGTTTTTTGTTGTTGTCGGATGGATCACTTGTTGGTTATTCCACTTTGGATATGCTTAAGCTTTTTGAAAATTAACTTTATTTTTTTTGGAAAGGAAACATAATTAAAATATTGTAGATTCATATTAGATCTCTAAATATAAAAATTACTCACCAAAAATGGGTCTTTCTCGTTATTTTATATGGGGTAGTTTTAGGAGGGGAGAGAATGAACCTCTATTGATTTTTTGTATTGCAAATCTTCTTTTGTTTACTTTTTTTCCTTTTTCTCACAAATACAAGAAGCGGATGTTAATGCGTAAAAACATACAAAATAGCCAATCATCTCCATAGCCTCGTTTAATAACATTCCATAAATCAAACCAATAAAAAAATGGTTTGCAAATTATAAACCATTTGTTGTATCGATAAACTTTCAAATGATCTCGATAAATCATTAGTGAGCACTGTGGAACATTAAGGAAAGTATCCAACTTGTTGATGGGTGTTCAGCGTTGTTATTTTATATAGATATGAATTCACTGCTATTGCTTTATAATAAAGAATGACTTAAGTCTTCACAAAGTGCATTAAGTATTTTATTAAATGCTTTTCACCATTTAGTGAATTAAGTATTTTTTCTTAGGAAGATATCATTTTCCTTGCTTCCACATTGAAATAAGGGATTTTTCGTTCTTGTATGAAAGAATCAGAGTCTATGTCTTTCATTCAGGGAAAGGTCTATTGAATGATCTCTGAATATTTTTAGTGATTCGATTTTCTCAATGAAAACAAATGTTATTTCATTTTCTTATTCCAAATCAATCATGAACATAATTATTTGTTGTATGAACCATTTTCTTTTTCTATTAGTTTGCATTGAAAGCTCCATTCCTCCATGCGTAATGTTCAACGTAATGTTTTGACAAAAAAAAATCTGCTTATTCATGTGTTGGTTCCAAGACATATTTTCTAAATTCTTAACCTCTTACTAAAGTCAAAGCCTAAGGTACCCATAAATAATATTCGTGCTAACAAAAAGAACTGGAAATTAAAATATCTAAAGTGAAATCTCAGCAGTATTAAGATCATGTGTGTGTAAAGTTATAAGATACGAAAAAAATATTTTCATGAATTTAGCTCTTACTTAACAAACACTCAAATACATATTTAAAAAAATAAATTTAAAATTATTCAAATGGAAACTAAGGAGAAAAGCAAAGGTACCTTCTATAATCTTTGATGTACGACCGTTTATTTACCAAAATGTATTTTTGCAGAAAATGTTCGTTTAATACATTAAATTTGATAACAAACACAAATTTCTATTAAGAAATAACTTTTTAATATTATTATTTATCAAGAAAGAAACCGCTCAGATCCTCAGATTCAAATATTGAGCCTCCTAAAAATACAGAGGAAGAAACTATGAATAAAGAAGACATACAAACCAAATATCATTCTTTACCTCACATATATCCTAAAACATTGAACATTTCACCTAAAATAATA
The DNA here is from genome assembly GCA_013387185.1 of Caligus rogercresseyi. Taxonomy (NCBI): domain Eukaryota; kingdom Metazoa; phylum Arthropoda; class Copepoda; order Siphonostomatoida; family Caligidae; genus Caligus; species Caligus rogercresseyi. The sequence goes on from CP045894.1 coordinate 20,974,073, forward strand.
TAAAGCAACCTAAACATAATTCAAGCAGGCAATCTAGCTTCTCCAAAGATAACCCAGAGGAAAATTATTGTTGTCTCCCGAAGTCGGTGGAGGCTGATAACTCGCCCTCTACCCCAATAAAAAGTAACAACTCTCTTTCTCAAATAAAACTGAACCCAATAGCAATAATGACACTCCTCCTTTCGACTCCGTAAAGCACACACTGTTGTCTGAAAAGACAAAGAAATATGAAAGCGCTAAAATAAATCTGAAAGCACTAAAAGAAATCTGCCGGACGGTGGGCGCTCCCCTACGGCAGACGGAAAAAACGATATAATGTTTTTTATTTATTTAATGTATGGAGACGCCAAGCCTTTTATCTTTAAACGTCATTCGATTGGCAGCAAAAAGAAAAAAAATAACTTCTCAGGTTTCTGAGGTTTTTAGACTATCCAGATTTTACTATTTTAACGGATACCAAATGCTCTTATATCAAATATAGTTTACTATACCTGACCCTTATAACTCGTTCGACTCTTTTAAACCTCAAGAAAACTATGCTAAGGGAGGTGTGTTTGTATTCTTTTAAAGAAACATTCAAATCTAATAAGGTTCTTTAGCGAGACAACAGAGAGAAGCTTCTCAATGTAAGATTAGCAGTGGAAAACAACCGCTTAATAGAAATCATTGGAGCTTACGGACTCAACTACGATGATCCTGATTTCTTTACAACAAGCTTTTCCCGAGTATGACCAATAAACCTCCAATTATCTCTAGAGACTTAAATTTAAACTAAACATGAAAAGGGACACAACGTCAAATAGTTCAAATGAGTCTTCGATTGCCACAAAAGCCTTTAAAAGCACTATCTCAGCACAAGAGTTCAACGACATAGCAGTTTGCAAAAATAATCTTAATCATACTTTTTTATTAATAACAATAAGAATGGAAAAAAGTTTCTTTTCGACTTGACTATTTTCTTACTAAAGCATATGCATATCAAGTGTCAAAGACTATCAAGTTTTACAGAATCCTATCTCCGATCATAGGGCAATCAAAATGAATCTCACCGACAGATCTCTGAATCCCAGCCAGAAGAGCTCATAGAAAGTAAATAATACAGTTTTAGAAAACGAATCTTTGTACAAAATAAAAAACTGAAATAATTATTAACACTCATGGAAGAACAAATTTTAACAGTATATTTCAAGACTTTGCATCAATGGTAAATTCGTTTCGGAACGCGTGCCGATTTCAAGGGAGTGTAACTGCTCACAGGAAAAGAAACCGAATTTTAAAGCTATGTTCGTACGAAAGAAACCCGTGAAAAATGCGATGAAATAAGCTCTCTGCTATGAAGAGAAGACGAAATTCACCGAATCAAATCGAAACTTTTTGAAATTGACGATATTGACTAGATTTCAATGTGTTCAGATAGAAAAATTCCCAATTTTTTTTAAAGAAGCCGGTTCTATTCGACTTTATATTTGCGCAATGATTGCTCCCCTCATCCAAATTGTTTAAAATGCGAACGCAATGATGCAAACTTTTGTAACCAAATTAAGAGTCACCAATGTCAGACATACAAGAAGACTTAATAAACAAAATGGAATTGTTGATAACTATGGAATAAATTTTAACTGCTATCAACAAAAATGCTAAGAGAGATAAAGCCCCAGGTAACACTGGACTCAGTTTTGAATTTTATAAAAATATTCTAAATCCCTCGCCAAAATTTGACTCTAATTTTATGAAAAGATCTTGCTGTAGATGCATTCCAGTCTTACGGATCCACAGGCTTACTGATTCTCATATCCTTAAAAGATAAAGACCCTCGATCTGTCGAAAAAACCTGCGCCCTTTAACTTTGCAAAACTGCATTTTTAAGATCTTCTCATATATAATTCGTAAAATGCTAAATGAATGCATGAGTCACATTATTCATTCATCGCATTACGGATTCGTCGAGAGCAAACGAATTGAAGACATTCCTTTTAACCCCCAAGCCAAACACGAAACCAATTTTAATACATCCATTTAACCATCGATTTTTACTTACATATAATTAAAACTCTTGCAAACAAAGGTTTCGGTCATTACGTGATGAGATTGGTTTGCATTCTTCTTTCCGATGCAAGCAACACCGTTGACTATAGTGCCAAACAATGCACATACCAAATAAACACAGCCTGTCTCCAGGGAGATCAGAGCACTCCCTTGTTGTTCATCATTGCAACTGATCCTCTCTTAAGACATTTATCAGAAATTGAAGGGATAAATGTCAAGGCCTATGCAGACGACACTGCTTCCCAACCACGGGTGATGTACAACTAACGACGCAAAATTTCACGCGTGTGTTCAAATATTTGAATTATTTTTCCGAAGTCTCTGGCCTTTGTATAAACGAAGAAAAATGCAAAGTTCTCAGTCCCCCCCCCCCCCCACACACACAATGATCATCTGTCTCCGATTTGGTCATCCACATCTACCCAAAAAAGTTTCAAAGTTTTAAGAACATGGACCGGACCCGACTCTTTATCAAAAAACTTCCATTAAATTATTCACAGGATAAGGAATGCATTGGCTTTTTTTCACTCCACTCAATCTTGAATTCTGGAATGAAATAACCAGCTTGAATAATTATATTCTCTAAAAAGTAATTCACCTTCTTAAGGTCACACTCCTTACGACTATACAACCTGAGGCAGGGTTAATTCTCTAAAAGAAAAATATTTCCTTTTCTCCAAGTACAAAAACTTCTCTCATAAAAGACTACACAACCCTCACGAATATGGTGGTCATGGCGTTCTCAATTGTTCATCTATGTGGAGAAACATGAGCTCACAATGGTTTACGAGGCTTAAAGAATGTACCGAGGATGGGACAGAAATGATGAAACAAAATATGAGATCCCAAGAAGAAGGCATTAAAGTGGTATTTTCAAATTTAAGAAAAATCCTCATTCATGTGCCCTCTTGTAAAGGAAATGGCCGAAGCAGCAATGTCACTCATTGCTACATGTGAGGAATACCTTGGTTGGCAAATGTCTGTAACAGATACAATATCCTCTTTAAGAAAGGACCTTTCAATGATCCAAGGGTTGTCGTGTTTAGGGGGATCTGGAATTTGAAACCAGTCTTTTAGATTAATAGAAAGGACTTCATTGGAATACCACTGGAAAATATTTATAGTTCAATTTAATTATATCATGCCAGAGGTTGATTTTAAATTGGAAACAATATCAGTTCAATAACAAAAATACAAAACTGAAAAAATCAAAAATCGCTTATTGTCTCTACATTACTACACTAAGATTAGTAAACAATAATAATATATACAAATACACAAGATTTATATTTTCAAAAAGCTGAAGATAATATAACAAGGGACTTTTAGGAAGTAACCCCTGTAAAAACTAAATCAGATAATGTCAACATTTCGATATCAATAGAATCTTAAAAAATTAAGTAAAATAAAAAGCTCCGATGGTATTTGTTTTTAGCGCTTTAAATATCCTAAATAAAAACCGAATAAATAGCCGACTTATAGAAGTCTCATAGTGATCAGTGTTTCATCGTTCATAAAAGTTTAACTCACAATATCTGTATAATGTTTCATTGTTGGCCTCATAAAGGACTCATTTCAAAATTTAAATAAATTAGAAAAACTTACAAACATTATAAAACTTCAAAATTTATTTTTAGACTCAATCTTCATAATTATTATACAGCATAACTTTTTTAAAGTTTTCGTAATATTACATACTACTCTTTAAATAAAATACTCTGGGGATATTATATATAATGAGGCAAACTTGGTAATATTTTATATGCCTCGCAACATGATCAAAGATACCAGTGTCGATCCCAAGAACATTCACGGTGGCTCATCGAGTGTGAAGTACATGCAAAAATTAGAAATATTATGGATATGATTATTAAAAAAATTATAATGGATTCAAAGGTTTTGTATTTTGATACAATCAAACCTATATGTCATCATCCCATCAAAAGAACTCAATATATTGACCGCTACAGACAAATGATTGTTATATGGAAGATTTATAATACATTTTCTTGGGGGAACTTGGGGCGGAGGTTATCGGCAAGGGATCGCTATTAATAGGTGGTCGCTCACAGAGGTTTGACTCTATTTATGATTTTAAAAATACCTAATGGCGGAACACGTGACAGTGTAACGATATTATTTTCGTAAAATTGTCTATTTATTAAATTAAAAAACCAGTTTAAAAGTTGTGTAGCAAATTCTCTCTGTCTATTTAGTCATCAGCTCCTATTTGTTTTTCTAATTCTATTTGTAAATAAATTTTCCGTTTTTATAAATGCATCTCAGTTAAGATCCATTAATTCATGTAAAATGTCGACCGTCGTAGACTCCTACAAGATGTTATATAATCATCCGATCCTAAGAGGACGAGGGGTCGATAGTTTTTAAAATTATATTCAGCAACATTGTTGGCGACGGTGTATTCCAATATTGTTCTAATACACTTTATGCACCATGGAGTTAAAGGAAGATGATTGGCCCGACTTTTTTCTGGGATATTATAATATTATTATTGGATAGTTCGAATCCTGAGAGGGGATGGTCATTTTTGATCTACCTCATTGATAAGGTCCTAGGTTCGATAGACTAATTTTATTGCAATAATGCTTATTTATACCCAGTCGGACGCAATTCTTTCGAACCATATAGGCTATATATAAAATATATACATATATGTATATATATTAATATATATATATACACATTTTGTGTATATGAGAGTAATACTAATAATTTTGTAAATAATGAGCATAATTTTATATAATGAATAAAGCTTAATTATCTTTACATAGAAGCCCTGCAGTTAGCTGGGAGAGATTAAAACAAAGCGTTGCTCCGATACCCCTTCTTCCCCCCTCCTTCTTATGTATGTAAAGATTGATCATATTATTATTTTGCAAAATGAAAGTGTTAAGAATTAAAATAAGAATAATAAATATAAGAGTAACCATATGTGCACATATTATAACAAAATTTAATATTTTTCACAATATTTTGCACTCTTGCAGGTACTGAATATGAAATATATACATATACATGCAATATACACGAAAAAAAGAATTAGGGTGCCCTTGCTTTCACTACTAGATAAGGAAACAAATTATGGGCGAAACTATTTTCCCCGTCTTTTTCCTGTATTTCAGTTCTTATATAAAAAGTCGAAATAGTTGCGTACAAAATACATAATATGACATTTTAGTCTCAAATTAATACAACGACAAAAGAACCAACAAATAAAAAATTATAATAAATAAATACACTAATATCACTATGGTATAACAGTCTTAGGTAAATAACAAACTAAAAGTAGCATTATAATAATGAAGCTTATCGTTGAATTAAAAGACTAAAACAGACATAAAAATTCATATAGCTAATAAATTATCTTAAAATGATTGAGAGACTTGGTTGGAAATACTTGATTTCCCTCGAAGCGAGTGTCCACGAGTTGTCGGTTTCGGAGGGATTTTGAGAATGAGAGTTCTATATCTGATGGCGGCTGCGAGGATAATTCCACGGAGATCCCGGGGACTTAAAAGCTCAGTCGAAGTTAATTTGCTCGCAATTCTTGCCTTAGCCTTTAAAACTGAAAAATCTATTGCCTTAGAGACGTTTGTTCGATTATTTTCCGTTGAGACAGTCCAAAGAGTACCGCAGCTTTAATTATGCCTTGATTGGCATTGCCCATTCTTTTTACGTTTATTTTCACACCAGTTGGTTTACTAACTCCTCTATTTTTATAGGTCTTTATTTCATTTGTAACAGAAGATACAAAGTAAAAAAGGCAGTAGAATTGTGTATAAAAATAATACATAAATAAACATTATAGTATATATTGCCGCTACGAAAAGAAGAGGAGCAGACGGACAACCCTGCCTACAACTCTTTTTGAGCCCGATGGGCCTGCTTTCTTGACCTCCTATCGAGATCACTGAGGATCTATTAAGTAATAATGCCCTAAAGGAATGAAAAAATGGGTTGGAAGCAGATGTATCACTACTCGAAGTATTTGATAATGAGATATGGAGTCAAAAGCCTTTTGACTCCTATCAATTCCTATCACAGTTCCAAATGTATTTTTTTTCTTACGGACTTCACCGCTGCTTGTATGTTTCGTGACACATCTTTTATTTTGTATATTTCACAAACGCAACAGTTATAAAGAAAAAATATGAGTTTTGTTACTGATGTGTTATCATTTCTTCCCTTATATCTCTGTATTTTATATCCAACTATAATATAGTGCAATAGATACACAAATTTTCCTTATATACAAGAAATTTTTGTTATAATTATTTTAATAGTTATAATGTACAGTATGTTCCATCAGAAATGTACTTTTAAATTGCACATTAGATGTACATCCAACGATCTAAATCGTATTTTGGATAGGCCATTTGGTTCACAAAGAGGAGATTTTTATCAATATATATCAATTCGCATTGATTGTCAACCATCTTCAACCTTTAAAATGTTTTCTGAACTTAAGAAGAAATGGATCATCCTATCTTTAAACCTCTATACAAAAATGTACCGTTCCGGAAAGGAAGGATGATGCACATTAATAATTGATTCGGTCTAGGAGGGAGATGTATCTTTCCAGATATTTGTCAAGTCATATAGGGAGATGGTTCCCCTTGACCCTTGAGGCGTACAGAATGCCTTGAACCTGGAAATTATAAACTCTATTTGAAAAGCGTTCTCATAATTGGGGGACGTTGATATTAGGCACTCAGGGGGTTCAAGGTGTTCACCGTATGTCCTTTGTATTTTTTCCTCTACTGACTTAACAACAGGGACCGGATCGGGCAGAAATAGAAAAAGTGGAACGAGGTATACCTTCTCTCTCCCACACCAGTGGGATAGTTGATCTTCTGATGAATCTTCGATTTACTCATGAAGAGAGATGAAGTTGCCAGCCTGTATCGGAGCCATTTCTGTCTTGAATCTGAGAGGGGATTCTTCATTATGATTTGAGGACATAACGAGGACACATTCCTGCTTTCATCAAGCTTATGGAGTCTTCGTTTTACAATTTCCGAAGGCGGTTTTTGCTTAACATTTTTATGATATGCTCTGCGAACATCTTGATTTTTAAGATTGGATAAGCCGATGTATAAAGGGAGTGAATAGTATATTTATAGAGCCCCCAGTTGCTCATTCAGAAAAGCTTCTTAGCAAATTTCACTCACCACAACAATGTTGTGAAGGATCGTTAAACATGAGCTTCGATTTCAACTTTTATCATAACACTTCAATTCAACCGTTATCGAATGCCCACAAAGATCAAAGAAGGCAGTTTTCTCAATGGTTTGTTGCAGTAACCATCCAACCTTTTCGATAGAATCATTTTTACTGATGAGAAGTACTTTTTTCTCCATCATATATAACGACGGAGGGTGGACAAATGAAAATCCTCGAATATCTGCAAAACAAATGATAGCATTGATGTTAAGATCTTCGTTGCCACTATTAATGGAATTATTCCAATCGTTCATACATTCCTTGACGATGATGGTCATTTGCCATCAGTTAATGGTGTTTAATACCTCAGATTTCTCCAGGACATAATTTGGCCCAGGCTGCGCCATTCTGCAACTCATTCTTCACTTTGGTGGATCTAAGACGATTCTCCACCACATTGCACTAATGCAGCTTTATCATTTCTAAGTGAACAGTTTCCGGGCCGAGTCATCAGCAGGAAGGAGGAAAATCCCTAACCTGTTCACAGTCCAGATGTAAGCCTTTAGACTTCCACTTCTGGGCTGCAGAATTCGAGTTTATAAGGGACAATCATATTGCATTAAGTTTTTTATACAATGTGTCCAAACCTTCGCTGAAGGATATAGCCAGGAAACGATCCAAAACCGTTCACAATAATATCCTGTTGTTCTGTCTTCAAGCTGGAGGGGCTCATTTCCAGCAACTTTTGTAAGACTTAGAATATGGGCCTCCAACAATATAGGACAAAAAGTTTAATAATAATAACATCCACTCTTTTCCTTTAAAATGATATATCTATGGGGGAATCTTACGTATTTTAAGTACTCCTTATTTGTAATATAAAAATTACATTTATGATGGAACACATTGTATATTACAGTAAGTTGTTTTGTGCTTTTGAATTTTTATATATAATTAGTTAAATGGAGCTTAATGCAATGTAAAATGAAGTTTATCGACATGCTGTATAAGGATACAATATGGATTATGATTTTATTGTCTTTTTGTCATCGATCAAATATTGGAAACTTTTTTTCTCGGTGAGCTGAAGAGATATATATATATATTCAAATTTATATCAAAATGTTTTTCGTACATATTATAGATCCCTATATGTATAAAAACATTATTTTGTAAAAAATGAAATGTGAATTTTTTTATTTTAGAACTAGTATTTTAGCTCGAGCATCGAGTCTATTGGTGGATGGATGTCCAAGTCAAAGTAAGAGTTTCTAACTATTCATCAAAAATAAAAGTACCATTTTTTTATCTTAAAGCAATTTAAAATATGAATGATTTAAAAGATATATATAATATTAATCATAACTATTTCCTTTTATGATATAGATTTTTACTTTATCACAATATCAAGCCAATAAATAAGTAAATAAGTATTAACTTAACATAAAATATATTGAGTGTATTGTTGTCCAATTTTAATAGTATCGTAGCTATACGTAGCTTTTATTCTGTTTTGACTTTGTTTTGTAATGAAATGCATATTGCATCATCTGCTTTTAATTAAATGATGTTAAAGTAGTGATAAAACAAGATAGAGTTACGCTATGAAGTTAAATTTAATATCACCTATATGCTTATAATTAATTCTTCATATTGTAATAGGGGCAGAAGAGGCAAATACTATCGGGTTCGCGTTGGCGGAATGTTATCTTTCCGTAGATGATAAAAGTCTGGCTCGACCTCAAGCCGAACCGGAGCCGCCCTCAAACGCAACGCCAGCCCCGCTGTAACCTCCTCAAGATCCTCCGATTTGAAACTCATGGTACCTCCAAAACTAGAAGTTTAATGAGGCTGTTTCGTTTCAGAGAAACAAAGATCGTCAGATATGAGATTTAATTGAAAATAAAAATTTATTAATTACACTCTATTTCACAATGAAAACATATAATATGAATTACTTGTTTGTAACTGTTAAACTATGTATCGTTTTTAAATAATATTATATTTACTATTGTGGAAACTATTGTTGATAAATACAAAGTATTAGAATATTAATCACACTCGTTATTCATTTTTTAAAAATATAATAGCTACTTGTTTGATCGTTGAATTATGAATATTGAAGTGAAAAGGACTCATTTAACTAAAAAAAATACGTATAAAACTTTTAATTTATTGCTATGTTAATCAACGTATCATGGCCTTAACTTGGAAGCTACAATTTTCCCTTTCCTTTCCAGTTAGTTTCTAGTATTCCTGGTTCAAACTCACGTTTATACATAACAGTTACATTAATTGCTTTCCTTTGTGACGCCACCGGTTAACGTAACAAGTAATTGTGAATAGTAAATTCTTTCTTTTAACTTTACACGGCATTTTTTTTTCTGGGGCTTATGTTAATATAGTTTTCTTGTCTCAGAGTGACGCCACCATTATATAAACACATAACAGTTACATTAATTGTTTCCTTTGTGACGTCACCGGTTCATGTAATAAATAACTGTGAATATTTAATTCTTTCTTTCTGGGGCTTATGATACTATAGTATGTCTGACTCAGAGTAGTGACGTCACCATTAGCTTCTTCCTCCGTATTTTTGACTTATAAAAATGTCATATCCCAAACGAAATCTCGAAACATCTTTCTTTTTTATAAATAAATTTTAGAGATATGTAAATAAATGAAAACCTCTTCTCAGAAGGATGAAAAATGATGGCTCCTTCAATGCAAATTGCTTGAGTGCTTCTTTTCCATTACTTTAGAAGGAAAAGAAAACGTAACTTTGATCAGAGCATTATTGCATGTTCAAGGATATTTTTTTAGTGTGTGTGTGAGTGTGTGCTTCCTTGCTTGATGCTTAAAACAACTTTTCGTAGTTCCTCTCTTTATATAGGTATTATTACTTACATCTTGATCCTTCTTTTTTTCTTTGATCTTAATGGAATCTAAATCTTTTTTTTCTTACTTCTTGGACGAGGTCATGCCTTCTTCCTAAGTATCCCTCCTTCTACAAAAACATCATCATTATTTACGTCCATGGATAAGAAGAAGTACCAGAGTAAGATTACATAAAATAGACGCAGAAAGATTTTCTCCCATTCAACAAGTTTTATTATTATTTATTTTATTTTATTTACATGTAGTATTTTAGAGTACATTTTTAACCTAGATAAAAAGAAGAATATAAGTATGTATATACATAAACGTTATTCAATGCATGCAAGGGAGGCTATTAAAGAGAGAAATAGAAAGAAATAATATAATAGAAAAAAGTTAAAGAGGACGATGAGGTTTGCATTACTTATCTTCTATAGAAGTATTTTCTTTTTGAAGTTTTCAAATCTTTGTTAAACCATGATGGATCTAAAAGAAGTTATTTTGTGTGTGGGTGTTTTTAAGGAGACTTAGTAGCTAGGAATATTTGTGTGCATAAGATATATTTATGATATTAGGAAGAATTGGCCGAGGATTTATGGCCTAGGAAGAAATGGACCACAAATGACATAGAAAAAAGCAATACATAGGTAGCATGATTTGGAATGGAATACTCCTACGTATTCTTTAAATACTATTTCTCATCTAAACTGAGAAAATAATGACATAAAAATGATTTTTTTGTTGCAATTTTTTAAAAATACATTTTTTGGTTGTCAACTTTTGTTCAAAACCACCCAAATAATAATTGTAAATAATAAGTATTGTTTTAAATAACTAAATATCGATGTTAGAAGCACTCAAAAAGTAAATACACTAAGAAGCAGAAGTATATGCCTAATTTCGGACGCGGTTCTTATATGTATATCAAATATTTCTTCCATTTTTCTTGGTCCATTTTTTCGTGGTCCATTTCTTCCTTGGCCGTATTTTCCTAGTCCATTTCTTTGGACACCCTATTTTATTGGTTGTTATGAATTAAATTAAAAGGGCATTGCTACCTTTCATACATTTGCTTGATATGTCGGCTTTTTGGATAAAATTATTATCATATACTATTAAAATTAGCACATTGAATATTACAACATTCACTTGATAGTTGAAGGACTCACGTCATCGGTTTGATGTACGAATATGAACCAAGAGAAAGGGTGCTTCATACGGGTCCTGTAAGCTTACTCATGACCTCCAGTGACCACGTCACTGCATTGTATCATGTTTTTAATTGAATTAAACACTGGTTCCTATGTTTATATTCAATGCTTATAGGTTCTCGATAACTAGGCGGAGATAATGCATATCAAAACTATTTCCAAGACTGGCATTGTATAGAGCAGTGGTTCCAAACTGGATTCGGCTCGTGGACCCCTAACGGTCTTCGGGCACTTTCCGTGGACCCCGCTCAATTTTGTCAAAAACGCGAATTTCAATTTAATGCGAGACATCTGCAAAGTACAATTATATTTTATTTTTGACTTATACCCAGGCTTGTGAGCGTTCAGCTTTTTTGCGTTCAGCGTTAAAAAAAAATAGCGTTCCGTTCAATGTTTTTGCGTTCAGCGTTCCGTTAGCGTTCAGTGACGACGTTTTTTTTTTGAAAAGAATCTCAGAAAAAGTGATAACGTTTTCTATAAAAGAATTTCCAAAAAATGTGATGACTTTTTTCAGAAAATAAATAGAGGAAAGAAAAATGATCATTACACGTGGAGCCCCGGCCAGGCCTTCGTGGACCCCCAAGGGGTCCACTGGACCACTGTTGGTAACCCGGGTATAGAGCATCTGGATTAAATAATTTTTCACTCTCCCTAGCTTTTTTTCATTATAGAAATTATTTTTAAATCACAACTAGAGGCATATATACACTCAGAGAGTGCAAAGCTCCGCCGTCATCAGCCTTCCGAGGCGGATTTTTCACGACTGGGGAGGCGTTAGAGAGAGGGGGAGGGTTCCCCTAGACGGAAATTCCGAGAGGAAGACGCTCCGGCACCCAATTTCACAGCACAGCGACACTATTGGCAGAGTAGGTTAAATTGAAAAATATAGTAGTATTTAGCTCATTTGGCGCCTTAATTCTGCACTCAGAGATGCCAAAATTTGATAACTTCTCTTTTGGCACTTTAACAACACTCCACAAAATTTCATCCAAATCCGTTCAGTACTTTTTGAGTTATCTGCTGACAAACAACAAACCAACAAACTAACAAACCAACAAACTAACAAACCAACAACGCCAGTGAAAACAATACCTCCTTCGGCGGAGGTAATAACAATGCTTAAATTGAGATTTATTTGTCTTACCTCTGTATACATACTTATAATCTGTGATTGAGTAATCATAACCAGGGTTGCTAAAAACCATCCCAGAGTTGAACCCCCCCGACCCGGTTGGGTATTTAAGTAAAACCTAGTTTTTCGAATATTTTGCTAAATAGAATATATCATAATCTAAAACCTAAATAAAATATTCTTATTTTTTACATAATAAGAGAAATGTCTGTCATATTTGTCAATAGTATGGGGGTTTATGGGATACAGCATTTATTTTGATCATTTTTGTACTAAGATTGCAAACAGAAATTTAAAAAAATTTAAAATTAAACATTACTGTTTAAAAGATTCCAGAAAGAATGTGCATATTAGAAGTCCATTGCTAAGATTTGAGAATTGGAGGAGAAAAAACACGAATTGATAACTCTAATTATCCAAGTGAACGTAATGCTATATGAAATGTTAAATTTTATATGATGATCGACGCTAGAAATAATTTTTTTGCTCTGAACGTATGAACTAAATTTTTTATGTGCATACATATTAGGTTGAGTCACTATGAACCGATTGGACCGGACGGACTATCAATCGGTCCATATTAAATGAGTCGATGGACTAAAGGGAGCTCGACTACGGTCTGGAACGATAGTATTAGAAAAAGAAAATTCGTGACGTCACATAAAAAGAAGATGCTCTGGTGCACTCCACGGAAGAGGATACATTAATGTATATTTTTGTTCAGTCATATTTTCAGTCCGTGGACGGATAGCAGATCGAGTCACGTGATTTTCTATTTAGAGAGTGGTTCATTTTATAGACCCACTGAGTGAGTCATTCATGTGACCGCTCAGACTGACCTGGACCGACCCAAACTCAAAAGTATATATATATACATATAGAAGAAAATCACACAGTTTAAAAAGTGGTATTGGCTTATCCGAAATATAAATTATAATCGTTCCATACGTTTTTTGGTCTTTCCCGTGGGCATAGCTTATAAAAAAGCCCGACAAAATACAACCACGAATTTTTGGCGCCAGTGAAAACACTCAATAACAAACAGCAATCATGGTATGATTGTATAAAAAGGAGGTTGAACTAATTACAACTACCTATATAATTATTTTGGCGATAAAGTTTTAAATCTATATATAATTCACCAATCTCTGTCCGTCCGTCGTCTATATATCCGCACGCTATCTCCTCCCACATTTATGGTCAAATTTAAACTTTGAAGGTACCTATGAAATTCTTGGGTCAAGGCGGACCTAATAAAACTATTTGCAAAGTGATGGGCCAAATGAAACAACCAGAAAATCACTTTCTGATTTTACTACCTACTTTTCAAGGTAAAGAGAGGAAAAAAGAAAAAGAAAAAAGCATCTCATGTGACTTTAAACCTTATTCTTTGTACAAAGTCAAACTTTTTATGAGGAATGTTTGTACAATCACCTTTTCTGATTTTACTACCTAATTTTCAAGGTAAAGAGAGGAAAAACAAGTAAAAAGAAAAAGCATTCATGTGACTTAAAATATTCTTTGTACCAACTCAAACTTTTTATGAGGAAGTGTTTGTACACAACAGAAAATTATTGTAATCATTGACATTTAGAAACCTATTTTATCTCCACAAAATCCATGATACAAATTTAAAGAAACTTATGTAGTATGAACATATAGGCGCGTAAGTATACGAGTATAAGGAAATTGTTAGATCCAGATAGTGTAATTGGATATAATATATGTATACATAAAAAATACTATCTATGTATACAAAACATAATCCCTTGAAATCTAAATACTGAAAAATATAGTGGATAGAGAAGAATCAATCCTGTCTATAAAGGTAGTGTGGAACGCCTTTTGAGAGGGTGTTAAGTATATTTCCATCATAATCTTTATTAGAATAAAATGACGGTAAAAACTTACTGGCCCTCCATACTTATTATAACAAACTTTTATCTACCGTTAAAATATAAAGTAGGTATTTTGTATCTCTCTATCCTCTTCCATAATATACAAATTTTTTGAAATTCAAAAACAAAATAAATCATAGTTTCGATATTCCCAAGATAAATAATATATTAAAAGGAGCTCTATAAGCAATGTAGTTTTAACCCATTCTTTTCATTACAAATAAATAAATGACCATCAAAGTTGATACTCAGTCTATTGTGGTTAGGTTTTATCATTTCTTTAAGATCAATACATGTTTTATATAAAAATGCTTGTATCCATACACAGGATAATTTTAATACAAAAATGTCATTTTAAAAACACGTATTTCGTATATTAAAAAAGGAGGAAAAAGATAAAGTTTAAGACTACCACTAGATTTTGGTATTAAATAGGCATTAAAAGTATATCCCAGAAATACAATTAATGACTATATTTAGGGATTGTGATCCTAAAGCTCAGTTGTTTTGTGGCCTGATTGCCGATTTGTTTTGGTGACTATGATATGTTACTCTCAATGTCCTAAATAGTGAACATACTGGTGACAAAAACAACCCAAAAAGCCAGTTTATTTAATTAAAATTGATTAATATATTTGAAATTTCTGTCTAACTTGTCAAAACTAACCTCCTATATTTTCTTCCTTGTAAACCATACATTTCATCCTTAAAATAATAGTTTGAACAATTCAAAACTACCTAATACTTTGCAACTTGAGAGAACTAAATAACGTGTATCAGTTAAAAAAATATATAATACCAATATAAATATTCATTCGACATTTATCCTTTAAAACTGTTATTTTCCAAGCTAAATTGACTGATTGTTGATAAAAGCATGCTATAAATATTATGCAAACTCATCAATTTCTTTTTTACCTCCGCCGAAGGAGGTTGTTTTCACTGGCGTTGGTTAGTTGTTTGTCAGCAGGATAACTCAACAAGTAATGAACGGATTCAAATGAAACTTTGAGGAGTTGTTGGAAATGCCAAAATACACAAGGATTAAATTTGGCATCTCTAAGTGTTTTTAATATGCAAAATGAGCAAAATACTACTAGTAATAATAATGAAATGGGGGTTCTATTCAGGGAGTAGGAAAGAACAAACGCTAAAAAAATGTTCATTGACGTATTATTGTTCATTTATCAGCTCAGGACTATGTCAACCCAGTGACGTAGCTTAAACTTCTTCCTCTACCGTCTTCCATAATAACATAAACATACATATAATAACGTAATATTAAAAGCATGATGGAGAAAAGAAAGGAGTTTAAAATCCAGTGACGTATTTCTGAATTGACCAATAACAAGTATGACGTCAATGGATGTTTTTAGGATGGCTCTCACCTCACTCATTTTCACCAAACACACCTACTTATGTAGACATATATGATGGATTATAATTCCGTTAAGTGATTCAAAATGATCACTATTCATTTGTGGGGATCGGCGGAGGGTTTGCACTCTCTGAGGTATACATGCCTCTAGTTTTAAACCTTGATTTTATCCGAGAAACAAATATTATGTTCGAAATTCCGGACCCTTTTCAACGTAATATAAATATCAAAGTTTATCAAACATTATCTTATAAATAGTATATCATATTGTTATAGTTTTATATTTGTGAAATTAAATGATTTATAGGTGTTTGATCCAAAGTATAAATGTTTTTTTTTTCTTTCAAAGTATTGATAGAGAGATATTATAAATAAATAAACATTATAGTTTAAAATTAAATCTCTAATCTAAAATCTCTAGCAGCACTATATACAAAATTTATTATTAAAAAACAATAAGGAACCAATATTGTAAAGCCAATAGAGACATAATAGATAATGCCACAAACAATAAATAAAATAGTAAAGATTGAATATATTATTTTGTTTGTCTTTTAGCAAATTTCCTGTACTGTCTCATAATCCGTTGCAGAAATTGGAGACGTCAGCAGTTTAAAACGGATAAATCTTACCAGATCCCCCACATATTTCCACGGAATGATATTGATTGTAGGGATCTTCATTGTAAAGGCCAGGTATCGCGCTGCCGTCGAAATCATGAATATATGAATTTTGGTTTCACGTGCCTTAAGAAACAGTTTTCCTTGACAGAATGTTGAAACCATCCAATGAGAGCCCCCCCCCCCTCCTCTTATACCATATAAAGTACTTTGAAAGTAAATTAATTCTTGATAGACGCATCAAAAGCTACCTTTTTTTAATATTATCTTTCATTTGACTTTCTTTTTACAATAAGCTCTTCATTTACTCTCAAGAGAGCTTTATATCCATAACAACAAAACAAACTTTTCATGGGGATGTCAAAGCACTGTGACATATTTAGAGTCCATTGGGGTATACAACAAGATGATAATAATAATAACAATGAAAATTTATTATTGCCTTAAATAGGGAAAGTGTGGCCTTTAGGTATATACAGTCGTACTTCTAATTTTATTGATTTGATGCCTTCTTTGGCAATGATGAGCAGTCCATCATCCATCATAACATTTAGGTATTGACTTTTAGCTTTTTATAGTATCATCAAAGAGCCACTTAATCTCATAGAGGTAAAACCATGAAGAACTTATTCACAAAGTAATGTTTTGAGAATCGGTCCACTGTCAGGTAAAGCCCATAACAAATTCATCAAAAATATTAGGTTGTTCCATAAATAATGAGGTTGGTTAGCTATCTCGAAAAGTTCACACGCTATATCAAAAATTTCAACGGGAGCGTTATTAATAGGGTGTCAAAATTGCTCAAAAATGACATTCGAATATTTGTTTGAAAATGTTTTACAAATTCGAACTATTCGAATATCTGGTTGTCCGTTTTACGCATTTGCCGTGTAGCCCATATACAGCAATAATGCGGCAAAAACAGTTAAAATCAGATCATTGAATCATAATATATACATCATTACGTAGCTATGTTCTGTGTTTGCGCTGCAGTGGTTTGTTGAAATTTCTCACGCATATGTACGTACAGTACAGTAGCCAATCAGATTACACTGTAGTCTATAGTATCAGATTACAGCAGAGACAGTATGAGCTTAAAGCGAAAGACATCGTGAACAGTCAGAGGCTCATTCACAAAACAGATGGAGGCGCTTGTACCGCGGGAGTTGTTTTAATCATTCGAATATTAATTTTCCGTTCGAATTGTCTTTTTGGGATTACTATTCGCAATCAAATTCGAACTTCAAAATTCGTTGACAGCCCTAGTTCTTATCGCATATTTTTGCATGGGAACAGACTGTATGGCGCCACTCTGGTTAGTATATAAGGTGAGTAATCGTGTTATTTCTATTATTCATTCTACTCGCCGCTGAAAATGGAGACACTCGACTTTCGCTCCTACTTCTGATCTGGATCAAGCTCGCCAGGACAGTCAACGAGATCCACGGGAACTTGCTTTCTACCTTTGGCCTCTCCCACCCTCCATTGATGGCACACTGAGTTCGATAAGGTTTTTTTTTTGTCCTGGAGAAGAAGACCTGTCCTGGACGTCCCGGGAGACGAGGACAGTGGAGAATGTGGCCCGTGTGAAGCGCTTGGTCGAGGATAACCCCCGGAGGACCACTCGACAAGCTGCTGCAGAGGTGTCCCTACCATCTACAACTGTTTTCAGGCTTCTGACAGAGGATCTAGGGCTCCCCAACCTCCTCAGCGTGCTCGTCCCTTAACAGCTCTATGATGCCAACAAGACGCAGCGAGTGAAGTGCTGTCAGGACCTCCTGAAGCTGTTCCAGGACCACGGGGAGGACTTTCTGGGGGTCTCATCTGTTAATCCAGGACAAGTCCTTGTTCTACTGGGAATCGGCGGAGTGGAGGTAAGTCTGGGCGGAGCCCACGGGGGCCTGGTTCTCGACCCCCCGTGTGAAACAGACAATGAGGAAAACGATGATTCTGATGGGGTTCACTTGCAAGCCGAGGCGGGTATCGATCACTGCACTACCTGCCGGCACCACAGCTGACCGGACACCATTATAGATTACCTGAGGACGACTGGGAAGTGCTTTTTCAGCCTGAAAAAGGACAATATCCGGTTGAAAGATTGTCTCCTCATGTGGGACTTTGCACGTCCCCACACTGCCACCGATACCAGGGAGTTCCTGACCCGGAGGGATGTGGAACCGGTGAAATAGTCACCCTACTCACCCAACCGGAACCTGTATGACAGGTTCTTGTTCCGGAAGTTGAAGCACCTGCTCTGGGAGGACGAGTTTGGGGCCACGAGGAGGCTACACTCGCCGTTCAGCGGGCGATGAGAGGATCAGTGAAGACGAGCTCTACGACCCACTCAGGAAGCTCCGGGGACACTGCCACGACGTCATTGCAGTCGGAGGGGATTATGTGTACTGATTGAGAAGTTTTTTTTTTGATCTGATGAAAAGTTTGAGTTTTAATGGTCGACCTCATTATTTATGGAATAGCCCCTATACTTTATAATGGTTTTGTGATTTAATTTTCAGTGTTTGATGCCCATTGACTATTTGAGGATATATATACTATATATATATATATAAGAATATGTTTGCATTGAATCACATCCACAACTGACAAATGACGTAACTTATTCATAAGATCTCTGTATTTTGAGATATATTGTATCAGGCGGTGTAGAGCTTCTTTGCTAATATATAAAGGGAGGGCAATGACTTAGTAGAAATGTGCTCACTCTCAGAGTTGAGAGTACAGGTTCGACTCCCGAGAGGGGGAGGTCAATTTTGGTCCCACCTCATTGATAAGATCCACGGATAGACTAGTTTTAAGTCTAAAATGTATATTCATATCAACACGGATACAATTCCATCAAATAGGCAAAAGAAATGAGCGAAAACGTTCAAACACATTTAATTAATCAGCTCTTGTAATGTTTTATTGTATGTACGCCTTTATTTAGATATTTTATTATAAACGATAATGTTATTTTTTTTAATACTTTTATATAACATTCTAAATATACAGGAGATTTGAAAAAAAAAAACCCATCTTTTTATAACCTTTTCTTTAATTCCTCAGCAAACATTCGCGTTTAATTATGGAATGACGTTTCTTTATTTTCCAATCATAGCAAATCAATCATGAGTGAATTTTCATATTTATATGTATGAAGTTAACTTTATGACGGTAGATCTACTGCATACTATAATTAACTGTTGATTCATAAGTAATATATCGTAGGATATTGAGGTTAACTTATTCCATTATTTATATATTTGATAGAATATTTGGCTTTTAGGTCTCTCAAAGTAAAGATTGATGGAACGATAAAATGTTAGAAGTCATATTATAATATATATTTATGTAACTCGCTTTTAAAAATCACAACTGTTGTGAAATCGGACTATACAGGTGTTATATTTTAAAATATGGCATCCTACAAAGACATACCACGATGAAATGAAAAGTTGTTCATTTGTTCTCAACTTAAATCGTCGTGTATTTACTCTAGCATGTTCAATACATAGACCGTGTTATACACCAAATAAAACTAAATGATTTATTGTTTATAACGCAGGGTACTATTGGGTGCAATACAAAGAAGATTCTTTTTGACAAGACTGTATGAATCGAATAAAATGCCAGATTCGGTTATAGGTTAAGGAAATGCGTTAAAACTACTTTAAGAACTAAACAAAACTTTTATGGAGATCCTTTATTGACATTAAAATCTATGAATACATCTTTTAAAGCTTTAGATCACATTATATGTTATTATATTTTAAGCTTTCATAATTTTTATAACATATATGACTACGATTGCAGTTTGATTGTCAGTGAAACAAAGAGGAAAATCCTGTAATTCTATAAGTTTCAAGAATAAAATAGTGTTTTTTGCAGCAGAGGATTACAGACTTCTTCCAATATTAAAAAGATTGGATTAACTCCTTAGATTACTAGAATTAATATTGAATAACCCCTTTATTTCATCATTTTGGTAAAAAACATCATATTTATTACTTCTTCAGAATCCTATTTTCAATTCTTACGTTTATATGAATCTATACTATTTGCAAAAAAAAACAAATTCTTCTTATCTTTAACTTAACAAGAAAGACCATATATCATTGTTTTTGAAAGTCTTTAAATATCGCAATATAATTTTAATAAATCCCTCAACTTTTTTGTTTATTAGACCTGACTCGAACTTTAAAATTTAAACAGTGAAGTATATGATAATTAACCTTCCTGGGTACAAATCCTCCTAGGTACTATCCCCGACGAAAACGCCGCCCGAGAAGAATGCCTTATGCAAAAGAGTTCATGCAGGAGCACATACAACAAGCATTGAAATGCAAAGGCGTGACCGTTGAGTACGCCTGACAGCAGGAGATGGAAATTATTCATAAAACCATTTTAAAACCATCTACAGCAAATGACTACAAGAATTTAATGCATGGGTGCGGCATTATTTATTGTATCCATCAAATAGCTCAGACAAGCATTACACCTGACCTGTCCATGGCGAACGCCCTGGGGGTGTAAAGTTGAACTCAAAAGATGCTTGTGAAAAGTAGCAGTCGAGGTATCGCAAATGAGGAGGGGAGCTTCTTACGAAGTTGCAGTCTCGATGAAAATGGATTACCGAACAAAAGCGCATTATGAACTAAGTCCGATCACTGCAACCTTTTTTTCAAAGTATTATATATATATAGATATATATATATATACATTAGGGGTGCAAGTTATCGATTAATAGATTAATCGTTAGTTTTCATTAGTCGACTTTAATCGAGTAATCGTTAACAGCGCCACGATAAGGAACCTAATTTCTAATTTTAACGCTATAATGCTTATTTATATCCAGTCGGATTGTAATTCTATCGAACCATAAAGGCAAAAAAAAAAAAAAGGGACCAGTTTATCTTGTGGATTTGGGGTGGGTAAGTGCAAGGTCTGTATAATAAGGTCTGGGCAATACAAAACCAAACATGTAGTCCTAGCAGTATAACTACTCAATGACGTCACAGGAGAACGAATAATATATATATATATCTATAGGGTTGTTCTTATTTTTCAAATGTTGAAATGTTAGCAACATTGTGGATTTCTGTTTCTTGGTGATAAAAGAAGACGACATACAAAGTTTGACAAAATCGGTCAACATTACGAGGTCGCGCAACGAGGTCAAAGTTTTTAAAAATTTAGTAAAAATATAGTTTTCCGCAAATTTCTTCAAAATGGTGGACATTACAGACTTCAGTAATAATTATTAATTTAAAGAAATCTAATTTACTACCAGACGTATGTTGAATGTTTTTAATAAAACAAAGTTTTCTGTAAAAACAAAGAAAAAAATGGAGTGTGTATGTTAGCTTATTTCAAAGCTTTTTTGTATCAATTAACTTCACTCGCCTCTAAAAGATGACTTGTTCGCTTCAGAGTAAGTAACTATGTATATACAGGCTTGCACACGTTCCACTTTTTTCCGTTCCGTTCAATTATTTCTGTTCTGTTATCGTTCCGTTCAATTCTTTCGTTCGTGGAACGCCGTTCAATTTGCGTTCCGTTCAAAAATTGGATGCCAAAAAAATTCTCATAAGAAGGCTCTTTATTTGTTAGTGCATCCTCGTATGTATTGGGTATAAAATTTTAAACCAGGCTTTAATGGTTTCGGCTTGAAGTTAGTTACCGTAATTAAAGTTCCAAAAACTTTACAACTTCAATAATATACTTTAATGGTATAAAATAATTGAACCAGAGGCTCGGCTCGAAAAAAAAAACTCATGGGCCTCAACTTCTAAATAATGCACCATTCGTATCTGTTTTGTTCGATTCATTCGTTAGAGTTTTTCAGTAATCTCGTTAATAGTTTTCATTTTGTTTTTTTGCCTTATTTGTAAATATAAAAGAACGTCTA
This sequence comes from Caligus rogercresseyi, assembly GCA_013387185.1. NCBI lineage: Eukaryota > Metazoa > Arthropoda > Copepoda > Siphonostomatoida > Caligidae > Caligus > Caligus rogercresseyi. Next base: position 20,996,327 of record CP045894.1, read on the forward strand.
GGCTGATTCAACTGAGGTAGTTTATTTAATGAACCCAATTGTTTGTTATAAGTGCTCGAATGAAAAGGAGTCATTGATTCTATTTATCATTGTCATAAAACCTTTCAATCAAAACATGGCTAGCTCACAAAATCAACGATTCATTACTTTTAAAATATTTATTTAACTTATTTACTATGGGTAATAAACTTAGGTTTAGAAAAAAAACAAGGATACAACCGTAAATTTAAAGTCGGTTTTGTAGGAGACAATTAAAAAATACTGTTATGTGGGGTTTCAAATCATTTGTAATATCTATGATAATGCTTGTATTGACATATTTTTATGATTAAATATATGTTATTATGTTTTAATTATATGTATATATAAATATTTTATTAAAGTATCATCTCCATTTCTTATATCATAGAATATAAAAGGCAGCACAAAAAATATCTTATCAATAAATAATTTCAACTATCACCAAACGACAATGTAGTCTTGAGTTGTCAAAACAATTATGTTTATTCACCAAATCTTTTGAACTTGATCATCCTTTTATCTTTTTTTGTTTTAAGAATTTAAAGTAAATTTTTTATTTGTGTTACATTCAATTCAATGGCATATGTCATTAAATGATTTTTCTGCTTTAAAAGTGCAAAGGGTCAAATTTGACTCCTAAAATAACACGTAAGGTTAAGGAAAATCGATTTTTGTGAGTTTGTGAGTTTAGATGAATTAAATAATTTATTATTTATACTTTATTTAAATAATTCTAAAGTTATTTTCAAATTTTCCATGGTTTTGGACAATGTTCGCTATAATTTCTCAATTACAAGTAACTCATTAGATGATGATATTAACCAAACTAAAATATTATCAATTCGTTTGAATAAGTCCATCACTGGGTTATGTGATTATATGTCAAATAGTGTCAATTTTTTTTTTTTGGGGGGGGGGTCATTGTAATGCAGTTTTCCATTTCAATTTCTTTTTTAATAGCATCCTCATTCTATACCTTCATTGCTCTAATGAAATTTTTCCTTGTGAAATACCAAATATAATCCGTGAATATAAGGGCATCAAGAATAGACTAATTCAAATTGAACCGCTTCTGCCAAAGTACGTCAAATCCTATGCTATGAAGCTTTCGTACAATGAAGAATTTTTTAATCAACATTATTTCATGTTCAATCACTTGCAAACCGTTTTCTAAAGCTTACAAAATGCATCAGAATCAAAGTATTAGAGAGTAATTTCTTAATAACAAGTTCATTAATAATAACGTATATCCCGTGAGCCCTAGTATGAGATATTTGATTTTCAAAACAAGTTGAAGCAGATATTTGTACACATTTTTTGTACCAAGGAGCTGAGGAGAGTTAATTTTAGCTTGTGGTAATTATAAACTCTGAGATCTATTATTAACCCACGTTTAATATCCAATCATTTACAATTTATTTAGATGGAATCGTAATAGGATGAATACTAGCTTTGTAAAGTCAGGCTCAGTATCAGGAATGTAAAATAACTTTCAAGGTGTCTTGTGGTTACATGCCTATGTTTTGGTTCAGTTATCTCAAGAAAGTACTTTCATATAAACAAATTTAAGATCTTTATTTTCTATCACCTAAAAACGTTAGTAGATGAAATAGTACATTGAACTCTGTGTGTGAGAGAGAGACAGTTAAACGAAAGAGTAAACTCTGGTTGTCTCAGACACATATAAAATGCTTTTACTGTCCCACTTCTTTATACTCCATTTTATTGTTTTTTCCGATTATAAACATGACTACATATATGTTTATATGTCACGAGAAATGTCACAGGACCATTCTAAAAATTGTTGATATAAACATATAATTATCAATACATGAATTGGCCTTGATAGATTTTAATGTCCTCTAGTAAGAGGGAGCTACTTAACTCATCTGTTGGGGAAATAAGAAAGCTCTCTCTATACATTTACATTGGATACATATTATCCTTCATTGAACTTAATATCCTGCTCAAAATCAAACGACAAAGCTACATTTTGGGTTACACCTTACAGTGGGAAGAGTTGTATCAGCGGGAGGGAAAAGACGAGATGTCCTTTTATTTTGATTGGTGGGTCGTTCAGCCTTTTACAGCTCTGTTAATCAAATATTTTTTCTTTAAGCAAGTTTTCACCCTTTTTCAGCATTTTTGATAGGAGAGGTTTGACGTCCTACGCTATCTACAAAAGAAAAACCATCCAGAAGCACTTTCTCTGACTCAAATTTAATTGTGATATAACTGTAATTTACTTATTTATACATATATCATTGTTCTATTGCCGCACAAGCTTATCAAAAGTTGGATTTAATCTTATATCTTAATCCTACAATGGATATGAGTGAAGGAGTTGCAAATATGTACACCAAACAATGGAGTAACGAATACATGAGGATTGAAAACTAATGAACAAGATGATGAAACCATATTTGATGGCTTCATCAATTATAATTTTTCACAAAATATAATTTCTTTATTATAACAATAAAGAAACTATATGACTATAAAGATAGAAAAGTAGTCTCAGTTGAGCACATATAGCTCGGAGGCTTACGACGAAATTCGATCCCTCTAGGACTTTAATTTTGTGTAAGCATCGAATAATTTCCCTCGAAGAACGTATCCGACATAAATACACTTACTCTTGCCCTTCTCTGTCACCTTGTTCGTCTCTTCTTTTATTTAAAAGGCCGCTTGCCTTTGACCGATTTGGACAATTCATGCCAAATATCATCAAGGCACAAACGACCTGAATTACAACAAAACTCAGCTAGGTGTTTAGACTTCTAAAGGTCCTCATCGGGATTTTGTAAATTCATCAGATCTCTGTACGTTCATAAACATTTGTAGCCTTTCTCTGAAAGGCTTGATAATTCCCAGACATTTATGATATTGGACGTTCTATCATTTCCAAAACTGCAAGGCTCTTAATTAGAAGGTCCATATCCCATGTTGTAAATGGGGATATATGAATAGTGTCTTGTATTGTATAAAAAAATATTTAATGATTAATATAAATAGACTCAATGGATTATTAGTTTTGAATTTTTATGTTTTACCAAAAATAAATTAGAACAAATACAAAAGACTCCATACAAATTTTTTAAATATCTGAACATGGTTGTATTATCAAGGATATCAATTAAAGCAACAAAAAAATACTATAATT
>CP045894.1:20999610-21056180 GCA_013387185.1 Caligus rogercresseyi
ATAATCATATATTATTACAAAAACATATTTTAGAAAAATATTTTGAAATACCTATCAAACTCGGTTATAAGTTCATATATTATCTAAATATTATTACAAATCATATTAAGATAAAGAAAAATTATCTAATGTACAAATTTTAAAAAAAACTACTGTTTATAATCATATATATATATAAATGTTATTAGCAATACATATTTAGGAAAAGTAATAATTATTGGCGCATTTAATTAATCCACTGTTTCATTTTTTCACTTCTCTCTTAAACTTTTTCTATGTCTACTTTTTGCTCTTGAGGCGGGTTTTTCTAATTTTATTTGGAGGAATACACGAATTTTGAGCAAATTTATTAAGAGCTTCCAATGGAACTGACGGCACCTTAGACATTGATTTAGAAACTCTTTTGTCATGACAATTATCTTCTGTAGAACTTGGAAGTAATACTTGTGGACTTGGCGGTTGCTATGAAGGAGGAGTAACCATGATTAGAAATTCATATTTATGTAAGCATTCTTGAGTAATATGACGATAATTTCGTTTTAATATTCTATCATTCCTTTTGGAAGATGGTTCCATGGACGTATATTCCACAAGTTTTTTTCAATTTTTTCACTTTAAATTAAGTGTCGGAACTACTCCTTTCTTGAGTTTTTTCTTTCTAATAGGAAGGTTTAAGAAGCTCATGCATTAGATCTCTCTCATAGTCTTCTTCCAGTGAGTGCAGACTACACATAAAGGATGATGCAGGCTGAAATGTCGAATCTCCTCTTTTGCATGCGATGTCCAAGCTTTTCTCTCTGTTTCTGTTGGTGGAAATGATGGTACAATACATTGTGAGCATTGGGATCCAATGAAGGACAAACAGTAACTGTACACTGTCTTTTTTTCTTTTTTTATATTAATTGAAGCCATTTTTTGTAAGAGTACGATGCACTAATGATAATTTGAGTAGTGATGTTATCTATAGTAAAAAGTATTTGTTTATGTTTTCTGCCAGACGTGCGTCACACGAAAAATATTTCGGAACCTAAGTTTATACTTATGAATGGCGGGGGTTGTAAAGAACGGTATTGAGTTACTTTTTATTTTGTTTTATATTTTCGATAGAAATGCATCGAATGAATATAAATATTAATAGTAAAAAAGATCTATCTTTGGAGGTTTATATGAAAAAAGATAGAGGAGAAAAGAAACAGGAGGCTACACATTAGAAAAACGTTACAAAATAATTTCGTTCAACTTGATGAAATCCTTGGTGTAGAATAGTCAAACTTATTCTTATTTTTCCCTTAGGACAACATTGAGTAAACGATGTTAATGTATACCTAAAGATGTTTGAAAGGGTTTTGGGATAGACAACATATACCTAACTCATCTCTGAAACTACTATCCTCCGGTAGGTCATTAAGATCATTAATGACATTATTTCACTTGATATTATTATAAATCAATGCGCTTTAAAAGGATATGTAAAGATGTTGAATTACAAAGCACTGGTAGACCTACATATATGTGTCTCTACTCCAAAAATAACGACCAACAAATTTTACAAATGAATTGCATCTTTTGGCATTATTATAATTGATATTTCAATCGCAATTTCCTTTATTCAAATTATTATTTATGGATGCATTTATTTTTATGATTCATTCATGTTTCAATTTCTGGTGAATCCTTTCAAAATAATGGTTGAACAATCAAGAGATTCAATAGATTGTTTTGAACGAAGAAGTGCTTTTTTTGTTGTTGAGGAAAATTTTTTCTATTCAGCACCAAAATCTCTAAATTGTCATTCATTTGCTTACAGGTATGCAAATATGTACATACACTTTGCATAATTATTTTCCTCTATAAAAATGTATTGTGTTAGAAAGTTTGTATTTATTTTAAATTTCTTAATATTCCATAATTAATTATAATACTTCATATGCTATTTATATTTAATACTAACAATCAATATCTTAATATCTAAATGGTGGGGCTATCTAGGTGCTAAAGAACGAAAACTAAATTCTCAGCGTATTCAAAAAAAAATTGATAAAAGAGACAAAGAAGAGAAAAATCGGAAGAAAATCAATAAACATAAAACACAAGAAAATATTATGATGAGAGGATCAGCCCGGCTCTTGATCCATTCGTTGCAGAGATTAAATTGTATTGGCTGCTGAGAAATCATGACTTAATAGCAATCCAGAAGAAGTGACTCGTCCGACCGCTATGAATAGCTTATTCACTCCACTCCTTCTCCAATCCCAATTGGATATATAATATTTAGAGATGGAAAGTCGAGGGATATTTTGGGCGTGTGAAAGGAAGAATGTCTGAAGGGTGCAATTGAGTTCAAGCTCCTTGTTATCACTATTCTCTCTCCTCTCTTGAGGAACATTTATTTCATTTATGAAGCAGGCCAAGTCGGCCAGAACAGAAGGTATTTATTTATTTGAATCTCTGTTTTTGCTTCCGTTCGGAGGAAAGAGAATAGTGATAACAAGAGCTTGAACTCAATTGCACCCTTCAGACATTCTCCCTTTCACACGCCCAAAATATCCCTCGACTTTCCATCTCTACAATATTCCATCCTTAATTAATTTTAAAGCAAAAAAAAAGTACTCTCCTTTGTGTGTCAAACGCTGTCATTTTACTTCTACAAAATTCGTACCATTTATAACAAGATATTCTTCATATAGAATTAAATGGCGTATAAATTGCTATCACCTGATTCTTTACAAAATGCTTATTTTGCTGATTCGATGATCTATATCATCCCTTAAATCCTATTTTTTATATTAAGTCAAATACCGTATAGCTTCCTCCATCGTTGCGTTCAGACAGTTTTAAAGGGAGGATAACCATGATTGGTGGTGATACCCAAGGATAAAACTCTGGGATCGAATATGATTAGATGAAAGAAAGAAGAAGTAATACAAAAACAGTTTGCATTATGACAAAGACATCATTGTCAGTGAAGGATTTTGAGGTGTAAAACATCAAAGCTAATTACTGCATATTTTAAACCGCTCATTGTCCTTCCTAATGGGTCTACGTACCCTTTAAATTGAACTCTCCAATATATCTTAATATTATTAATCAATTAAAGCAGGAATACTATTACCTGGAATTGGAACTCCCTCCTTTTTATGTCAAAGATTAACTACCTTAGTATAAAAAAAGGGAACTCCCTCCTTTTTCCTTTTTTTTACGAAGGTAGTTAAAATTTGTCATAAAAGGTGGGAGTTCCTACTCCAGGTTATAGTATTCCCTGAATAAAGCAACTGTTCACAGACAAGGAAAAAGGAATGTTTATTTTCTTTCGTCAAAATGAAAAATTGATTCTCATCTCCTGGTAAGGCGTAGGCATAATAGTTATTCATTGAAAAATATATGTATTAATGAGTTTCTTAGATGGACGACCATAATGTCATCCTTAGCGATGCCTTCAACTTGTCTTGCTCTCAAAGAATAAAATCCCAATCAAATAAAGACTGAGTAAAGAAAAGTGTAGTTCTCATTAGGAAGATACATTTTTAATTTGAACTTTTTATAATTCTTTAATTTTGTGATGTAATAAAACGACATGTATTTTAGCATGACATTATTGAAAATTATCATCCACCTTTCCTATAATAATAATAATAGGGGACATTATTTCTTAGACAAACATAATACAGGATACTCTCCTTTTTTCACTTTGAAGTAACATAGGAACATTATTGATAGGATTATGAATTTCAAATGTAAGAAATTATAGGATGGTTAATCCACCACCTCTTTCTTGCACTTAATCTAAAAAAGAGTTAAAAGTACATTCGTTCCGCTGTAACAGAATTTATAATATGCTAATTTATATAGTTTTTACTGTGTATTATCATCAATTTTTATTTACATTCATATCTATACTAATAAAAAAAGAATTCCGTTCGTTCGTTTCCCTGTATCTCCCGAACTGTTCATTAGATCTTGACGAAATTTTCTGTGAATAATTTTGAGAGCTCAGGGAATGTCTTAGTGGGGTTTTCAAATCCTGGAAAATTCGTCATCCCCATGCTTATTTTATTCACCAAAACGTTTTTTGCTAATTTTTTAAATTGCCAAGTTAGATTTTGACCCAATTCACTGTGGATGAGTATGAGGTAGTAAGACGGGTTTTTGTTTTATTGGGTGTTTACTGGAAAATTCGTTTTCCATATGATTACTTAAAAATAAGTTTTTTTGTCCCTGTCTTTCCCCTCAAATTTAAAGTTTGTGAAAATAACAACTTTTTTATATTGCAACATCGCGCTAATCAAATTTTAAAAATGCCTAGAGATGGAGAGTGATGTCATCACTCTCAACTTTTCTTGATTAAGATATGAAGTTGCACTCCCATTTAAGTTTTTCTTTTACGTTGACCTCAGGTCAGTGGAATCTGTTTTGGGTTTTTTATTTTTTGATATATTTATTGTTGAATGATTTGTTGAGTGTTTTTTTAAATGAATAAACTTGTACGCGTGTACAAAAAAAAAAAAAGATATGAAGTTGCACTCCCATTTAAGTTTTTCTTTTGCTGTTTTCCTCCATCAACGGAGATCAAACTCATACTCTGATATTCATCTCTACCATACATAATATTGGCACTTTATGACTTACAAAACACCTTCTTTTGTCGATGTTTAAATACCCACCAATACTGAATACAAAACAAAACAAAATGGCAATGAAGACCCAATGACTACTTTTAAAGAACTGATATTTATATGAAAAACCACATGCTATGACATTACTAAATTATTCGTGTGATTTTTTTCCATTCCAGACTATTGTCAAGTTGGAAAATTCCCGAGCAGCACCGGGTAACATTCGCTAGTATATATATATATATTAGGGTGATTCTTATTTCACGTTTTTCGGATTTGAGAGTCGGGCTCCCCCTAGGATTTTACTTTAGTGTATAGAGATAATCTTGTGAAAGTTTGAACGAAATCGAATAATTGGAAGTACATGCTCAACGGGCCCAAAAGTTATGAAGTAAACTTATGTAGTAAAATTTTTTTTCGCTATTCGATTGCCCCTAATGTCCTTAATTTAAATGCTATTTTCAAACAATTTGCCGCAAAATGTAAGTATGCCCGCAAGGATTCCAAATCAGTTTTTATTTTTCATTTACATTCAAAATCAAACGAGATAATAAAGTTTCAAAATGTTCATTTTTGGGGTATTTTGCATAAAAATGACTATTTCAAAACTTAATTTTCTCGTTAAATTTTGGATGTACATTAAAAATAAAAACTGATTTTGAATCCTTGCGAGCATACCTACATTTTGCGGCAAATTGTTTGAAAATAGCATTAAAATTAAGGACATTAGGGGCAATCGAATAGCGAAAAAAAAATTTACTACATAAGTTTACTACATAACTTTTGGGCCCGTTGAGCATGTACTTCCAATTATTCAATTTCGTTCAAACTTTCACAAGATTATCTCTATACACTAAAGTAAAATCCTAGGGGGAGCCCGACTCTCAAATCCGAAAAACGTCAAATAAGAATCACCCTAATATATATATATATATATATATACTATATATATATATATATATATATATATATATATATATATATATATATATATATATATGTATATATATATTATATATATATATATATATATATAATCAATGTATATTTTCTGAAATGTGAATATTAAAATGCTTTAAAAACTTTTTATAAGGAAGTTTTCTCAAATTCTTAACCAATAAAATAAAATAAGCATCAACGAAACAATGAGCCAATAAGTGTTTAAGCCTCGTTAAGGGGGTAATTTTTTATTTGTAACTTTTTCATTTTTTTTTATAAAGGCATTTAATGGCCGGCGTAAATTAACCAGAGGATTTCGATAGACGTAAATCATGTATCAAGTCACTATAGCTGCTCTCTCTCCCCCCCCCCCCCCCTACTTTAATGGAGGGCCATTTCCTTAAGTATGCTCCTCTTAAAGTGTCACTTTAAAGTAGGAAATATCGTTATTACGACTATCACCATGTGCAACCAAAGGAAATCTTTAATTTATGAGTCAGTGTAAATGCCATTTGTCAAAATAAAATGAGGACTTGAGATCACACGTTGCGGACTTAAACCATTTTATTCCTATCCCCTTTTCAGTATGTTATGAGTTCAATAATTGGAGTAAGTATAAATTGAAATTTCTGCATTGAATAACTATATGTATATATATATATGCTTAGAATATCGGCTAGTATAAATGGTGGGCCAAAAGCAATGAAACCTTGTTTACGGGTGCTTATTTTTTCAAAAAACTTTACATTAAAACGTGAAATACAAAAAAATGTGACGAAAATTGAAAACATTATTTCTAAAAGCTAAATTACATGAATATATAAATAACAGAGAATAATATGCAAATATAACATCAAAAACCTCTTCTTATTAAATAAAAATCAAGTAACTATATAAGTGGTTGGTCTTTAAAAAATAAACATGATCCCAATAACAACGTTCCGTCAACAAGTGGTTTTAATTATAAATCCATGAATTTACGTAAAAGTTATTATCTAATTTTGTATATGGGAGGCGAAGTAACACCAGGGGAAGTAACGAATTTCGTCGGCTGCAAAACTCCACTTTCAATTGATGACAAAGAGGATCTTGAGGTCCAAAGCTGGGTGTCTAGCCGCCGCCGCTAGGACAATTGCCATTACCTGACAGGAGAGTGAGATGCTACCTCTTTAAGAGCTTTGACATTTAAAAGAGTGCTATTAAATACTCTAGATTTTGCAGAGGAGGATCTGCCACGACCGAACAGCTTTGAAAAAGTTATTTGCATCTTGAGTTTGAAGGTCTTTTACATTCAAACTGATGCATTGCTTGAGGATGGTTACTGGTTGATAATTTACAATTAATGAATTAAATTTCATGTTCAAATTTTATTTTGAAGACGAGTAAAATATTTTAAATAATGAACAAGGAAACCTTTAGCTTGAAGCCCGATACACGGAATCTTGAAGGGAGGGCCATGTAAATGTATAATAATTTAATAGGACGCCATCATTCCTTGATTTGAATGCAATTTATCATAATAAGGATGATTTTTGATTATTAATCCTTAATATTAGCTCATATTCATATATAGACAATTATAATTCTTAAAATGTAAATAGCTTTTGCAGTCGTTAAATGGAGTAAAAAGACAAATACTTTATTATGGAAAATGCTTTTATGGTTGTGTTAGCAAGCTCATGATTCAATATTATTTTTAAAAGTAACATTTTTTATTATTTTATGCTTTATAATCCGGATATATTTATCGCCAAGAAGTTTGAAAGAAAATAGATTTTTGTTTTCCCCATAGAATAAGAAGTTATATTATTTACTTAATAATTACCCTAATAAGCACTATGGGAGTTTTGATAAAATGGGTATATATTTACGATATCTATAAGTTCATGGCAATAAACACATTCAATTCATAGTGATATTTCCTTAAATATGAACCAAAAAATCCTTAAAAAGGAAATATAAACAAATCAGAAAGTTATAAATAGATATATAAATACTTATAATATACCGTAGTGTAATCGAATTTAAAATAGCAAATGGTATATTATTGTCAAGCAGATGATTTTGTGATGATGGTCAGATTTTTTTGGGTAATTACGGCGTTGGGCATTTGACAATATTGAAAGAAGATTATTTTCCGTCAAAGTTGTTTCAAAGTGGTCTTCCAGAATTTCATGGTTATAGGTACTAATGGAGTTGCCAAGAATATGGACTTCTAAGTGAGATGGACGGAGACCCATGAGAGAAGGCATTTAGTAATCTTAGGGGTGAAATTCTTAGCTCTGTGTTGATATTTCTTATAAAAAGATACCGTATTTCATCATACTGTTATGATTTTTTTCTTTCAGTCAATCACGTTCAAGAAAAAAGTCCTGGATCTTTGTATATAGTACTAGTAAATACAATTATTGGAGGTTGGCGTACGTAGATCAGGTAAACGTTTGATTCGAGAATACTAAATAATAATCGCTGCAAGATTGTATGTAGTTTGGAGTATGTGTTACGGATGTTAATCTTGGGCAATTATAAATTACTGGATGCAAAATTCAAAGCTATTATTATACCAAGAATATAATTTGATCATCGTTTGCGCTCTCATATCTACAACTAAGCACAACGATAATATAAAATAAATTCATTTCTAGGGAGAAAAAAATATAATTAATATCTGGCATGCCTTAGGAAATGTGGGTAAAGAAGAGAAAACAGATCAGGTAATTAATTTGATTGCTTGAAAAAAGTAATAATGTCTCTACCCCGAGAAGTCTTAGCTTTCTGGCCATTAGAAAGCAGCAACAACGCCTTCTACCTACGTATGAAGAAGAGAGCACACTGCACAAATAGCATTAGAGGAAAACGTAATAAATAATACATGAACAACACTGACCATATACCACAGGGAAACCACAATAGCTGGCTATATAAAATTTTATTACACACATCAGACTTTCATCAAGAAAATTAAATGACATTTGAACAAATATGTACTTTATTGTACGTATTTGAATGGCCTTGAATCGAATGCAAGTATTAGCAAAAAGTAAAGGTTTTTGTTGCATCAAAATGGTCATTTTCTTATTACGTGTAAGCATACAAAATTAAATTATGGCCGCCTTATTTTCTATGAAAGCTATAACATTATACCAATTGGCTAAAAATTAGATATTTAAATCCCCCAAGGATTGATTTGACGATGCTTTGATAGTTTTTTAACACTTGTACTTCAAATACAATTCAATGAAATAATCATATTATCATTCAATAAATACCATAAAGTACTGTAGTCGTAGAGATTTAAGGTAAATCTGGCAAGTAAAAAAATGGATAAAAGTAATATACCTACAAAATCAAGGTTATAATTAAAAATAAGGGAGAAACACAATACAAAGTATCTAAAAAATGAAGAAAGTATATTTTTCCTGAATTTTTATATGGAATAAATCAATGTAACCAAAAAGGCACATGTTTTAAAGTTGATACCATGTTCAAAGGTTTTACGTAGGAAGATGGATGAAGTTTCTATTTGTATTTTATTTCCAGATGGACGCCCCATGGCTATTTCGTGGGGACGGATTCACACACCCAAAAAAAGGGTGGAATAGGATTGCCGAGCGTATAATGCTTCTGGGAGGTAGTAATATATAAATGGGTGACAAAATTTATACAAGATGGAACCTTATGGAGGATAATAATTCATAGCAAATTAATTGAAGCTAGAAACTTTATTCGAAGGTTCAAAAAGGCTGCATAAAGTAATAAAATGTCTTGAGAAATCGGTACTTTTTGAGATTTGAACGTTTTCAAAAGAATAGTAGATAAATTTTTAAAGAAAATTGAATGGCAGATGCAGATTGAAAACAAAAAGATAACTTTTTTTAAGGAGAAACATGGATGCTTGGGATATATTTGAATGAGGAATTTATTTTACTATAAATGAACGACTAGAGGGAAGGAGATTTCTATGTAAAATTAGTCTTCTATAAAGAGAAATTGAGCCAAGGAACCGTTTTTATAATTTTTTATTTTAAAGATGTGAAAAAACATTTTGTGAAATGATTTTATTCCAATGTTTATTCATTATTAACCTTTCAGAGAATTTGGGTTTTTATGCTTGCCAGCATGAAGAAGAAATACATTTTATAGCTCCTAATATGTTATTTTATATTGATAAATTCAAATGTAACAAGGTACCTCTGATTTTTTTTATGGCTACATTGCTGAAAAGTGTTGATAATTTACAGTGCGTTAAAAAAAACGAGGAAAAATTAAGGTCCAAATTGAAGGTTAAATATCTTGAAAAATAATTTATTAAAACACATAAAATTTTCTGAGGTTATAAATATAGAAAAGGGCTGTTAATTATCAAAATAACTATCCTCTTTGGTCAACATACGCTCCAAACGTGGGTGGAAGGCGGCACAGACCCTGATGATGGTGGTTTCGGATGTGGCGGCACACTGCTCGTTGACTGCATCCTTCATGGCTTCAACGCTTGGATGATGGTTTCTGCATGCCCTCCTCTCTAGATCGCCCCAAATTCACTAGTCCAGGGGGGCCAGGTCTGGGGAGGAGGGTGGCCACATTTGCCATGGCCAAAAATCTCCCAACTTGCCCTTACACCACTCCTGAGTTTTCTTGGCTTTATAGGCAGGTGTCCTGTTGCAATACTTAACACTATGTAACAAAATTAAGGTCTTTGTTTGAACCTACGCTAAAATTTCTAATTTGTGTCCATTTTTTACGTAGATTCCAAAAATGCCACTAAAAATATCGTACGAAAAATGGTTTGGCCTTTAAGGCCTTTTTTGATAATCATGATTTTCATATTTCTAATGGGTCACGCTCAGTTATCTTCGTGCAAAGTAAGAATACTCACAAATGTCATGAATACTTATTTTTCTAGTATGCCAGTGCATTTCAAATCAGTTTTAATAATTCAAATATATTTCGTACTAATCGAAAAAATAGGCTCTATATTTCAAAAAGTGATCATTTTTTAGCGTTCTATTTAAGCGGCTAATTTTTTGTTTTGTTTCAAGTCTATTGACTATAATCAATTTGTAATATATTTTTGTGTATATCAATGCATTTCAGAACAGTTTTTATAATTTCGATATCTGGGATGAAAGTAAAGAAAATATCAATTTAGTATGAACAAGTATTGATCAAATTATATAATAAATCATGAGGTTGCGTTACTTATTATTGTGATTTGTTACAAAGAAAAAAACATGTTTGCCTTTTTATTTGCAAGTTCCTTGAATAATTTGAAGACAATATTTGATTGCCATTTTCCAAATCACAGTAACTCTCCATTTTTCAGATTATCTGATAAACTTTGATAAATTTTCTAAGTTTGGCAGTATATTTTTTGACTGAGGAGGTGGACAACCCATGATGAAATAGAGACTTTCATTCTTTTTACTATCCGTGAGTATTTATGAGTTTGATTTCAAAGATACCGACAAAGAGATAAAACAAAGACTAAATTGCCAGTATTTATATGAGCTTTTAAATTGCTTACGATCCACAAGTGAACAATAAAGGTGTATTGTTTTTTATAGTACAAATGCTCAAACAAATGGATTACACGGCAAACTGTAAGGTTTGAGTGAGATAAATATATATTTTAAAAGATAATGAATGAGTTGAACTTTATGAGCATTTAATTATATTGTATTGTTGTTGTTTTTTACGATCTCAAGGACTCATTGAGGTGATTGACCTAAAACAAATAATTGTGTAGGATAAGAGTAATACATTTTATATACAATTTATTAATATAATTTTGACTCATTTCATCTTGGGAGCAGAACAACTGTTTCATATCAAGTCGTTTGTGGTGGACAAAACCGTAGAGATATAAAGATATATATAGAGCTTATTCCCTTCAATAGCAGAGAAAATAGCGTTCAGCTGTATTTTTGTGTCCAATATAAACAAAGTAATTTGCACTACGTCATCGTAAGCTATAAGAAAAATTTGTTTATATTGGGCACGAAAACGTATTTGTCAGAAGAATCCAATAAGCTCTCTTTATATCTCTATGGATTCTTCAGAGGAATACGTTTTTTGTGCCAATATAAACAAATATCTATGATCAGCTTACGATGACGTAGGTCAAATTACTTTGTTTATATTGGGCACAGGCGACAGCTGAACGATGTTTATCTGCTATTGAAGGGAATAAGCTCTCTTTATCTTTATATGTCTATGGACAAAACACGTTAAATAAAAACCAAAAACGAGAAAAAACCTTTGATTGACCTTTAAAATTCTGAAATATAAATTAGCTACGGCAAGTTGCTCAATATCCTATATGGTATGATATATTAAAAAAGTGATGAAGCCTTCATGATATTCTTTTTTTATAAATATATGTGTATATATTATGAGGGGGGGGGGGGGTCATTTCTATGACAAAGATGAAATTGGATCTCAAAGTCCCTACCATACCATACAAAAAGTGTCTTAATTTTCTTTTGACAGCCCATCAGTGAGGGAGCTCTCGCTGATGATGCCTCTCAGAATATCATTTATTGTATTATATGCCGCTTGCGTTCTGTCTCATCCTGACTATTGTGGCAGGTTAATTTGTATTTAAAATGCAATATATCGAATAGGATAAATGGAAGACATGTTCTATATTAGGGTAGTTCATATTGATGTCGAGGAGGTATATAAATATGATATAAAGGGATATTTTTTTAGAGTTAAAAGATACATTTTGAACAGTTGCTTTGGATATCTTATATAAACGCATTATCCTTTCTAGAAGGATATACAATTAAGATATAATTCCACTCAGCAATTATGCTTGCTACTTAAAACAGCTCAATTTAACCTTTTGCCTTATCTGGTGTGTTTCTGTCCTTTTGGGAGAGCAATCTTATTTTCTTTTTCACAATAAACATCTCTTTATATTGTGAAATATGCTCTTTTTTTTTTTTTTTTTTTTTTTTTTTGCTCATATTTCCTATCTCCAATGAATTGATATCACTAAATAAAAAAATATAATGAAAGCTCATAATAGCTTACAAAGTTAATACTAATGTCTTATGTCTTAAAGTGCCATGAGTAAGTGTATTAACTAGAAGTCGACGGATTGGGTTGACACCACCACATTACACGTGTAAAAAGTTGCTGGGGGTAAAATATAATGATTTCAGATAAATTGATTTTGATGTCAAAGTTTCTTTATATGAAGCAATACATTTTTAGTTGACAAAATTTAGGGAATCTTTTTCAATACAAAAGCATAAATGTTTTATATGTTTTATAAAAAAAGTAGTTGCCAATTAAAATTACGGAAAAGTATTATATTCAAAAACTGTTTTTAAAGAAAATTCACCTTCTAGAAAAGAAAATACGCAATAAGCGTATGGTTAATTAAGTGTGTTTACACTTTAAACTGAAATAAGATCCCATAAATAAAATTGACAATATTTATAAAGAAATCTCTCATACAAATCCAGATATTACCAACAATCCGTAACATAATTCGTCGATGCCGATAGTTTGTCAAATGTAATATACTAGTATCAGGAAGAAATAAACCTGATCACCTCTAGATTGTAGTCCATGCTCTATAAATTTAGAAGCCTCAAAACAGTACTTCCCTCCGACATCGAACCCATTCTAAATAATGTAATATTTAATATGTAGTAAATAAGATGTAAAAAATAAAGTTGTGTACATAATATACTAGCCGATATATTGTCGAACCAATAAATCAGTCGACCTCTAATGCCAACGTTCTTTAACTTGATTGATCTAAAGAAAAGGGACATACAATTATAATGAATAAGGTTGGCATAAACTAATAGTCCTCCAGGCTGTTGAGGTGTGAGCATCAACTCATAACTTCGTTATGTGCCTCGATGAATGGTTTTAATATTACTAAATTATTCAAGCTTCTTCTTCAACTAAGCGAAATAATGAATATTGGTTTCCTTGGTATAAACATAATTAGTGAGTAAAATAAAAATAAATATGAATAATAAATAACCATCAACCTATTTTTAATAAGGGGATTGAGCCCTGGAAACACGCTGTGATGTGACAAAAATACAAAATTGCAGTACATAAATAAACTATAAATCTTATTATTATTAATTATGGATAATAAATTCAAATATAATACTACTAACAGCAAGTAACATTATTCTGGTTCAGTCATTAATTTATTAATATATAACGTATACCTAAGAGTCACAACTATTTTTTTTTACAACGACTTCTATTTGTATGCAGAGTCTAACTTGTTTTTGTTTTTTTACTGCACCCCTTGACGCTTCCTTCCCCTTATTTCTATTCAATAATTATTTTCTCATTGTTGTTTAGCTGCCCTTCAATGAGATGGAGAATCAATAGGCACATTTGTTTTGTGAGCAAACACACAACAAGTACTTAATAATTATTACTTCCAAGAAGTGTTATTGACTGGCCTCATTATGTACATATAAAAAAGACCTTGTAGAGGAGGAGGCTTAGTTGTTTGTTTTTTATTGGGTCATTTATAGAGAGAGAGAGGGAGGGAGAGAGATGATAGGCAGGTGGTTAAGTATATGAAGAAGCAAAAGAACCTTTCTTGCAAACATATCAATATTATTATGATTATTTATCCTATTGACCCTAAAAATTAAAAATTGTTTACATGCATGTCTATATGCTGTATCAATTGCCGAGAGATGATAGACGGACGCATTGATACACAAATATGGTCTAATTTGTAATGCTTAGGGTGGCGAAAAACCTTGGTAAAAAGCACGTTCGCAAATGCAGATAATATTATCTGGCTCCCTGTTTTCTTTCGGATATAAATATAAACAAACGCTATGAAAGCATTCTTCGAACGGTGTTTAAATCCAGACATGATTAAGTAATTATTTTCCAAAACGGATGACACGTTTATAACAACATAAACGGCATGATTAATGCCATACTTCCACACATTAGTGCCTCCATTAGTAGAGATCCAAGAAAAAATACACTTTTTATGAAAGAGGTAAAAGATATGAAGAAGCGAGTTGTTATGTCGACATTTATTATTATGATACTGAGTAAGAGGTCTCTAGTATCTTCAAGTGTACAAAATATTTTTGAACTTTTTAAACCAACCAAATTTGAAAGTACGCAAAGACATATTCCACACCACACTAGGGATGCTATAAAAAATTCTAGACACTGAGATACAAACACACACTATATAAAGGTAATAAAATACTATTAGACATGAGGGGATCCAACAGTGGAGGATGGATGTGAGAATACCTTTATAGATCAGGGGGTTCATTTCACATCATGGACCAAATCGGAACTTATCCTAAGTGGGCTTCCAAGGAAGCAAGAACCTTGTTGTTCAAGCCTTTTAAGGTTTATTTTGGTAGGAATTTTTGATAGAGCGATGAGAGCTTTTTGGAGAAATTGTTTATAGGGAGATATTTAATTATCCTGCATGACAGATTTGGCAACTGAAGTATCCTTGTTCTAGCATAAGGAGCTAACAATAAATAGTTATTTGTATTTAGCTTTTTAACGATCAAGATATAAAAACATGCATTTCACCAGATCTAGCATAAAAGTAAAGAGTACATCTTTTCTTAATAATCAAAGTCTTAAATTATTTTGATGAAATTGGTTTTACGGGATACACTATGGTCTAAATGAGATAGAAAAGGCGATAGGCCAAGTGGGTCCTTACCAGTAAGTTCATGAGTCAGGTTTTACATTCAAGAAGGAGTGGTATAAGGTGGTCCTCAACATCAATGAAAGGATCACCTTTTGCTGACGTTTACACGTGTTTTTGGCAGTGGGAGATCGAAATTATAATAATTAGTGACTTACTAACAAGTGAGCTTCTGTGTTCTCATATAGCAAAGGATCCGCATTGGATTCTCCTTTGCTATGTCATAGCTGGAGGATAGCATCAAGCCCTACATAAATGATTTCCAGAGTCTCAGTCCCCTGAGGACCATATACCCCCAAAATGTCACCCCAACCCAACGAGACCTGCCCAAAGATAACTTGGAAAAACCTCTACCGTCTCCACCCAATGACTCGCACTCTAAAAAGAATATCAAGCCCTAGCTTTAATAAAAGAGAGAAGGTTCTCGTTTTATTCGAAGCCACTCTGTTAACTCTTTAATATAGCTCAATCAACTAAAAAGAGAAGAGCTCTTGTAAGTGAGCGTAGGTCTTTTGAATATTACAACTTGACTTTAAAAAAAGACTTCAATCCTTACATATAACACCAATCATAATCAACAAGAGCTCGAGCCGCCAAAGTAATGAATTGCATCCGTTCATATGCATGTCCGGGTGCCATAGTCCATGTGGACACTAGGTTGGATGATGAATCAATACTTATCGACCTCCTCCATCCCTCCCATTCACTATGATTTGCTAAAGCGCTCATCCTTCAAGAGAAATTGAGTTTTAATAAATAAAAAGACTCTACAACTTCAGCTAGTGGCTGCTTAAAATGAAGGCAGCTATGTAATACAGATTTTATCTTTCAGGGAAAGCGTACTACATTATACGCTTTTTATGGGATAACTTATCCCACATAAGTCTTAATTCACTAATACTTTTGGAGGATTTGAAAAATATCCAAACCCAGATAGGAACGCAATAAACTAAAAAATATCTGCTAACAAAACATACGTGAAGGACTTAGAAAAATTAATAACCCAGTTAGATTTGCATGATCTGGGCTGAAACTCCATCCTGAGTCTCCGAAAATGACATTTCATGTCAAAAATTAAATAGAAAATAAATATCAGAAGACTGGAGTCTTTGAATTGCTATTTTTTAGGGCTCTACCCAGTCACATCTCGGACCATAGTACTATATTTGGATTGTTTAATCGCCCCTAATGCCTCTTTGAACACCTTGAAAACTAAAAATCTCTTTGCTGGATTCATTTAATGCCCTTAAAATTTTAGCAAAATGTTAAAATGTTGCAAGGCACAAATGACATAGGGAAGATTTTCTTCGTAGGATACTTTGTAAATATGAAGAACACAAAAATATCTGAAGAAATGATAAACTTTTACTCCCAATTATACTGTTGTGGCCAATGTTTGGAAACTCAATTATGTGATTTCTGTTACAAATGGAGGCTCATCAAAGATCCAGCGAGTTGAATGCCGATATTAAAATTCGAACAGGATGATGAAAATAATAGTATAAACGTAATAATTTAAGGTTTTTTAACGGCATTAGACTATAATATCTTCAGGGATGAAATTTTGTCTTTCATAAATAATCATAATAAAAAATACAAAAGTCCAAGACCCTCTGGTTTTCCATTTGATTTCTATAAATTTTTTGTTGTCCAAATCTCTTCGACTCTTGAACAGTTTTCACTGATATCTTTGCGATAGGATTCATCCCAGTTGTGGTGTGTTGACATTGGTGCTGAAAAGAGACAAAAAAAGAGCAAATATAAATGACTATCGACCCATTTCATTATTACCTCCGCCGAAGGAAGTAGTTTTCACTGGCGTTGGTTTGTTTGTTTGTCAGCAGGATACTCAAAAAGTACGCAACGGATTCGGATGAAACTTTGTGGAGTTGTTGGAAATGCCAAAAGAAACGAGTGATTAAATTTTGGCATCTCTGAGTGCTTCTTTAAGATGCAAAATGAGCTAAATACTAATAATATTTCAAGTTAGCCTACTCTTCCAATAGATGCCGCTGTGCTGTGAAATCGGGTGCCGGGAGCGTCTTCCTCTCGGAATTTTCGTCGAGTGGAACCCTCCCCCGTCCCTCTACGCCGCCCCATCGTGAAAAATCCGCCTCGGAAGGCTCATAAGGACCCCGTGACGGCGGAGGTTTGCACTCTCTGAGTGTATTTATGCCTGTAGTTAAATACTTCATTCAAATACTCAATGGTATTTTAAACCAAATCATCCTGAAAGTTCTTCCAAAAATTATATCCTCCGATCAAAAAAGTTTATGCTTCATCGCCATATAGAAGATGTCCCTCGATCCATTGAAGACGCCATTGAGCATTGCCAAACCTTCGAAATTAATTATGCGGCCCTCATGGTCGATTTCAAGAAGGCTTTTGACATGCTTTCCTACCAGTTCATTGTTGATCAATTTTACCGTAACGGCCTAGGAAGAATTAGGAATTTTTCTCTAAAGATCACCGGCCAAGTTTGAAATCAACCGAGGAGCGAGACAAGGAGATTTGTTATCCCTGTTTCTGTTCATATTGTACATCAACGACCTGTATACAAATTTGTATTTCAAAAAAGTTGTATGTTTGTATAAACTATAAGTTGTATTCTGTCTGTTTATATATCTGTTAAATATCGCATTTAAAAAATATATCGTTATTTTACCTTATTAAAACTTGGTTCTTATTATTCTCGTTTATTTTGTAACATCTTGAAATGTCAAGGATCAAAATATTTGCTGGTTGACACGTACAGTCTATTGTAAACCAAAAAAATTATCTTGAGATTTTTTTATTTTAAAGCCTAAATGTTGATTTAGACTTTGATATCAAGCAATTATTTATAAATATTACTTCTAGCAAAAAAACAACAACCTATAAATCGGTTAAATATTACTAACAAAACTTATCATTATTCTAAAAATGTACTCCAGGAATAAGTTTTATAAATTTTACTAAATGAAGCCCTTAAGCCTCATTTTTGACTTTTATAAAATTAAGAACAAAAAATTCCGAACTGCATAGAACTTATGATTATTTCACATAAATTTGGATGTTAAAAGAATGTTCTAAAAAGCACGAGTATTCCTGGGAGTATCAAGTGTTCCCCATGTAACTTCATCTTTGATATATATAAAAAGAAATGAGCTATTTAAAGTAACGAGTTTTTTACGAGTTTTAATTTTATCCGAGTTACGAGTAAAAACTCGTAAATACTTGAGTATTTTTCTTACTACTCGCCCAAGCTCGAGTAGTAAATTTAAGCTCGTGACCCATCACTAGTAATGAGCTTTCGTCAACCCCATGTTAACCTCCTATAATAAGGCACTGCTCAAGGAATAACAACCTTTTCTTCCTTTTCTTTGTTGTCCACTTAAATAACTAGAAGCACTCAGAGAGTGCAAACCTCCGCCGATCCCCACCAAATGAACCACTTGGTCTTTTTGTAATTCCCAACCCTCTACGCACTGTCCCTTTAACTCTACATACTGCTCCTTTATTGTTTACACTCTAGAGGTACATGGAAAGAAAGGAAACTGACGTCATCAAAGAGGAGAGCACAGCGACATCTATTAGCAGAGTAGGCTAACTTGAAATATGTATTAGTATTTAGCTCATTTTGCATCTTAAAGAAGCACTCAGAGATGCCAAAATTTAATTACTTGTTCCTTTTGGCATTTCCAACAACTCCACAAAGTTTCATCCGAACCCGTTCCGCACTTTTTGAGTTATCCTGCTGACAAACAACAACACAAAACCAATCAACAAACCAACACCAGTGAAACATACCTCCTTCGGCGGAGGTAATAAATACTTTGTCTTGAAAGGGAACTAAAATGGATCCATTAGATGGATCTTCCCTTTGTTATTCAATCTATTAACCACGAATCCTTTTAATAAAGTCAATCAATATCGACTCTTCTCTTCTCAGGAGGATCAGCTGAACCCTAAAGGGTTGAGCAACCTTATCCACTGAACTATGAGCTTTTGCATTTTTCAAATGTATAAATATTTAAAATTTTGTATATAATATGTGTAATGAATAAAGACGTTTTATCTCTTCTCGATATGACTTCAATATATATGGATCAAACTACTACAATTTATACTTTGGTCAATAATCATTCTATAGATTTATGAGAAGTGAGTGAGTGAGTGAGTGAGGTAGTGTACCATCTTTATATATTAATATACTTACATATTATATAGATGCTAGTTGAGTGGAATCAATTACCCTGAGGCCTTTATCATGTTCTCATCAGGATCTGTTTTTTTATTATAATAATATTTACTTCGGAGACTGGAGTTATTGTTGTTATTATTGTTTTTATCATTATTATTCTTAGTAGACTACTACTGTAGAAGAGTAGAAAAATAAGTAATCATATAGGTAGGAGTCACTAACCATTTTTATTATGATTGTATAAATTGTTCCATAAATATTCTTCATATATAAATACATTATTTATTTTTCTTCAGGCTAAAAAAGAACTATATATATATATATACATATATTTATAATAATAATAAGTGTTCATATAATTTTCTATGCCTCTCCATACATTGACTGTTTACCCTCTAGGTAGATATTCTACCTCAGTTTCAATTGAGGAAAAAACTGGGACCACAAGTCCACAGATACTTTTGAAGGGAGAAGAGTCTTATTATTAATATGGCTAAATTGGTTGTTAAGTGTTGATAATAATAATAATAAGCATGAAGGCGAATCCCATTTGAAAGTTTGGAATTATGAAATTCTGTAACCATTTTTTCCACTTACAAATTATCCTAGATACCTTTTAGGAACATATATGTTCTGTGGGTGTCTTTGAGGGACTTAATCAAAATATATACACTTATTTAATTAAGTTGTTTGAGCACTTGATATCAATTATCCACTTCTTCCTTCAACATTAAACATTCTAGGGAAAATATTTGCTTAAGAAATTACCTGGGTAGACATTGAGGTGAAATAGGTCATCATGCTCCCTTCTCAAGCATATCACTCTTCACAAGCAAGTGATATGTGCTTTAGGCTTTAAGTGTATCTTACATAACTTCTTAGTCATTAGAATATGGATATATTAAGCCGTTTTGTTTATTTAACAATATTTAGTTCTTAATATATATTTCATAAACTACTTTCAAGACTTTTACAAAAATAATTTGATCCATACAGATAATTATTTTTACTACAATCTTTAGTAAAAGAAGACATTCATTCAAGATTCTTTTGTGTCTGATTTGGTGAGGACGGATTGGGCCTTCCGATTGGCGAAGATAACTCCTTTAGACCCATTAAAAATATATTTTAAAACCTTACTCTGTTGTGCATCTCAAATCGTAAAAAAGTTTTTAAAGCTCCAAATTATTAATCCAAGAATTTCTAAATATTTGAAAAAATAACGAAATATATAAATAATTATGAAATATCTCTTCCTAAAAATCAAAATGCATTCTCATTTTTACATCTGCACCAGATGTAAAAAAGGCGGTAAAACTTTGTTTCCAAGGTATTAATTGTTTTAAAAAAAGGAAAGAAATATATACAGAATAGCTGTGGGCAAGGAATACTAGAAGCTAACTGGAAGGATGACGTCATTAACGGGCACTCCCTTTATGCTCAAGTAAGGGCCATCATTATTAGTTCAATTGTAATATTTATTTCAAAAAACGTGGTTGTGTAGTGTTATTTTAAGTTCTTTATATTCTGTGTTTCAAAGTGGTTTACAAGTTATCTGCTTCTGTTGTAAACAGGGATATAATCATATGCCAAAGAGGGACTACTCTTTCTCAAACGATCTCTTTGGAAGCTCAAGAGTCACTTTGATATCCACAGCTTTCGCCTCAATCATCTGTCAGCCATTAATGCGGCCCTCTTGAACAATATCGCCTCTGTCTTTATGCCCACGGAGGCAGAAAGAGTCTCTGCTATCAGTTACCCGCTGCAGTCCAGGGCAGAGTCACTGTAGTCCTATCCCTCGTGGCATCCCTCATATATGATAAAGTCACAAAGCTCAACGGTATGGGAATCCCTGCAGATCATCTCATCGGGGACGACTATGGCCGGCAGCGGAAAATATACGAAAAGCTCCGTCTCCTCACGCCCCAAATCATATTCCTCTGCGTGACTCCCGAGAAGGTATCTGCCTCTCAGAAGCTCAATGGAGTCTCTCGAAGCCTTTATTCGCGGGATCCCCTCAAGCGATTCGTTATTGATGAGGCCAACTGTGTGTCTCAGTAGGGACACGACTTTCACTCGTACTACTAGCTTCTCCATAGGTTACGAAGGGATTTTCCCGAGTCTATTTTATGGCACTAACGGCCACCGCGACGCCCTGCATCCGAACGGACATTCTACATCATCTAAAAATGAAGTCTCTAAAATGGTTTCTCTCTTCCTTCAACAGACAGAATTTGGCCTATGAGGTCCAACCAGAGAATCCATCCAAAACTGCTATGCTGCCCTTCCCGTGGACTGCTACCGTGAAATGGCTATTAAGCTGCCTTGCTCCAAGAGTGAAATAATGGACATTGTTCATATGAAGGAGCTTTAATACAAGAGCTACGAGGAGGAACTTATCCCAATTTGCCAGAGCTTTTTAGACCAACGGTTGAGTTATTTGGAGGATAAGGAATACGCTGCATTTCTAAATAGCGAAGAAGGCTCTGGGATTTTCCGTATTTTAGCTCGAGCATCGAGTCTATTGGTGGATGGATGTCCAAGTCAAAGTAAGAGTTTCTAACTATTCATCAAAAATAAAAGTACCCTTTTTATCTTAAAGCAATTTAAAATATGAATGATTTTAAGATATATATATATATATATTAATCATAACTTTTTCATTTTATGAAATAGATTTTTACTTTATCACAATATCAAGCCAATAAATAAGTAAATAAGTATTAACTAAAAATTAAATATATTGAGTACATTGTCCAATTTTAATAGTATCGTAGCTATACGTAGCTTTTATTCTGTTATTGACTTTGTTTTTTGTAATGAAATGCATATTGCATCATCTGTTTTTAATTAAATGATGTTAAGGTAGTGATAAAACAGGATATAGTTACGCTATGACGTTAAATTTAATATCACCTAAATGTTTATAATTAATTCTTCATATTGTAATAGGGGCGGAAGAGGCAAATATTATCGGGGTCGCTGTGGCTGAATGTTATCTTTCCGTGGATGAAAAAAGTCTGGCTCGACCTCAAGCCAACCGGAACGCCCTCAAACGTAACGCCAGCCCCGCTAAAACCTCCTCAAGATCCTCTGATTTGAAACTCATGGCACCTCCGAAACTAGAAGTTTAATGAGGCTGTGTCGTTTCAGAGAAACAAAGATCGTCAGATATGAAATTTAATTTGAAAATAATTTTTTTTAGTTACAGTCTATTTCACAATGAAAACATATAATATTGAATTACTTGTTTGTAACTGTTAAACTATGTATCGTTTGTAAATAATATCATATTTACTATTGTGGAAACTTTGTTGATAAATAAAAAGCATTAAAATATATATCACACTCGTTATTCATAAAAAAAAATATAATATATACTTGTTTGATCGTTGAATTATAAATTATTGAAGAAAAATGACTCATTTACTAAAAAATACATAAAAAACTTTTAATTTATTGCTATGTTAATCAACGTATCATGGCCTTAACTTGGAAGCTACAATTTTCCCTTTCCTTTCCAGTTAGTTTCTAGTATTCCTTGGCTGTGGGAAATAGAAAATGAGAGAGAGAAAGAGATAACTAGAGATGGAAAGTCGAGGGATATTTTGGGCGTGTGAAAGGAAGAATGTCTGAAGGGTGCAATGAGTTCAAGCTCCTTGTTATCACTTTTCTCTCTCCTCTCTTGAGGAATATTTATTTCATTTATGAAGCAGGCCAAGTCGGCCAGAACAGAAGGTATTTATTTTATATTTGAATCTCTGTTTTTGCTTCTGTTCTATGTATATCCACAGTAAGAATTTGTGTCCGAAGATCAAAGAGTTAAAATTACTATTCCGTTAGATAAATAATGCCTAAAATAATGCCCAACTCCTGGATTGAAGCCAATGGTGGCTCCGACGTTTGGAGTTATAATGATGGCTCTGCAGATTTAGTGTAATCCTTGTCAAGCTATATCCTTTGGAGCGACACATGGATAGTAAGAATCACAGGATCAACTTTGGGAGATTCCGAGCTAATTTAATTAGTTTGGATAGTTCGTCCTCCTTCATAGATGATGTGACCAAACTTTTATCATCGTGTAATATCCCTCTGTCAGTCGTGAATCATCCAAATTTCATTGCCTTCATGGAAAAATATTGTGGACAAAGGCCTCCATCCCGCCCTACTATTAGAAACTATTTGAAATCCCAGAGCTCCAACATCCTGTCCCAGATCAAAGAGAATGCCCAAGGAAAAGATGTTTACATCTCATTGGAGGAGACAAGAGACATCAAGGACAGACCTATGACGGCTGTGTTGATGGGATCATTGGATGGTGATTATCCAAGCAAACCCTACTTGATAGACTTCATAAATGTTGGATCCTTGAACCATTTAAAAGTCTTCAATTTGGTTCAGAAGAATGTTGACCACTTTCTTGGGCCGGATTACCAGGCGAGTCAGTTAAAGCTTTTATTTCGGATGGGGCATCGTATTGCGTCAAGGCGGCGGGCGAACTGAAGAAATCCTTCCCTGAAGTAATCCATGTGACATGTTTGGCTCATGGATTCCACAGACTGGCCGAGTTTTGACGCAATGAGAACCCTGAAGCTAATCTCTTCGTTGGAGAAATGAAGAAGCTATTACTGCTTTCCGCCTCTAGAAAACGAAAATTCACTGCTTCTCTCCAAGTTCCCATGCCACCTTCGCCTGTAATTACGCGATAGGGAACTTGGATAAATCAGTGAGTTATTACTGGATTCACTTCTCTGCTATAAAAAATCATCAACGAGATGGATGATGAATGTCATCCTTAATAACACTTAAAGATCTGGTGAATAAGGAGTCCTTGTGGAAGGAAATAAATTCCATCCATGAGGATATGGATGGGATACTAACCCTCATCAAGGCGCTGGAAGAGAGGCTTCCCCTCATGATTAGCTCAACACTAGTCGAAGATGCAATATTGGACATAAAAAACCTACCTACAAGGAAAAAAAATTACATAAATTTTGTCTAAAAACGTCGGATATTTTATTAAGAGAAACTGTAGGTGTAAATAATTCAAATTGTAAATTGTGATGCAGAACGAGTTTTTAGTGTCTATAAAGATTTATTGTCATGGAAAAGAACGCGTCTTACCGAAACAAATATTAACATATTATGATTCAGCGATGGAATTCAAGTTTGTCTATGATCTGTAAATAAATCTGTAAATTAATCCGTAGAACTAATTACTTATATTTCAAAAAATGAATTATTCATGCATACGTAAGTAGGAAACACCAAAACATAGAGGAGTTTTGAGGGAACGGTGGAGTCTCTTTTGGGGTGTTCTGAAGGAGAGTATAAATAAGGTGAGGAATGATAACACTGGCCAACAGCCAAAAAAGGTCGGACTAATTTTCCGTAATTCTTATAGAGTTTTATCCACTGATTCCGAATATGGTATTCATTTTTCAAAGTTAGTGATAAATTCAGAGCTAAATGGATTTCAATTTTTCAGCACTTTTTCGATTCAGAGCCATTATTGACATACAAGGACTGAAGTATAGACAAAATAAATAGCAATGATTTGATAGAGCTTAGATCAAAGTACTCATTTCAATTTTTACTTCGTCTCTGGCACATTTAAACTTTAAAATATATGTCATTTTGTACGAAAAATGAAGGGTTTTTCTTAGAGACTCACTGTTCCTCACTGCTCCTCACTCAAAGGTCTTACATGATTAAAAATTGATATGAATATGAAGAAAAAATATCAAGCTTTAATTTGATATGCTTAATATTCCATAAAATGCCTTATTTTAATCAAAATTAGCAAATGAATATTTTTTAAATCCTCTCCATTTTGCCCTTTTTTAGAGAAATTCATAAGTCACCCAGTGAGATAGAAACAGAGAGAGAGAAACTGACGTCACAACGTATGTAAACAATAAAGAGTAATTTTCCTTCTTTCATTGGAATTTGAGTGTTTTTTCCCGGAAATCTTCCGAGGATCCAGGATTCCTAATGAGTGGCCTGCCGGCTGTGCCGTCGTACACAACATTTGTGAGAAGAATTCATCGTGACACAGCCTCGGATCAAGCATGGAGCAAGGAGTGGAAGCTTAGGAGGACATGACTCCCCAGAGGGTGCTTAGCCTATTCTCTTTGCATCAAAGAGGATGATGAGTCGGAGACAGACAGACAGACCCTCAAGGACATTACCCCCCTCCTCCTCTCTCTTCCTTAAGGCTGGTTGGCTGGCTCATTCCGTCTGCTCAAAGAAGATGACGTGTCGGGCACCCCGGAGGGAGGGAGGAATGGACTCCCGTGAGAGAGAGAGAGAGAGAGTCATTGCCTTTGTCCTGTCTACCTACTAGCCTATTCTATCGGGGAGTCTCCTTTTCAAGTGAATCCATCGTTTTTTGCAGCAGAAAAATGAATTACTTACGTTTTCGTTTGCAAAATTCACCTTTTATTAACTATGCAAAAGATACAGCGGGACGACCTCCCTTCCAGTCACCCACCCACGTCCTTCAAACTCATAGCCGCCGCCCCGAGGGCCCAAGAGTGTACTTCCAAGATAAAAACAAGACATCCAACAACACAATCCTTTCAACAGCCACAAATCACAATGATACACATAATTCATTTATGAAACGCGCAGTTGTCTGCCCACCGATCCGTCGCCGTCCTTTATTCCGGGGGGGGGGGGTCCACCTGCCCTACATCCTCTCATACTGAAACAGAGCACCATTTCAACAGTAGCCGCACGGGCATGCCATGAAGATACCACACAAGCAACCCTGCATGGACCTGGGGAGAGACTCCCATCCCCCACACACTCTAGAAGGCGGACCAAACACCACCACGCCCTCGTCTGCATTGGCCTCACTCTTCACGTCACTCTGAATCCATACTTGGGAACTAAGCAAAGACTTTCCAACACCCTCAGGTGGAAGCCATCTCCCCCATGGGGCCTGAGTCCCTACGGAGCGCTATGGCATCCGCTCCACCAAGGACGACCTCCTCCAGATGATTTAAAAGTGGACAGGGACATCGCAAAGGCCGAGTCACAAATCGTCAATCTAACCCTTCCCAATAAGCATTCCATTTACATTATGCCCTCCGGGAACAACGCCTGGGCACCCGACGGGCCATCTGCTAGAGACAGACATCAAGCAACTTTAAGAACAGAAGCTGGAGAACTAGAAGATGCATTCCTACGCTGTAATTGTGACAGGATTTTGGAAAGTTCTTTACACTACGTGTTGTCCACCCAGCCGCCCGCAGGACCTAGCCTTAGCCACGGAGCTGAAATGAGCTAGTCTTTAAAGAAATAGCAATCGTACAAGAACTGTTACAATTATCTTCAAATCATTGGGACAGCAAATTTAAAACCTGATTGTCGCTCATTGAACTTGTTTGATATGTAAGGTGCATGAAAATAAAAAGGAATTAATTACATTGTAAACATTCTTTTAACTTATAGATTGTTGCCTAGATTTCAACAGCTTATTTAGTGGTTTTGCACTGCTGAATCCCAAATGCCTTCGGATCTGGATGGCAGTATGGTGAAGATTTGATCAAATTATACCCCAAAGTTTCTACTAAATAATTATCAATGTTAAAAATAATTATTAAATCGTATGAAGCATTAAAAAGGATTTTTTGATAGAACTTTTACATTTGTATACTTTGTTTGTCATGATAGCCCTCATTTGCTTTCCTTTTAGATGTTCTAATCGGTTGTTATTAATTTTTAATATGTGCTGAAAGGCTTATCAGGCTGGGAATTTTTTAAACTAAAATGCTCAATGATGTCAAAGTACGTAATTCCTCTTCTACGTTTTATATGTACATATATTATGTGATGTAAATTTTTTGAGGCTGAATAAAAAAACCAATAAATTACTCAGTAAACTATTTATTTTTTAATTCTTGATAGTGACTTAGATTTCAACAACTTATTTAGAAGTTTTGCACTGCTTAATGAGGAAATGATATCCGTTTATCTTCATCAGGTCAGGTTTTAATGCTAAATTGATTTTAAAGAGCCATTTTGTGACAAAAATTCATAACATTTTTGTTTATTATCAGCTGACTTTTCATGTGTATCGTCCTATATTTTTAAAATAAGAAAAAATGATATTTCAACAACATATATTAATTATCTGATTGTATATTTTAAACTGAATTATGTCCATTAAAAATTATAAATACGTGTAAATTACATGTTGCCATTTTTTAGCACCGGGATAAAATAAGTATGATAATAATTTAGTTGAGTTAAATAATTTAAGTGTTCCTATAAAATATAAGAATAGATAATATTTTTGAATCGAACTAGATCATTTAATTCCTTTTGGGAAAATGGATGTGGAGTATCATCTTCAAAAACCATTTCTTCTTCTTCAGGGTCTTCAAAACTTGAGGCATCTTCGTCACTAATGTTAGGAAGTTCTTCGAAGATAGGCACTGGAATTTCTTCACTGTGGGCTACAGGACGGCGTGCTGATAGAACATCAGGATATTTGAGGCTGTCCCGCTTCTTTCTGTTCATCCCACTCAAATCAATAGCGCAAAAGTAGCAGTCTGTGATATGGTTTGTTGGCTCCTTACAAACCATGGGAATTCCAAAGTTCAGACTTTACTCGCCATTTGTCCATCGACGTAGAGTTTCGGTGCATGCCCGCTGTATCTTTTGAATAGTTAATAAAAGGTGAATTTTGCAAACGAAAACGTAAGTAATTCATTTTTCTGCTGCAAAAAACGATGGATTCACTTGAAAAGGAGACTCCCCGATAGAATAGGCTAGTAGGTAGACAGGACAAAGGCAATGACTCTCTCTCTCTCTCTCTCACGGGAGTCCATTCCTCCCTCCCTCCGGGGTGCCCGACACGTCATCTTCTTTGAGCAGACGGAATGAGCCAGCCAACCAGCCTTAAGGAAGAGAGAGGAGGAGGGGGGTAATGTCCTTGAGGGTCTGTCTGTCTGTCTCCGACTCATCATCCTCTTTGATGCAAAGAGAATAGGCTAAGCACCCTCTGGGGAGTCATGTCCTCCTAAGCTTCCACTCCTTGCTCCATGCTTGATCCGAGGCTGTGTCACGATGAATTCTTCTCACAAATGTTGTGTACGACGGCACAGCCGGCAGGCCACTCATTAGGAATCCTGGATCCTCGGAAGATTTCCGGGAAAAAACACTCAAATTCCAATGAAAGAAGGAAAATTACTCTTTATTGTTTACATACGTTGTGACGTCAGTTTCTCTCTCTCTGTTTCTATCTCACTGGGTGACTTATGAATTTCTCTAAAAAAGGGCAAAATGGAGAGGATTTAAAAAATATTCATTTGCTAATTTTGATTAAAATAAGGCATTTTATGGAATATTAAGCATATCAAATTAAAGCTTGATATTTTTTCTTCATATTCATATCAATTTTTAATCATGTAAGACCTTTGAGTGAGGAGCAGTGAGGAACAGTGAGTCTCTAAGAAAAACCCTTCATTTTTCGTACAAAATGACATATATTTTAAAGTTTAAATGTGCCAGAGACGAAGTAAAAATTGAAATGAGTACTTTGATCTAAGCTCTATCAAATCATTGCTATTTATTTTGTCTATACTTCAGTCCTTGTATGTCAATAATGGCTCTGAATCGAAAAAGTGCTGAAAAAATTGAAATCCATTTAGCTCTGAATTTATCACTAACTTTGAAAAATGAATACCATATTCGGAATCAGTGGATAAAACTCTATAAGAATTACGGAAAATTAGTCCGACCTTTTTTTTTGATTTTTTGTTGGCCTGTGTAATCGACGTAGGCAATTGGAGAGGGACAGCTGACTATTTTGTTGTGATGTCACAGCTGCTACGCTTGATTTCTAGTTCAGTTTGTATTGTAAAGCGAAAATGCCATATTATCGAGGAAGTTACCGTATTGTGGAGGATTTTAGTAGAGCGTTAAAATATCCATCAAAAGATGTAATATATGTGTGTCAAGAGAGTGAAAACGTTTAAGAAGATTAATTAATTCATGCAATAATAGAGTGCCAAAAGAATCTAACTTAATTTTAAAAATATCTATGGCTGTAATAAAAAATATTGTATTGAAAAAAGATAGTTAGGTCTTTCAAAATCTTGATTTTGATTCCTCACCGGAATCCAACCATTTATTGTCTCTCATTAAACAGATTTCAAAATGTTATAAGTATAAGACTGTTCCATTTAGGAAAGAAAGAAAGTAAGGATATTCAAGGAACAAGGGTGCGAAGCATTCTTACTAATCTCATTCAATTTAAGCATCAATAATTTGGTATATGGTCATTAATATTTTCAAAGACCAAACTATATGTTACTGTAAAATTAATTAACATAAACTATTTATTGTAAAAATGTATAATTTCAACAGCTATTAGAAACATTGTATATATTCATATCAGTATTTATTTTTGTGAAATATAAAATATTTTCTGCCTCTCTTCTATATTTTATGATAATTAGGTGACGAACTTGCTTCCACAACACAATCATACGCACCCTGATCGAATAATTTTATGGAGTAAGACTTCTATTTGTCAGATTGGCTGATAGTTTATTTAAGTATAACTTAGAAGATATATTTTGTACTAGGTATCATCAGTCCATATTAAGTCTTAGATTAAATATAAATCAACTGTCTTGAAGGTCTAATTGAATACTATTTGAAAACACCTTTCGACTCTAGAAAGGTTATTATGTTATTGCGGAAACTAAATGCTTTTAAAGGAATAAAGGCAATTGTATAGTTAGCAGTGTTTTAATTTTTATTTATTTAAACAATTTAATTTTCCCCTACTAGAAAAGCGATACATAAAACATACGAAAAAATCGATTAGGATATAGGGGTAAGCTACACCATCGAGGGGGTTCCGCCATGCATTAAGAAAGTCGATGAAGATAGTACACAATAGAGATCCCAATAAGATCTAAAAGCTCTTAAAAGATAAGATACATTATCTTATACGGAACGGAAGCAAACAAAGTGTATGTGACTTTTCTCGAATCTTTCATTGTTAATTCCAGAACAGCCAAGGAATGTCCCGAACTGCCTAAGCATATTAAAGTCCTCGCTGTCTGCCCCTTGGCGTGGCGGTTTCAGAGATCTGAAGAAAGATATAGCTCTCCGGTGTCCTTGATTACTCGTCGGTTCCTAATTTAGTCATGCCACTCAATGATCTATGCTCATTGACGATAATTAGAGCCTCAGCTATGCTGAAAAACAAATAAAATATTTAATATCATATGTCTGAATGATTATTAGTATTGAGGATGCCATTGAATAACTTACAATAAGTCAGTTTATACGAGAGATGATGATTTTTTCCTCAAAAGGAAGACCTGTTGCTTGCTCTCCGTTTTGACTGAAGAACCATATCTTGGAATTAGCAAAGAAGTAAGGAATGGTCGTCTTTTAGGCATTCAACTTAGTCGTTGGCTACATGATCCGTGGATGAGTCTCAATCCGTGCCTAACAGTCCTCCTCGCTATGGAGGATTGCACGTGCCTCCCCGCGAGGACTATCTTGATGTACTTGATTCACTCCTCCCAGATGAATTCTGAAGGGAGAATTCACTGTCCTCAGTCATCATTTTCGGCGTCAAGTTGGCCTCAATATGCTAAAAGAATGAACCTGATTAGAAAACAAGCCTCGTGGGTAAACCAGCAGTGACAAGGAGGTCATTCAACAACTCACAATAAGAATAGGCCAGTCCAGCTGAGAGATGAGGTAGGGAGTTCCCCTTGTCCAAGAATCCTGTGGAATAAGGGACTCCGGACACAAGAAGGTAACTGCATGTCAAGTCTACTCCTTCAAAATAGAAAATATCTCAAGTATTTTGTTACGAAAAATATATAATCTACTTCGATCCAAATAATATGAACTTATTATAATGAAGAAGCGTCCGTACGCGTAATGCACAATAAACTGCGCGCCGGTGAATATCACCATTCTTTTCTACATTTCTTTATCGGCGAAGCAAAATATGAATGAATTACATATACGGGGGAAATGTAGAAAATACATCATATGTAACAAAAACAACAACTTAAAAAATAGCAAAATATGCACTTAAAAGGTGACATTACAAGTGTTTTGGCTCCATTTAATATTTGCATATTTTTTGCTCCGACACTAGGCACAACACTTTTTAATATCGCCATTCCTTATCAAATTAATCCCTAATTTGTGATTGTCGTTTATGCAATGTTGAATCGGGCAATGGTGGTCAAAGTTGCTTTGTATTATAGGGATCGGGGACACATCGCTAAGTCGATTCCAGTTGCGATAAAAGGTTGACTTTAATTCTTAGTCTGGGATCCTTTCTCATATGAATTATCATAATACACCTCCAGGGATCAGCTACTTAATCACCCCACTCAAATTTTCAAAAAGTTACATGTACATCTTCATTCTAAAACTATTTTATGAATTCATATTTGAAGTATATTTTGAAGATATCTTATCTGAGATAAAATATCTTCAAAGTATGTATAAAAATATAAACCTTATATGCCAAACTGAGGTTAGTTAATTGGCCTAGCAATATTTTAATATCTAAATATTAATAAAAAATTATAATCCTAGTTTAATAAGACTACAATAAGCTATAACATAAGGAACTAGCTAATATATCAGTGTTTCTTTTTGCATGCGCATGAAATGCACCAAATCAATAGAAACAAGTGAATGCTTCTCTTTGAAACAAATGTCGTTTAACTGTCATCAAAATAAAACTATGAGATTGAAATGATTAGGATATATATTCCTTGCATCTGCTTTATTGAAGGGAGTTAACTACATACCCTTTGATTCATCTTTAAAAGGAACTCCTAACAAAGATGTTCTGAAGCATGCTAATCACATCATTATGAGGCTTAGACATATAAAGATCACAGTTAATCCCCACTTAAGCTATATTGACAGCTACAGATAGGGCCACATCTGTTGATGTTTCCAGTCTAACATATATATCTTAATTATTGCTTATTAATTCTTATTTTGTGACATCATATGTGACATGAATGATAAAACCCGAAAATTAATGCACCATTGGAGTTTGATATATAGGCTTAAACTGATATAATGGATAGCTAGAATAAAGTAACGGAGCAACTTTTGGAAAAGAAGAAGTGCTTATTTGTTTTAGCATCCCTTCATATTAATTTATTCTCTTTATTCTGACGGTATGGAAAAAGGAAATACAATATAGTTACCAATTGTACTTATCTAATTTTTTTACACATTCACCCATTAATTTATTTTAGAATGTTCCCAATGTAAGAGGATTATGGATCATGGATAAACAATTGACCTCATTGATAAGTATCGTTCATCAATCATTTGAGCGGCCCCTTGGTTTGAAACCCACAACTGCTAGAGGGCATATCCACGGTGGGCTTCTACTCTCAAAACA
The DNA here is from genome assembly GCA_013387185.1 of Caligus rogercresseyi. NCBI lineage: Eukaryota > Metazoa > Arthropoda > Copepoda > Siphonostomatoida > Caligidae > Caligus > Caligus rogercresseyi. The sequence continues at coordinate 21,032,457 of CP045894.1, forward strand.
ATATAATTGTTGACTTATTGAACAATTGAAGTTACATGAATTTTACTCATTGACCCATAATTAGATTTATATTTAGGATTTTTTTTTGGCCCCAGACCTATTTATCATAAATCTCCCTTCTGTCACATGTAAAGGATCCTTCTAATATTTTATACATAGGTTTCTTTGACAACATTTTAATTTACTCGAATTAAATCGTCAAGGAGGCACACACACACATATGTATATATATATATATATATATATATATATATATATTTGTGTGTGTGTGTGCCTCCTTGACGATTTAATTCGAGTATATTAAAATGTTGTCATATATATGTATATATATATATAGAGCTGCCACTACAGAATGTAAATCGGTATTCGATACTACCGACGGTAAATTTCAAATATCGAACCAATAATACGATATTCGGTAGAAACTACCGAATCGTACCGATTGGCAATCGATACGGGATATTTGAAAGTATGACTTTTGTGACATTCACATAGAGACATAAAGATAAAGAGAGCTTATTCCCTTCAATAGCAGAGAAACATTGTTCAACTGTCGCTTTGCCCAAGCGCTCCCTTGTTTGAAGAACTTGAACTTCGAAATAAATAAACAACTATAACTTATAGTAATATTGAGCAGATACATAAATATACATTCAATATAAGCTTATTCTATGTATTGAATACTAGAGTACTTGAAAGTGCATTGAATATCGGACAATAAGAGACAGTAAGTGAAAAAAAATCTATAGCCCTCCATTTCCTACAAAATCCAAATACATATATAATTTATATAAGATTAGTATGTATTAAATTTCAAATAATCTATAATAAATTATAACAAATTATTCACTTTTTGTCCTTTGTTATAATTTTTTTGAAATTAAATGCATATGAAGAAGTCACAGAGCAGATACATAAATAAATTTCTCTCTCTTTCTAATCTACCGTATCGAATATCGATCGATACTGTAGATATACCTATGATAAAATCTACCGAATACCGATATCGATCGGGTAGAAGGTATATACCGAATACCGAACCGGCGGTAGATTTTTCTACCGAATCCCAGCTCTGATATACGAGTATATATACATATATATATATATTAAAACAAATAAAGCTACATCTGAAGCTTCTTTCTAAACAGAATGAGCAAATATTTTTTTTACAGCACACGATCAAGTATGTAGAATTGCTATGTACAACTTGTATACACAAAATATACATAGGACTCTCTCCACTCAATGAATGCCTTTTGCTTTTACATAGTAGGAAGAAGAAGAAGAATAACACATGCATGACTCCAACGAAGATTTATAGTTCCATTGCAAAGTTGTGGCACAACAGCCCGAAATGCCGTCTTTTCCTGTATTATCATAACATTCTCGATGGACTTTTTTCCCTTTTTTTTCTTAAACCTTTAAATAATATAATAAACTGAAAAAATTACTTATTCTATTGCGTAAAACAATTCAATTACATGCATTATTACTTAAAATCCTTATATTGTGAAATTACAGGGTTCTTTAAAAAAATATGCTTATATTAAAATCAAGCATAGAAAAGGAAATTGATTTATAATAATGTTTTGTAAATCCTCTTGTGACAATAAAAATAAACAACCAATATGGTGATATATAGTCATATATTTATTATCCTTGAATTAATCAAGTTCCAATGTCTTTGTTCAGGATCATATAGCTTTAAATAGACTATTACAGCTTGTAGCCTATATCTTTCGATGGAATTTGACTGACCATTGTAGCATTAGAATGTGCCCATCAACCATAAGAAATTTTTATCCATGCCCTCAACAGTGAGATTTGATCATGTTTCCACTTAACAAATACCTTCTTTTGCTTTTTTAAATAGAATAAATACTTTTTTAATATAAAACATTCTTCCTAATTAAACAAAAATAAACCAATTTATTGAAAAACTAAGCAATGCAACAGACATACAGAACATCCTCGTGCTTTATGCATGTGATTTATCTAGAAAAAGAAGTCGGCAAATAGTGTTTGTACATTTTTGGACGCCATTTTTCTTTGAAAATGGGCATTCGTTTTTTCGTTGACGGGTCATAGAGATGTGAATGTGTATAATATTATTAAATAGAATCGTTATATTTTTGACTTGTATATCCTTTATCTTCTTCCTCTGTTCTGATTGAATCATTCTCTTTATGTTAAAAAAAAATAAAGAAACAAAAAGAAAAATTATTCTACAATATACATATAATGTAGCTCAATTAAGTAAACTGTCAAATATGATATATGAAGATTGTTATTATTCTATAAAACAATTGAATTAAATAATGACTCTTAACTTAATCATGAATCAAAATGCCATTCTCTTGAACTGGATAATTTCCTACAATAATTGTGAGTGTAATATTTATAATGTTTTAATCAGCTAGAATAGGCTGGTCTAAAGACATCGCGTGCTTTAACCCGTGGATGCATGATGGGGTCATATTGACCCCAACAGACGTTTGAACTCTTCTAACGTAATATTTTTAATAAATTCGGTGGGTTAGTTTTTTGTGACTTTTATTAATTTATTATGCTGCTTTTTTTCCATAAGTTTATTAGTTTTGCCATATAGATTTTTTAGCATCTGTGCATGAATGGGGTCAATTTTGACACCATATTTTTTACGCTATACAGTATCTTCCAGAACAAATTTTAAAAAAATGCCATCAAACTTATTATACACTTTTTAGAACACATAATTTTGGAACTTTTCTACAATCTTTTTGATCGAAATTTATTGACTTTTTAGACCAATTATTTTTCTTCTCACATCAATTTTGATGGGAAACAAAAAGAGATGCATCTATACTTCTATATGATAAGGTCTTACATGAAGAAATATAACATGCAATAATTTCCTTACTAGTTCAAAACTGGCAAATTAACTGAAGAATAAAAATATTTCATTGGGTGGAACAATGAGAAAACAAAGACGAAAAGCACCGAAGGAATTCCATGAAGTCAAAACAAAGAAAGTATTTAGTAGTGAGAGGTGTATATAAAGTAAAAATCAAGCAGTTGGTCAATTATGGGATCCTCAGTATGGCCCTCCAATATTTGCAAAAACAATGTCCGTCAATAGACTTGAAGAAATAAGAAGGCCATTAAGATCTGATAACCCAGACACTCGCCAATGTAGACTTCTACGCAACAAGCTCCCTCCAGTTAGTTTACTCATTGAGGGTTGTACTGAAAACTCAAAACGCTGTTATAACCCATCTGAAAATATAACTGTGGACGAACAATTATACCCGTTCAGGGGGCGTTGTCGGCATATACAGTATATGCCATCAAAGCCAGCAAAATATGGTTTGAAATTTTGGATCTTAGCCAACTCAGAAAGTTATTAAATATCAAACATTGAAATGTATACTGGAATGGACTCGACAAGAACGTAAAATTTAGGAATGCATGATGTTACCTAGCTTATTGAAAATTTAGATCTTTCAGGAAGAAATATAACATGCGATAATTTCTTTACTAGTTTAAAACTGGCAAGGGAACTGAAGAATAAAAATATTTCATTGGTTGGAACAATGAGAAAACAAAGACGAGAAGTACCGAAGGAATTCCGTGAAGTCAAGACAAAGAAAGTATTTAGTAGTGACTGCAAATTAACTGAGGATGTAATCATGCTCGTTACTTACAAGGCAAAAAAGAACAGAAATGTTATTATGTTATCCTCTCAACATAATAACCACATAATTCACAATGATCTAAAGAGAAAACCTGAGGTCATATTGTATTATAACAAAATTAAGGGTGGAGTGGATTGTGTCGATGAAAGAATGGCAACTTATAGTGTCAAATATTCAAGTAGAAGATAGCATGTTCCTGTATTTTGTAACATCTTGGATTTATCCTGCTATAACACAATTATTTTATACATAAATGTTAATAAAGGATACCAAGATGGAAAAAGTCACAAAAGAAGATTATTTCTGGGGGAACTTGGATTGGCTTTGAGCAAACAATATGGAGATTCGAGAAATACAAAAGTTTCTACCTCAAATGTTTTAGTTCCTTCATCTACAAAGAAAAGAAGTAGATGCGCGTTCTGTCCACGGGATAGGATAGAAAACATTCTTCGTTTTGCCAAAAATGTAATTCGTGTTTATGTAATGATCATTCGATAATTTTTTGCCCTCCTTGTGAAAAATAAAAACTATATTTTGTTGTATGAAAATTATTTATGAATATATGATATGGGTTATGTTTATTTGTTATAGTTTAGAAAATAAATCTAAAATATTAACCAAATAAGAGTATGTTTTTAACTTGGGGTCAGTATTGACCCCAGCCATGCAGAGTACAAAAATGTCATGCATCCACGGGTTAATATGTTATAAACAGGGCTGTAGGAATCTGGTAAATACGCTTTCTGGGCATAACCGACCTTTTAACGCATATAACGCAAATTTGGCCTTTTTCTGCATATTTATTGCATATTTTGAAAAAATTTAGAGGAAGATATATATATTATATTCAGTATTTACGGGTCTAAACTTCCTCACAATGGTGCCATGAGAAGAAGAAGACTGTTTCTTCGTGGCTACAAAACAGAAGAATAATGAATTCCCGCCCGATTGCCTCACTCCAAACTAAAATTTCTTTTGTCTGACCAGCGAACCAGTCTAACAAAGAGGCATGTAAAAGATATGGTCATTCTTCAGTGGAACTATGATTACAAGACATAATTTTTATTTTTTATTTAGAATATACATTATTTTCCAACATAATAAAGCGGTTTTTTTTTTGCTCATTTAACTTTTTTTCGCATATTTTTTCGAATATTTAGTCATTTTTTCCAGGATATTTCTGGGCATATAGGGTATTGTTTTTGTTCCATATTCCAACAGCCCTGGTTATAACGCTATTTAATAACGTATACTATTATAAGAAAAAACGAATGGTGATTAAAGACAAATGGGAAACTTTTATGAACGAACACACAAAAATGATTAGATACATTGCTTAGTTATTTATTTTGTGTGCTCGCCCCGTACAGATCATTAACGTCGTTCCATAGGCCAATGTTGGCCTTGTCCTGGTATCAATAGTGGTGGTCTAAAACCCTTAATGCAGCTGGTGAAAGTGACGTTTGTCCAACTACATAGTATACTGGACGATTGAGCTATGGCATGGCTACAACTCATCAAACTCGACCTGGCTATGAGCTCTATAACAGTTACGTGTTCTTCCTAACTAGAAGCACCTTGGACACGTCATTGACTACTCATATAAAACGGCCTGTCATCAATGGGTCCATAGTTATAAGTATTACATGGAATGCAAGACAAGAGTTGTTTTGAACTTTTCCAAGTACAATTGACTAGTTCAGGAGGACGAGAGTGAGTGCCACAATGCAATTGTATTTGTAAGCAGAAAATTATTTCTTATCCCATGAAAGTGACAGGAGATACCAGTAAGAATAGCAAATTGTAGTCAAGGACCTTAACGTTATCCTCAGCATCAACTGTGACCCCATTGACCAAGGCTGATATTTACTATATATATATATATATATCAGGAAACGACCGGGGACACCTTTTTTTCGCCGGAACCCGGGCCTGGCCGTGACTTAAATTTTCAAGCCGGGCCGTGCCAAAACCGGGCCCGGACTTAATATATATTTTCGTTCCTTTGACATTCTGTGATGACGTTTTTTTTTTAGAAAATAATTTCCCAATAATAGTGACGACGTTTTTGAAAAGAATCTCCAAAAAACAAGTGACGACGTTTGTTATTAGAAAAAAATATTTTCGAAAAATTCCTTTCTAAAAAAAAAAATTGAAATGACAAACGAAATATTGAAAAAAAATTGAAGTCCCGGCCCTGTGTATGAAAAACCTGGGACACCGGACGCTCAAAAACAGCCGGTACTCGGTCGTTTCCTGATATATGTACATATATATATATATATATATTAATGTTTAATTATTTTCAGTCAAACTATCGTTTTCTATGAAAAAAAATAAAATATTTCAGAAAGTTTGTAGTAGTTAAAGTCTTATTTTGTGAAGAATGATTAGTCATTCAAGGTAGAAAACTCTAGAGTACTTTATCATAATTAGAAACTCTTAACATTATCATGATTAAAGCACATAGAACTTTTTTTTATTTACGATGAATATTTCTGTTCCTGTTTCTTATTAAGAATCCATATTCCATCAATTCTATTATTAGGAGAATGATGATGAATGGTATATAAATTGCCCGCTAGGTGATGTTCAATGCATTTCTCTTGTTACATCCAAACTCCAACTCTTTTAAATGGGATTCCCGCCAATTCTATACATAAACTACAACAAAAATATTTAGCTAATGTATTAATTACAATAAAATGGAAATGTGTATTATTACTTATATTTCGAAATGCTCAGGAGCGATTTCGGATTTTAAAATGCTTAAGGAATTAATCAATTTATAAGAATACCATAGTGACCCAATAAATAAGCTCATCTGATTCGAGTAACTTCATAAAAGTGAGGTTTCAGAATGCATTAAGTTGCATTAGATGGGAGTAGTGCAATACACGTTTTATGCCTATTAACTTAATAAAGTTTTGCATTTCTTTTTTCCTCATGAGTAAAAAAAACTTTGTCAAGGACATGATGATACATGAAATGCAAAAGAGTCCATTTTGCATTTTCTCTGCCATTAAAAAGTAAAGAATATCATTACAAACTTGTGGAAAAGGATAAGTTGCCGCGTAATTTCAAATGTACTTATTCGGAAATAGTCTTGTTATATACAAATATGATTGGGTCTTCCAAATGGAATATATCATCTCGAGGGGATCCTTTATGCTTCTAGAGTTAAGGGAGTTCCTCTTCCCCAAGAGATTCATTGATTGGCGAGAAGAAGCTTTGAAATCCTATCAATAGAGCCGATTCCGATAGAGGAGTTGTTTTGTTTTACCCATAGAGATAAAATATATTATTCCCTTCATTGTATTTTTGTGTCCAATATATCAAAGTAAATTGTACTACGTCATCGTAAGCTAATCATAGAGATATAATCTATCTCTATGATCAGCTTACGATGACGTAGTACAAATTACTTTGTTTATAATGGGCACAGGCAACAGCTGAACAATGTTTTTCTGCTATGAAGGAAATACGCTCTCTATATCTTTACATCTCTATGTGTTTATCTCGTCTTTTAAAGACTTCTTGATCCTTTTTAATATTTACCTGTTTTATCCCTACGATTACATTATTTTAAAAGTAGTTTTATGAACGTTAACTATAATATTGCTTAGTTAATTGTATTTGAAATACAAATACATAATAAAAGATCATTGTAAATGTAATTTTACATGACAATATATTTGTAAGCTGATGGGTACAATTTAGGGTCTTCTGAATTCACAACCTTGGTTTATTATTTATTCATCATGAATAATTGTTTTCTCCCTTGGCTGTAAACAATAATATTTAATTCATCGTTGAATAACTAACCAAAAAGCAAAAAAATAATATTTTAGGAAGTACTGTATTCAAAACAAATTTTATTTATATATTTATCTACAAAATACAAATTTGATACCTCGTTGAAGACAAAGCTACGCATATCAACATTTGGTTTGTAAAATATATAGAACAAATAATATTTTTATTTGTTATATTTAGTTCGTTCTAAAATATTAAATGAAAAAACTATCTGTACCTTCTTCATAATGTACAATTTTAAATATAAATATATAAAGAACAATATTTAACTCGATAATATATTTCTTTTAATATGGAACATATTCAACGAAACGATACGTGATAGTAGTGATCCACTTGATTTATATATATGAAAACCAATGGGGTGCAAAGAAATTTTAAAATGAATAAAAATGACAATCAATTGAAAGGATCGTGAGTAATCATAAGAAACCTAAAAATACTTCATATTAAACTATTTTATTATTTCCAAATAGAAACAAATTGCAGAAACGAGTTGAAACCCTTCCTGAATGATTTGCTTTTGTCGACTCAGCATCCATTCTTGGGATCGACGTTGCTTCTTCTTCAAGCATCGCGGATAAGATAAATATGACCAGGATCTTAGAAACACTACAAAAAGCGTAACTTTTACAAAAGTATTCCCCTCTCTCGTTTTGAAGACTAATAGCATGGAACTCAGCAATTATTCCAAAAATTTGGCATATTCTGAGATACATTCCATTTTCAAAGGATCTGTGCCGTGATATTTACAGTATAAGATCAGGGTTAATTTGGGGAAACTCAAGGCCCTATGTGTCCCAGAGTAGAATAGACACCAAACGTCACAATGGGGACTAAACACTCTAACGTGGAATGTATGTGGAAAGCATTGAATCTCTCATGGATGAAGACGCTTTTCACAAATCATGACTTCTGGTCTTTAAGAATAAAAAAAATATTTTTAAATAACACAGGACACCATTTTTCAGAAAGAATCCATGTGGGACCTACAGAACTCTTTAAAGTTTTGCCTCTGTGTGGCTCTTACTGGAAAAAAATGAAACAATCGTGGAATCAGTCATAGATGGGTGCCTTCGTCTTTGGGTTCAGATGAGCCATTAAACGAAATCCCTAGACTACTTAGTCGTACAGAATTTCTCAAAGACTGTCACCTTACCTCGGTGGTCAATTCCACAGAAATGAGTCAAAACAAATAACTTCATCTTGGACTTTAGGGTGAAAAGAATAATAAACACCGACCAGAGCCTGAAATTCCGTTTGGCCCACCCATCCCTTTTTACATCGGCTTATCCAATCTTAAAATTCAAGATGTTCGCAGAGTATATCATAAAAATGTTAAGCAAAAACCGCCATCGGAAATTGTAAAACGAAGATCCATAAGCTTGATGAAAGCAGGAATGTGTCCTCGTTATGTCCTCAATCATAATGAAGAATCCCTTCTTCATATTCAAGACAGAAATGGCTCCGATACAGGCTGTCAACTTCATCTCTCTTCATGAGTAATCGAAGATCCAATCAGACGATCAACTATGCCACTTAAATTGAGTAAGTTGAGAAAGTGAGACCAGAAGAGCTACCTAAATTGAAACAAGTGCGTGGTTTAGATGAAGTAGGGGAGGAAAATCTCAAAAATATAGTAAACTATAATTCGAAGGGATACTTAATTAGAAGTGGACTCAGAAATTTGCCCAAAGAAGATGTAATGCTCGATAGACTGAAGAAATGGGAAGCAAATAGAATGGGCAAAAAACAAGTAATGCAATTTTTGACAATAAAGAAAACTTAGTTGAGAATAAATTGAAGTTTCAAAATTATTCGGAGCACTTTCATCAGATGTATAGTTGTAGAATATGTTATAAAGACGTTTTAAGCAGTCGAACCAAATGCTTCTTGAAAATGCATAGTCTTCAAGAAAATGACTTTTCCAGTTCCTTAATCCGCAAATTGGATTCAATTTAAACGAATCTGATAAGGGAGTTCTTAATTTGAAGATCTCGGAAGCAGAAATAAAAGAATATATTTTCTCCTACAAGAAAAAAAATAAGGCACCGGGTCCTGACGGTTTCCCCATAGAATTTTATCAAAAATACCATAAATTTATGGTGCCCCTATTATATAAAGTAGTTGAGGAGGGCATTGAAAAAGGATATTTTAATGATCACATTACGAGAGGTAATCTCATCTTGATACCTAAAGATGGTAAAGATCCACGAAATATTGAAAATCTTAGGCCCCTTACCATGCTCAATACGTCGTATAAAATTTACAGTGGCATATTAGCTAAAAGATTGCAGTCTGTTTTGCCATCTTTAATTCCCCATCACAAAAGGGTTTCATTCGTGGCCGATGTATGGAGGATGTCATAAGGGGTATCCAAGATAGTATAGCAACAGTGAAGGAAAGAAGAAAATGGTTTCCTTAGTAGCCATTGATTTCAAAAAGGCTTTCGACAGTGTCGACCATGGTTGGATAATCGCCTGCTTGCGAGAGAAAGGTTTTTGGGGAATATTTTATTCGCATGATCGGTATGTGCCTCGGGGGCTTACTTACGCATTTTGAGGAGAAGTCAAATGTTTTTGCGGTAAACAGAGGTTGCCGTCAAGGAGACCCAATATCCCCTACCTGTTCATTCTGGCTCTTGACCCACTGATAAATGCAATAGATGGTGCTCCAAACATAAAAGGAGTTGAAATAGGAAAGCTAGAACACAAAGTAGAAGCGTTTGCAGATGATCTAATGTTCTTTATTCTGGTGATCAGGAGGATATGAGTAAGTCCATAAAAGCAACATTGAGGATCTTAAAAGCATTTTCGAACGTTTCAGGTCTGGAAATAAATGTTAATAAGTCTAGAGCCATTTCTAACTGTGCAAAAGCTGTGATTGTCAACGGTTTAAAAAACTATGAGAGTCTTAAGGTGTTGGGATCTTTTGTTTCGTTAGATTCATATGGTCAGATTGAAAACTATAAAAACATCATTAACAGGTGAACAAAACAGTTGCCAAATATTCAACTATACTAACGACGAACATACCGGCTAGAGTTTTCGTTTGGAATGTGCTGGTGCTCCCCAAGATTACTCACCTGTTGAGAACTACCACTTATTGCAGGAAATTAGTAGAAAAAGTACAAGAAATTGCCTTCAATTTTATTTTTAAGTATGGTAAAAGTAGACTAATCACAATGAAGAGAGTTACCCTCCCAAAGAAGTATGGTGGACTAGGTATGATCGATATAGAGTCGTTTTGGAAGACAATTACATTCTCCTGGTTCAAGAAGATACTTAGACCACGCACAATATGGGCTGAATTATTGAATAGTAAATTAATAGAACAATACGGGTTTTCAATAGATGAAGTGTATGGTAAAGGACCGGATAAGATTATTAATACCCTGCAGAACATGAATATTTTTGGAAAGAATGTGCTACGATAGGGAAGGAAATTATATTTAAGATTCTTGCTCTTATGAATTGGCAAGAGCCAACTGTAGATAATGGTAGATTAACATGTCTTCAGGGTACGTCACTAAAGAGGAAAATAGACTACATTGGCGAAATTTTAAATGATAACGATTGTTTTACTTTAAGCGAGATTTTAGAGAAGGAAAGAGTCAAACAACAAATTAAACTTACTCGAAGACCTATTGGACCAAGAGACTGTTTTTTTAATTTCATGAGGAATTTTAACAATATGAATCTTAGAGAAGTTTTAATTCAAGAAAATGTTAAATATGTCTTTTTAAACCAAGTTGAAAGAAGAATAGGAAGAATGGATTTTAAATGCACTGTAAAAGATGCATTAAAGTTTTTAAAGAGTAAGCATTGTCGTTTAAATGTATTGGCTGAAGTATCGTTTAATTTCAAATACGTTGCCCTTTGGAAGTATTCATGGGCGATCTGAGGATGATCGATTGTGTTTTTTTTTGTGAAACTGAGCTCGAAACGTCTTCTCACTTCTTGCTGGATTGTCAGGAGCTGAAAAAAGTTTGGCTCATTGTAATAGAAGAAATTTACTCTAAATTGGGATTACACTTAAAAGTTAAAAATTTTGCTTTCATGTATATAGGTCCTTTTAATGAAGAAATAAATTTAATAGTTACCAAAATTCAAAGTGTTTTATATAAATTGAGAAGCACAAAGACTCCCCTCCCACACTGTTTTGATGCCTATATAAGGAATATTATAAAAAATTTTATGATAAATTCCTCCCCCCCCCCCTAATTCATGTATGTTCGCTGATTGTTTTATTGAACGGTTGTGATAGTTTGTTAAAAAGTTGATTTCTTGAAATTATAGTTGTATTTTGTGTAAATGTACTATTATTCGTTTTCTTAATAAAGTTATCTCGTTGCGAGAAAAAAAAACTATGCCACTGGTGTGGGAGAGAGAAGGAGACCTCGTTTCACTTTTACTATTTCTGCCCGATCATTATCCCTGTTGTTAAGTCAGTAGAGGAAAAAATACAAAGGACATTACGGTGAACACCTTGAACCCCCTGACTGGCTAATATCAACGTCCCCCAATTATGAGAACGCTTTTCAAATAGAGTTCATATTTCCAAGGTTCAAGGCGTTCTGTACGCCTTGCGGGTCACGGGGAACCCTCTCCCTATAGGACTGGACAAATTGGTGGAAAGATACATCTCCCTCCTAGACTGAATCAATTATTAATAAACATTTATATATTTTATGAACAAATTGAATCCAAGTTTTCTTTTGATAAGCATTTTTCGTGTTTTATACTTTATATATTGACCATTTGTCCCCTACCACTTTACAAAAATGTTATATGATCGAAATATAATTTATAACCATAGAAAAACTATTTTATTATTTGTAGAGAATTTAAACCATATTATTCATAATTTTAATAGGTTAAAGCAGGGAATACTCTAACCTGGATAGGAACTCGCTCCATTTTATATCAAAGTTTAACTACTTTCGTAAAAACCTTTTTTTACGTAGGTAGTTAAACTTTGACATAAAATGGAGCGAGTTCCTATTCCAGGTTAGGGTATTCTCTGGTTAAAGCAATAAGAAGGTTTAATCTATTTGGCCGTTAATATAATTTAAACATAAATAACTCTTGACGGTGTTTATTATTCCTTAAATTTAACTTCAATTTAACATACAATTTGGAATGTGATGAAAAGTATCTTCACTTCTTGATCATCCGTAGTTCCAGAATTCTCTTTGACAGATGGTTTTATTTTGCCTATAGAGTACGAACAACATTAAAATGCCACAATCAAAACTTGGATTCCTTCCGTGAAGTTTATTAGGCCTTACCCCACAATAATGCGGATTTCTCAACATCAAAGAATGATAAAACTAAATTCATTATAAGTCATTTATAGAGTATAAACTATTTATAGTAGGTTTTTTTTTTGCTGCAAACCCCATAGATATCGTTATTTACATTATTTTAGAAAATTATAAAGAGTCGAAATGATATATGTTACATATATGCGTTGATTGCATTCCAAATGAGGCTTTCAAATCCATCCTCTCATCCATTTAACAGTTTGTTTTTTAAATCACCTCAATAATTCAATGCTTCATTATCTAAGCGATATCTCTTCTGCTCATTTATTTCTTCAATCATTATACCTAATGTGTGTATTTATGTAAAGTTGTATATCTCCTTTCTCATCACCAATATGTAACTGTCATATCAATCTATCCATCCTAAGACAAGAAGGGAAAGAAGGAATATAATTGACTTTGCATTACTGCGTATCCATTCTGTCAGCTCTGATAGTCAATAAAATAAGTCAGGGAATACCCGAAACTTCCTGGAAGGGTGACTCGTTTCGCGCGCAAGGAAATCAATACCTAAGTAGGACAATTAAATTCTAATTATTTATTATATGCTAATTTATATATTTTATTTTTCTGACTCAATTAAAATATTCAATAAAAACTTCGAATAATCTTAGTGTCAATGTACTTTTAATTGATTTCAATTTCGAGAAAAACAATTGATGTTGAAATACATCCTTTCACTTGGAGAGTAAATAATAACAAATCAAGGTATATACAATACAAGGTATGTTACATTGAGAATTTTAGCTAAATAAATCCCCGGCGTGCTCTCAGTCGTCATTGGTAGCTGAAGATATTTCTTAAATATCATTATAATTAATTATTGAGAGGATTTACAAACAAAAATCAATAATATTTTATAATGAATATTTCGTTGGCAACAAAAATCTAGTGAAAAAAAATCGTTATCAGAAATCCCTTATTATTTACGTTTGAATTAATGAAATTAATGCTATTACTAAATAATACCACTTTCCCATGCCCCTTCTTTAATATTGATGGAGGTTTTGTGACTGATATTTTATTTTGAAAATATGATCATAAAAGAGACTATGACGTCACAGATACATTCTTTTTATTAAGTGTCCGCGCTACTTTTTAAATATCACATACCTGATATTCTATTCCATTTCACTAATGAAAAGGAAGTACCTACTTAGGTAGAGAGTCGTTGCCCTTCCATGTAGTTTCTAGTATTCCTTGAATAAGACGATAAACAAGAAGAAAAAAGCCAACAGACTTCATTTTATAATTGGTCTCTCCAAATAAAAAGAAACACGGATTACCTTATGAATAAAAAATATTTTTGAAGAGACTATTTTAATATTAATATTGTTGCACAGTAAAAAAAGAATAGCATTACCTCTGTACAAATCAAGGCCACGTTCCTTATGAATACAAGGATACAACAATGCTACAATCTTTTGTGGAGAAGAACCCGAATCCTTAAGACATCTTCTTTGGCCTTGTAGGAAACTCTTCAAACCGTATTGAGAAACAACAAAAAAATAATTCAGAGCCACTGGAAGATTACAAACTCTCAGAACGACTTTCTATCATTCTGCGAGGAAGAGGAGCCCGACAAAATCATTATAACTAAAACACATTTTGCACAAATGCAATATAAGCCAAAACAGACATTTGAAAGGATTCTGTTATAAATATTACAAAGAAACAATTTAAACTCTTAAAAATCTTTCATATAATGATTGTATTTAGGTCACTTCATTTTTTTGTTACATATGTTTTGAATTTTATGTTACGATCTATTACTTGTTTAGTTTTTTGTACTCGCCTAAATATAAATGTTCATTGTTTGTGCACTATTAAAAAAAGGATACACCATTTGGACTTTTTGTCGAATGTGGTTTGTAAATTCATTTATATGTACGGATCCTTTAAAAAATCTAATTTTACATATTCTTATTGATCGAATAGGACTTCTGGTGAAAGAGAAAGGCTTTTTTTAGTATTTTTTTATACTCAATAAATATATCTTCATCTTGATAATACAAAGTAGAGTCTACTCTAGCCAACTCGACAAAAAACGATGTGTATTGCTGAGTTTTGCAAGAGTCATCATAAAAGCATCCTTAACATTGGAAATCATGGAAGATCCATTGGAACCCTTTGAAAACCCCTCATAATGTCTTTTCAATATAATTTAAAACTTTGAAAATGTATATCATATAAAATAAGAATTAACTTTCACTCAACAGCTTATGCTTCAGTTGTCTCCAGAATAAATAGTAAAGAAAAAAATAGAGAAATAAATCGATCCCCTTGGAACCCATGAGTTTTGTAGGAGATAAATGAATGTAAGAAAATCTATTTTAAACATTTATTGAACTTTAAACGATTTAGAACGCCAACACTAAGTATTTTTGATGTATATTTCTCAATTGATTGAGTTAATCATTAATAAAAATGTAACGAAATAGTTTGGATGGGACCCTTTTATTTAGTGATTTATAATGTGAGTATTGACAAATTACTTTCTCTTTTATTTATTGCATTTCTTTTTTTATTCGTAATACCATTATTTCCGGTGAATTTTATGAAAAGCCCCTCCTAAACAAAGCTTGAAAACCGACAAACAGTCTCTACACGAATAAACTTATTAAAATAAGAAATAACTTATTTTTTTTCCCTCCATAAGAAACTTCCTCATTAGAGCTAACTTTTTTCTTCTTTTCTTTTGTATTAGTGTAAAGAAAATGACAAAGCAGTCTGCTTTTTCTAAGTAAGCTACATATATGTTACTCCTAACTTCTTCTTTTACATGCATCCGTGGACTTGAATATACCTCTCATCTGATGTTGGGAGGGTGAAGGCCAAAGGTGTATAATTTTTATTATTCGTTTAATATTCTTCTTATTTTCATTGTGTATATTTGCGCATCAATGAGCAATTTGAAGCCTATGATGATGTATCCCGGGAAGATGCAGACTCCCCCTTTATGGATAATGAGGGAAAGTTGACTATAATTTATTCTATATTTGCTTTATTGCAATATGGTACTTTAGCTGTATGAAAAGGGGACAATTGAAAATTAATATAGTTTTCTTCGAAAATAGACAAACATTTATTCAGAACTCCTTAAAAACCTCTCAAGTATATGTATATATATATGTACATATATAAACATACATTTGTATATTTATATACATATGTATTTATATATATATAAATATGTTTTTTAATGTGCATATAACTCTCTACTTATTAAATTGACATGATTTAGTATACCAAAATATTAAAGCTGGTGTACCAAGCTTTCATTTGATATGTTTGGTGTTCTAAAAATCGCTATACTTTAAGAGAAATAAGCAAATACATTTTGCACGTACTCTCCCATAAAAATTGATGTTTTGATATGAGAATATCCAATTACCACTTGGTAACTACTGTTACTGTTGCCTGGATAGAAAGAAAAAAAGAAGGGAGAGAGTATTTTGCCTCACTTCTCTATCTAAATTAAAATAAAAGCATATCTCGCGTACAAAATGACGCATATAATGATTATAAATGTGTCAGAGACAAAGTAAAATTTTGAGAGGATACCTTGACGCAAATCTAAGAAACACATTATTATTTATTTTTTCATAATCGATTTCTTAAGGTCAATACAGGCTCTGAATCATATGATGTAAACTCAGATTGTACTGAATTCTGAATTGATAGAATGCAACCAAGGTCATTTTTGGATTTATCATCTAAAGGTTTACTAAACTTAAAAATACTATTTTACTCTGAAGCGAACAAGTCATCTTCTACAGGCGAGTGAAGTTAATTGATACAAAAAAGCTATGAAATATGCTAACATTACACACTCCATTTTTTCTTTGTTTTTACTGAAAACTTTGATTTATTAAAAAACATCAAACATACGTCTGGTAGTAAATTAGATTTCCTTTAAATTAATAATTATTATTGAAGTCTGTAACGTCCACCATTTTGAAGAAATTTGTGGAAAACTATATTTTTACTAAATTTTTAAAACTTTGACCTCGTTGTGCGACCTTCGAATGTTGACTTTTGTTCAAACTTTGTATGTCGTCTTCTTTTATCACCAAGAAACAGAAAATCCACAATGTTGCTAACATTTCAAACATTTGAAAAATAAGAACAGCCCTAATATATATATATATATAAATGAGTTCAAAATAACAACAGGTGGACAAAGTAGAAAAACGAGGCTAAAAAATACTATTAAATACTAATGTATATAGGTGTATAATATGCATAGCGTTTGTCGGATCTTAATAGGCGACCCTCCGTCAATTTTCTATTTTCTCAAGGAGGAAAAGCTTGCAGCGTAAATAAATTGAAAGATGTCTTGATTTTAACTATTTTATTCTGATTTTTTTTTGGCTTAGTTATAGAAAAATCCGTACTACGCCAATTATAACTTATTTTTAAAATATCTATATTTTCAATAAACAAAATATTTATTTTTCTAAATAAGCAGTTCGTTAAAAACCCGTACATCACCCACTAGAAGATCATCATGATTGGGTTCGGATACTGGAGGTCTATCACAGTTCTAAATTAATCGAACAGGATACTGGCTGAAGTAATTCTTAAGCAAATGGAACCCTCTGCTGAATCAAAACATTGGAAATCACCAAAAATGCTTTATCAAGCAACTCGAATAAAATATTATGCGCAAATAAAACCATTGGCTTTAACAAGGCTTTGGATACTCTAACTCATCGTTGTATTTTTCGTACAATAAAACGATTACTTCCTAACCGTTTTTTCAAACCTAGTCGAGCTCTTTTACTCCATGGAACTTTGATCATTACTTTGGAGGGTATCAATAGTCCGCCAATACATCTTAAGCATGGCTGTAGGCAGGAATACCCCATGGCCCCACTTCTGCTTGTGGCTGCAATTGAAGAATTTGCTCAGAGATTGAAAAACAAATATCTTTGGAATTAATGTCGGGGAATTCAAGCATCTCCATCACATCTAGGCAGATGATATCACGCTTTATATGAAAGGAAACTCGGAACTTTATTAAGTAAGAGAGTGGCCATTCTAATATATTTTTTAGATTCAAGAAACATTCTGGACAGGAAATAAACTGCAAAAAACTGATATCCTCCTCTTAGGCCAATAGAGCCCGAAAGACAATACATATGTTATGGATTGACCAGTGAGGAACAGTGTAAGCATACTGTTTAGCGGTAATGCAGTGGAGAATCGTATTCGAATAAAAGTAGTTAGGGCAACTTTATTATAAATAATCTAATGGAGAAAATTTAATTTAAAAATAGATTTTATCTATACAGTGCTAAATTAACTCTCTCACTTTCTCTACTTTGCAAACACTTTATCCAAACTTGTCTTTTGGGTGATCGAGGAAGAGGATTCTTGGATTCTCCAGTGACTCTCCCACAAAAGTTATCTTACATTCCTGAAGAGATTTAAAAAACAACTGTATTGTATATATTATATGTATAATTTATAAATGAATGACCCGGATCAGATTTTAGTTTTGGCGGAGGAAGGTTTCGGTTTTCACTTCAGAGATATGTAAAAACCATATGCCCTTCTATGCTGTGGTTTTCAAAACTAATATTTGACAAGCAAACATCGAATGAAGTACGAATAATAGCGGGAAAGTTTTTAAATTGTCTAAGTCTTCCTCCGTCATGGAAAAATATAATTTATAATTCAAACTGTGGAATCGCTGACGGGTCTAAATTCATGGCTCCATCTGAGCAGACCTCCACAAATTTTATTATCCTTGCAATAACTGCAGATTTTTTTAAATAATACATTGCATGCCTTCGTGGATTTTCCTCTACTGAAGACGATCAAGCACTTTACTCATCTAAATTCAGAAGAAGAAAGAAGATCTTTCCTCATCATAAGGCTATTGAATTGGCACTGCTCAACATGAAATCATTAATTGCGAAGAGACTGACAAATAACTCTTATATGCTAATCGAAGACCTTAGAGCAATTATGATTGGGGCAGTGGCTCGTTATTCAGCTCTCTCAATAAAAAAATCCCAATTCATCTGCGACGTCATGGACATGAGCCGGAAATTTGATAAAGCTTATTCCTTCAAATAATCTCAAATAGCTCAAACTCATCAAATCGACAATAAAACTACATCAACGTTTTATATTGAATAAGAAATGATTTTTAATAAGTCATTTTATATTATGGTTTTATCTTTAGACAGTAATTTTGAATTAACATGTTCATTTATGTTTGGTTTTTAACGTAACTATCTTAAGATTGTGTTTTATCTCCTACTTTCTAGAGTATTCTTTTTTTTACACTTTATGGATTTCAGCTAATAAACATACATCTTAAACAAAAAAATGACCCATTCTTTGAAGGGGAGAATATATTTTCCGATTACTGAAGGATTCTAAAATGATATCGACTAAATATTGAAGAAAAAGGTCAAAGTAAGATAAGAATAATCAAGGGAGCTCGATAGCCTGCGTGTTAAGGCGTGTTCAACTCTCAATGTTGGGGGCGCAACGCTCGATCCCTATATCTATCATAAATTTATGGCTTTAGGCTATCTAAAAATTCAAAAAATTGGCTAGTTTACTGTTTAGGCTTTAAAAAAGCAGCGGCATGAGGAAATGATAGCTTATTCAATATTACCATGATTAAATGGTAGTAGAACAGAGCGTTAAAAGTATTTTTTATTTGTTTCGTTCCAAGAGGTCTTCAACATTCCTTTCATTGACTTCATCTGGACTCTTGCAGATTAACCAACATTCAAACGATTGGTCATGGCATAATGGTGAAAATTTCTCATCGGAGAAGAAGTGCTTAAAGCCACTCTTTTTCTTCATGGCATGGATGTTTTTTTTGTTTTCCTCGATCACTCTTGATTGCTTCGTCAAGATTTGTTTCACACTCAAAGAGGAATCAAAATTCTTATTTTATTGCCCTTTTGATTGTGAATGGGTAGACATTACGATCCTTAGCTAACTTCTTGATCTGAACGGTCGGATTAGTCTTGATCTATCGTTTCCGTCTGGCCAGGAACCTTGAGGTCCCAATTTTAACTTTTCAAAGGCTTCTTTGGACTTTTTTATCTACCCGTATTTGTCAAAAGTTGCCACGACGTCGTAGATATTACTACGAGGGTAATTAGTGATCTTTATAAACCAGTTACACTGTGACCCACAAGACGCAATTATGTGTTTTGTTATTTTTGCTTCTTCCATGTTGTCTCAATAAAACTGGACTATTAAACCGGCTTTGTCAACAGCTGACACTATGGCGCCTAAAAAAATTAAGAAAGTTTAATCAAACAGCATCTTGTTCTTCATCCGTATTAAGTAGAACTTTGTGCAGATGTATCTGTACTACCGTGCATATACAATGATTTCATCCATTTAAACTGTATTCAAACAAAAGTCCTTAATTTTCGTTTCCATCATACTAAGATTTCGTTTTGAATTATCCCTCTTGCTGATTTCGTGGGAACGCCCGTTTTACTGTTAAGATTTTTTTGTTACTGGATTTATTGTCTCCGTTTTTATATTACCTAGATCCTTACGACCATTTTCCAAGGGGAATAGATAGATACTTTATATAAGTAGAGTAATAATGTGCGTATACATATGTTTTTATCAAGACCTCGAAGGTTATCAGAGTGTCAGACATAAGTTATTTATATCTGGTGGTCCTTTTGATCCTCGTACATTGAAAGACTATATTTTCCCCATCTCTTGTAAATATCTCAGAGGGAAGGAGGAACAATTGTGTAATTAACGAAAAAGCCTCTTTCCAATACGAATATGATTGGCTTGAAATGCACTATTTGTAAGTGACTAAAATATCTACTTTGTGAGAAGAAAAAAATGATAAACATAAAATTGACTCGAATCGATATTGTAGTACTCATTAATATGAATTAAAACTATGGCATTGGTTTATATTGATTATGTCATTCCTTTATCTACTACTCTCGAGGCCTTGCAATAGGAATCAGTCGAGTTTGAAAAATTTGTAAAACCTTTTTCTTACACTGGCGTGTCTGGCCATCATTGTTCATAAATGAGAGTGTAAAATCCATCATTCTTTTTATACTTATTAGCAGTGCATAAAACTTAAAAAGTTATATTACGTGAAATATCCATGCATATGTATGTACGCATATTACCTTAAGTAATGAGTTTATTTAATTATATTTTTGATTTCTTACTTCTTCAAGAACTTCTATGTACACAACTATGTATGATAATCCTTTTTTCTTTGGTGTAGAGATAATTGAATTATGACTACCACCAACTCTATGCAGCATATAACTCATCATTTGTCAAGTAAGGCAAACAGATTCCTTGAGGCTTGTATCATTACTTGCAAAACTCAAGAGTGCTGGACACTGGCAGGGGTATTTATTCTATGAAGATACTATAAACATACCCTTTGGAACCTTCTGTAATCTCTGAGCTCACTCGATACCCCATTTTGTTCTCTCGAACATGGATTTATGAAATTTATGTTAAGGCGCGTGTTCAACCCTCAATGTTGAGGGCGTAGATTTGACTCCCGAGAGGGGAATGCCAATTGTGGTCAACCTCATTGATAAGATCCTAGGTTTGATAGACTCATTTAACGCTAGAATGCATATTAATATCCTCACTTTGATTTATGAAAAGGAAGCCTTCTTCAAGCCTAAACAGTTTGGACATATCGTGATCAATATGGCACTTGGTGTATATACCCCACGGCTATGGGATTGTTTATTTTAGTAGCTAATCGGTAAAGTAATATGTCCATGCATATTGGATAAACCGACAGATAATTTTGATATACTTGATCAAAGGTGTGCCTGTTATATATATTATTAAACATGAGTTAAAAGCCCATTTTTAAATAACATCTATTTCATTCTTTCATCGTGCATATTAAAAAATACATTAAAAAATTGCAGATACAGCTAAATCTGTATAAATGGACGCTTATGTTTAACAAACTTAAAAAACTGTGAAATCTATCAAAGTATCAATATACATACACACAAAAATGACGGACATAAGAAGAGCATGTCAATACAAACTTATTGATGCCTTCTTTCAGAGGAGTCGATGTGAGCTAGTACCTTATGTGCATTGTCTAAAAACGCTTCCAAGCGGAACACAAAATCTGTAAGAATGTGCTGCGTATATATCACGCAGGACTCATATTATTTCTAAATCTTGAAGTGAACTTGTTGAGTTAGCAAAGAAAAGGCAAGCAATTCGTTTCTTAAGATGGTTGCGCCGGATGAAGTTTAAATGCGTTCTTTTATAAGCCCTGCTAAAATTTGCAAAGACATACCCCGATTTGATCTACAGAAGGTTCAATGTCTATTTGCTGAATTTCCTTGTGACTTATTTAAAAACAAAGCGAAAGCCATTCTGTGCCTGAACCAATTATCCAGTGAGCTTAGAAACCGAGTTTTTTCATTTTTGTTCTTCATAAAGTTAAAATACGTCATAGTTAGCGTTCGCACTTTCAAGACTCGAATGAATGAAGAAACTCGATTCACTATTTGTCTTGCATATTACTCAAGCCTCTAAATACATGACTGATACATTATTTTTGATCATCATAATATCTCCGAATAAATTCCAAGCATCAATAAATCAGCAATCTGCTAAAAAGATCCCATTTCCTTCCATAATAGAATCATTGAATAAGATCAAAAAAACAATATGTAATGGTCCCTATAACATATTTACGACCAATAAAACAATTGTCATTCTAAATGGAAGCAAAAAACTTCAGGGAAAATGAGAGCAAGAGAATGCAATATCTCGAATGACTCAGTAGAAAAAGAGAATACAAGAAGTTATACATTAAGAAATGCACTTTCTTTCAATTCATACTTAGCGAAGCAGGCTCAAGTTACATTGTGCATTTTAACGCTTTTCCTCTTTGTTTATGCCATGTAGATTAAAAAGCCGATTGTTTGTTTAGTTATTAGATCAACCTCACAACTCTCAAAAAATGCTTGCTTTTTGAAATCCCTCCGGGATAAAAATGGAATCTTATAAGCTTATTCAAAACTAACATCATTCTTTTGTTTCTGTTTTTAAAGATTTATTTATAGTGCTATGATTTAACAAGTTATTTACATATTTTTTAAAGTGTACCACTGACTTATGAAATAAATAAAGAGTTACATCCATCAATTCATTTCTATTGGAGAATTAAAGTAACATCTGATTTTAAACGATTAATCTCAAAATCTTCAAAAAAGGAGTTGAATTCTACAACTATAAGACAATTGCTTGGGTTCTGTATAGAGCAGCTTAGTCACCTGTGGTGATAGAAGAAAACACTTTCCTCAAATGGCTTTTGTCTCTTTTTCATCAACGTTATATCCCAACTTTAAAAAATAAGAAGAAGTTTGATGATACTCGTTTCTATCAAAGAATATCCAAAATATATTAGAAAATTTATAAGGATATTTTTAAGAACTACTTTGTTGAATGGAGAAGAGCCAACGCATTTATTCAATTGAAACACATATTTGATTTCGAACGGAAATAATAAACACTTCATCCTCTAATTACAGCATAATTGAAAATCTCAGGAATCTCTTAAAATTTTATGTACCTTGTAAGTATTGTAGTTGCTCAAACAATTCAATTATTAATGACTTTGTAGAGTGTCCCACAGTATACTGTATACCAGACATGGGCAAACTAAGGCCAGCGGGCCGTATACGGCCCGTTAGAAAATTTAATCTGGCCCACCGAGCTTGTCCAGTAAATAACAAAAATAATGCTTCATAAATTATTCATTACGTCTCGTACCTACAATACCGCGTTTCACAATCAATGGCGCGCTGACATTGTGGCCGGTCTTACTCTTTTTTCTCTTTTTCTCTCTTGAATTTTCTCATTGCCATTTGAGCCCTTCTGTAAAAA
>CP045894.1:21056280-21104846 GCA_013387185.1 Caligus rogercresseyi
AACAAAAGTTCCATATCAGGTTTGTGATTATCATTCTGGATAAAAGTGACAGCAGTTAAATAACGTTAATATATATTTATTTTTTTAAATACAACCTCTAACTTTTTGATGTGCATTTTTATGCATATTACCATCTTAACACAAGTTTTTTAATACCTCTAATTATATTTATTTATTATGATTTTAAAAATCAGTCTGCCATGCAATTTACTTTAGGAAAATAAAATGTTATTTCATACCTACTCCAAAGCTTACATTATGTGCAGTTTCCCTTTTTATAAAAGCCTTACTTGCAACTTTTTCAAAATGCCTTATTTCAATCATAATAATATGGGTCAAACGTTGATGTTTTTTGTTGTTGTTTGCAAGGCAAGATCCCATTCTCCCTCCTTACCCAAAAATACGTTTAGAAATCAATTTCATTGAAGGTATACATATTTTTTCTCTATGCATATCAATTCCCTGTAGGCAAAATTGTATTGCATTCATCAACGAGGATGATACAACCATATCTATTACTTTCTAATGAAAGCAATAAAAGACTAAGAATTGCTTTTCAATCACAATAATCTACTTAGAGTCTCTACTTATTTTTTATTATCGTTCTCTCTTTCCCTTATTCGTCAAATTATAGATTACAGCCATTCATTGCTCTTTTTCTTGTATCTCTTCACGCATTCTCACATCACGTCTCCATCGGCTCACATACATTATAATGCAATCGGTTCGAGAAAAAGAAACCCTGCACATTCTCCTAAAAGGTGATTTTTCTTTACAAAAGAAGCGTTACATATATCTCGTTCTTGTTTGCATTTTAATTAGATCTAATATAAGTCTAGCCGTATTTGCTACTGCAAAATAACATATATATTATTAATATCTTATAATAAAATAACATAATATAATATAAATAATTCATTAAAAAGGTACTAGGAAAATTGCCCGCAGGAATATTACCCCGAAGAAATTACCTGCAATTCATATTTGGTATAGCTTTTTAGATCCTTCCAGCATTAAGGCTCCAAACCCGGTATTACTTGATAATAATTGAAGAATGAAAACAGCGAGCAATCAAATACCTCATCTGCAGCAAGCAGATGAAGAGCCCGCTGATCTACTCATAATAATATTTGCTGATGTGTATGTGCTTTTAAGATCACGTCTACCTGCATCTTGTAGCCCCTGCACCTTAAATCCTCAGATACATAGTCCCTCATTGTTTTCTCATGGCAGCCCAGATCCCTCGCCATGGCCCTCATGGATCTGGGGGTCATCCTCAACCATTTTCTACACCTTGTCGACGAAATCGTCTCCCTGATCTTCCTGGCAGCGCCTTCCTCCTTTTATGCCCTCTTTATGTGACGTCAACGTCCCAGATGTCCTCTAGCTTCGTATCGATACGCTGAACAGTCCGTAAATTCACTCCTAAGGTTGAAGGAATCGTTGAATTGGAGATTTCACCTCCATTATTAACCAATACCATGACTACGGCGGCCTCAAACGCTCCTCGTTCCACTTATTGCCCTTTATCTCATCATAAGATGACGCCATGATGCTAACTACGTATCGAAAGCAGACAATCTAGCTTTCATATTTGGTGCCAATTTTTTTATTTGATAATGTCGTCATCAAGCTTATAAGTAGGCGACATAATATCATAATGGGGTTTAAAGTCGTCGTACTTGTTAAAATATATAGGTATCTACTCTGACTTCAAATCATTATCATCAAAACTTTTCCCGTGGGTTCCTTGAATACTTAAAAAATAATCTATTGAAGGATTCAATTGAAAACTATGTCTGGAATTCATCAGTATATTGTATTCAATAGGTATACATCTACTAAAACTCTACAACATAATATATGCTTAAAAACAACCAGAAGAAGTACAGAAAGTTTTGTTTATTTGAGGATCCCAGAATACGAATTAAGGTCGAGTCTTACATCCAAAGTGGAATCGAATGCGCGATCTGTGCTCATACTCTGAAACGCCAACCAGTTTAACAATGTTGTTGTCTCATTCTACCTCGGGAAGCAGTCAAACAGGTAATCAAAGTAAAGTAAGTAAATTTTTGCCAATATATCTATTCACAACTCACCAAAAAGTTAATTGCCTTGAATATATTCACCATTTTTTTCTTATAATGATTTCTTTAAAACATCATACTTTGTATCAATGACATATTATCAATGATTTAGTTTTGAAACTCTGTTCCGTTCAAAATTATATCCCATGTAATGCATAGTAGTAAGGTATTTTTATGAGTTGACAGGAATAAACACAAATATGAAGCATTTTCTATAGCATATATATTTTAAAAGATTCAATCCAAAGAAACCTAAGAATGTAGCCTTAAAAAACAAGAATACTCTCTACGAATAGGCCTTTAGTTTCATTTTTACCTCCGCCGAAGGAGGTATTGTTTTCACTGGCGTTGGTTGGTTTGTTGGTGTGTTTGTCAGTAATGATAACTCAAAAAGTACGGCACGATTTAGATGAAACTTTGTGGAGTTGTTGGAAATACCAAAAGGAACAAGTGATTAAATTTTGGCATCTCTGAGTGCAGAATTAAGATGCAAAATGAGCTAAATACTAACAAATATTTCAAGTTAGTCTACTCTGCCAATAGATGTAGCTTTGCTGTGAAATCGGGTGCCGAGAGCGTCTTCCTCTCGGAATTTCCGTCGAGGGGAACCCTCCCCCGTCCCTCTACGCCGCCCCAGTCGTGAAAAATCCGCCTCGGAAGGCTCAAAGGACCCCGTGACGGCGGAGGTTTGCACTTTCTGAGTGTATATATGCCTCTAGTTTACTTTTACGAACACTTATATTTAGAAGAAGTATTTTTGAATGAATTTTAACATTATACAAATATGTATTGC
The DNA here is from genome assembly GCA_013387185.1 of Caligus rogercresseyi. NCBI lineage: Eukaryota > Metazoa > Arthropoda > Copepoda > Siphonostomatoida > Caligidae > Caligus > Caligus rogercresseyi. The sequence goes on from CP045894.1 coordinate 21,059,161, forward strand.
ATTATACATTAAAATATTTTAAAGAATGCATCATATTTCGTTGAAAAGTACATTTTAAAGTAAATCAAGGTGATCTATGCTATTATTTCAGTGCCTTACTTTCAAGTAACTCAATTATATTGGAGTGACTTAATTTTGGTACTTTTTAATTAGTTTATCTTACATATTTGGAGTCCTTTTGTCATTTACAATAATTTATTTTTTGTAATCGTACAATCATTAATGTTAACAAATATAGTTATATTAAAATACCAATAACTTAAAATAGATTATGAGTAGTTATGTAAAGAAATCAAGGCAACTATTGTTTAAATCACTACCCAGCTTGAGGTTTTGTCAACCGTTTCTAATAATTAAGGGCATGGTGTAATTAGCAAAATGTTATTGTGTACAAATAATTGTGATGATTGGTCGTCAATACTTTATTTTATGGTTAGGTTTCCATTTTTATATTTATTTGTCCATCTGATTATTTTATACACAATTTAACAATATATATTTATTTTTATTGTTTAATTATCATATATTTATATTCCATTATAAAGATACCATTATAAAGATTATAAAATGGCAGTACAACAAAACATAATAATAAGAATGATCAGAATCCAATTTAAAGTTAAAAATTCAATTTCCCTGCCATGCACAATTAATATATTTTTTTTTTGGGACCATATGAACTTATATTGTTAACTTTGTTAATTTAGAGATATTTGTACTATTCTTATACTTCTTTACTTTTTTAGGATCAAAGAAAGAAAAAAAAACTATTGATGGATTGTATTTAGACATTTATTGTTCTCTTTCTACTAACTAATTTGCAAGGCTTGACTCACAGATGAAAGACTTTGTTTTACAAATCGGGAAACAAATATTTAAACAAGTACATTTTAAGCTTATCAAAAATTTAAAGAACAGGACTATGAAATTGCATTGTCTTTTATATGAGAGAGCATTTATGAAGACATCAATACCCAAAAATCTTATATAAATTGACCTCAGGATCGTATATACTTATTTAAAAATAAAAAAATATATATCTATTGGACAAACACTATTTTAGTAATAATTTATTCAACTGCTTTTATCATATGACTAAGTTTATCTGATAGTTCAAGAACATACTTTAAGCAAACCTGATTCTATGTATCCTTTCTATGTCCGCTTGTGTTGTTGGCCGCATGTCTTCTAATTTGGTCAATACTCGTAGATTGATGTGAATCAATTTTTTCATTAAGGAATGGCTCCATTTTCTGAGCGAGGACACCATAAATAAATCTATACCTATGACACATTCAGTACTGTGAAAGAGATCGTCAGTGGTTGGAGTTCGAGATTCACGTTGCAAAAGTCCGCGTTGGCTACCTTTCATCTTTTGCATAAAATTGATTCCTTGCAGTCGAAACATTTATAAAGATTTATAAAAATGCAATATTCATTGCGTATAATGCTGGGTTCATTAAAATCAACTCCTAATTGTGTTATAAAGGTAGTAGTTTTTGTGTTGTTATTTTTGCGTCGTTCTTGAAGAACGCATTGAATTCAGAATTGGACATATATAATAATACATTAATAGTTAACAACAGTTGTGTTCATAGGAAATTTGAGTCACTGAACAAAGACTAATTTTAGGAGCCCCCAAAACTCAAACGCGTATTCATGGAAATAATGATAATAAAGAGTCATGGAGTTTCTTGAACAATTGCTCTGGAAATTGCTCGACCTTGTAAAGTAGGTAGAACGGCCCTTAGTTTAAAGAGTCATGGAGTTTCCTGAATGGACGGGGCCTCTGGCAATTGCCCGACCTTCTCGTGTAGGTAGGACTGCCTTAGTTTAAAGAGTCAGGAGTTTCCTGATTGGACAGGGCCTCTGGCTATTGCCCGTTCTTGTCAAGTAGGTAGGACCGCCTCTAGTTAATATTTAGCTGCATGAGTGAGATATACAAAAGGGCTTAAGATTGTTATATACCGAATACAATATTACCAAACAATACCTACTCCTATTTTCAAACAAAATTTTATATCAAAATGTACAAAACCAATGTATTTATCGTGTATTTTTTCTCATGTATAATTTGAATATAAGACAAAGAAAAACAAGTCATTGATCAAAGTAATAACACATCCATACTAGAACATGGATATTTTTAATGTTTAAACAATCATTACACTATGTAACAAAATTAAGGTCTTTGTTTGCCCCTAGGCTGAAATTCCTATTTGAATCCCATTTTTTACTGTAGATTCCAAAAATGCCACTTAAAATTTCGTCCTAAAAAAGGTTTGACCTAATGACCCTTTTTTGAAAATCATGATTTTCATCATTTCTAAAGGTTCAGGCCCAGTCATTTCGTGCAAAGTAAGAATAACCACAAATGTCAGTATTATCTATTTTTTTACTATGTCTGTGCATTCCAATTTTTTTTTTTGCCTATATGATTCGATAGAATTGCATCCGATAGGATACAAATGAGCATTATAGTATTAAAATTAGTCTATAGAACCTACGATCTAATCAATGATGTAGACCAAAAATGACCATCCCCCCTCGGGATTCGAACCTGCGACCCTAACATTGAGAGTTGAACACGCCTTAATACGCACGGCTATCGAGCTACCGTTTTTATATTTATATATCTAATCGAAAAAATCGCCTTTATATTTCAAAAAGTTGACCATATTTTAGTTCTATTTAAGCGGCGATATATTTTTAGTTGGAGTCTATTGACTATAATAAATATATAATATATTTTTGGTATATGTCAATGCATTTCAGAACAGTTTTTATAATTTGGATATCTGGCATGAAAGTAAGGAAAAGATCAATTTATTAGGAAGAAGTATTGATCAAATTAATTGACATATACTAAAAATATATAATATATTGATAATAGTCAATAGACTCGAAACCAGAAATATATCGCTGCTTAAATATAACACTAAAATATGGTTAACTTTTGAAATATAAAGTCCATTTTTCAATTAGTACGAAAGATATATAAATTATAAAACGGATTTGAAATGCACAATATAGTAGAAAAATAAATAATTTTGACATTTGTGATTACACCGTGTAACAAAGTTTTTGTCCTTGAGTTAAAGCTGTTATTTTCTATTTGCCTATGTTCAGCAAACATGAAAAAATACTTTTAATCATTTTAATTTTGCTTTTGTGTCCAGGATAAGGATATATGTGAAATTTACAATTTTCATCATTTTTTATGGTTCAGGCCCAGTTATCTTCGTGGAAAGTAAGAATAACCACAATTGCCAGTAGTATTTATTTTCTACTATATCTGTTCATTTCAAATCCGTTTTTATAATTTATATATCTTTCGTACTAATTGAAAAAATTGGCTATATATTTCGAAAAGTTGACCATATTTTAGTGTTCTATTTAAGCGGTGATATATTTTTTTGTTTCGAGTCTATTGACTCTAATCAATATGTAATATATTTTTGGTATATGTCAATGCATTTCAGAACAGTTTTATAATTTCGATATCTGGCATGAAAGTAAAGAAAAAATCAATTTAGTAGGACGAAGTATTGATCATATTAAGTAACTACTTTTAGGTGATTATTGAGGTTGCATTTAATATTATTGTGATTTGTTACGAAGAAAAAATAGGTTTGCCTTTTTATTTACATATAATTATTTAAAAGTGTCAAAAATAATTTTATTTTTTCGAGAGTTACTGTGATTTGGAAAATTGCATTTCATATTGTTATCAAATTATTTAAGGAACTTCTATAAAAGTCTCTCTCTCACTCTCTCAATTTGTGTATATATGTGTGTGTAACTATGCATAAGATTAGAAATGATGAAAATTGTAAATTCAAAAAAGGTCATAAAGGCCAAACCTTTTTTCGGACAAAATTTTAAGGGGCATATTTGGAATCTACGTAAAAAATGGGACTCAAATTAGGAATTTCAGCCAAAGGACAAACAAAGACCTTAATTTTGTTACATAGTGTTATTCTTACTTTGCACGAAGATAACTGGGCCTGAACCATTAGAAATGATGAAAATCATGATTTTCAAAAAAGGTCATAAGGCCAAACCTGTTTCCGGACGAAATTTTAAGTGCCATTTTTGGAATCTACATAAAAAATGGGACTGAAATTAGGAATTTCAGCCAAGGGGCAAAATCCTGTTAATTAGTGTTATTGATAAAATGTATAGTCAAGGTATTTTTAGCGTATATGCTTCATATTTTTTCATGTTTGATCTGGATATAAAAAAGTGAAGTGAACCGGCAAAAACATAACTAGTCTATAATTTTATTTCATTAATATATTTTCTAATCTTATGCATAGTTACACACACACATGTATACACCAATTGAGAGAGTGAGAGAGAGACTTTTATAATATACCTATATATCCTTGTAATTCCTTTCTGAAAGTATGGTTGATGTACGTACAATGATTTTATTACCGAGTGTCATCAATCACATGCTTCAGAAGTTGAATTATACCTTCTTTCCCCCTCCTTTTCTCCTGCTTTCCTCGCCGAGTCTTTCTTCTCCTCTTACTAATTAATTAATTAATCCTTTTTCCATCATAACTCACCTATTCATGACAATGAATAATGATAGATATTGCTTTATGCAACAATAGTAGCTAAGAAACACAAAAAGTAGCTAGTAGATACTTCGTGTGGTGAATTTGATTGAAAATATATTAGGCTCTCCCCTTATGGACTCAAGGATTCTAATTACCTTATATCTGAGAGAAACATAATTTTCATTCGGTCGACATGGTTTTTTTAAACAAATAATAATAATAAAATAGATATTTTGGCAGTATATACTCAGAATGTTTTAAAGAATAACCTACTGTTTTTTTAATTTTTTTTTGCTCTTATTCATTTATTATGTAGATAAAATAAATACATGAAATCCAAGTTAAATGCGTATTAAAAGATAATTAAATATTATAGTTTGTTTGTGTGCTCTGGGGTAGAACGTATATCAAACAATAACATACAGTATCAGGTAAAAGCTTTAAATGTAATTCAATATTTCTTAGCAACAACTATTAAGAATGTTATAAGCTTAACATTATTTATTTAATTTAAAACAATATAGAAATATGCAAAGTGCTAACAATTTTTAAAGAGATTTTATTGATATAGAGATATTACATATTAAAAAAATATTTATTTATAAATATTATAGTTTAAAATATAATCTCTAATCTAAAATCTATCTGGACTATCAACACACACTAATTATTAAAAAACTTTAAGGAAACAATATTTTAATAAAAAATATAGACATTATAAATAATGTCGCATATAAAAAATAAAATAACAAAGATTGAACATATTTATTTTGTTTGCCTTTGGCAAATTTCTGTACGGCTTTGATTTTTTTGTACATTTAAACTCCCTGTCTAAATCGTGAACAGAAAAGATTTCCTCTAATAAAGCTTTCCATTCTAGTTCATTTGGCTCTGGGCGTTTTTGAAACAAAATGGCTTGTTAATATTTTGTTGAACTATGTCAATCATTAAAATATATATACATATATATATATATATAAAAATATATATATATAAATATATGTATATATATATATATATATATACTATTTTTCAAAGCAGAGTCTCTATCCTAGTAATCAATAAATTCAAAGTATGAGAATAAAATAACTTTAGAAAGGAAATCATTTTTAAGGGTTATTCCAAACAATGATAGTTAAGTGTGAAAAATCTATCAAAGGGTATGGGTATGTGTGTGTATAGACTTATACCTATCAAGATTCTATCTTTATTCTTTTTGGGATTGTGTGCGGATGGAAGAAGAGAAGATCATCATTCATTGAGTTTATCTAAATATAAAGGTGTAGTGGGCCCGAAAAAATCGCTATATAGGTTATAAGATGAATGATGAAACTTTTCACTCCCCAACCAACATTCTTCTCAAAAAGTATATAAAAGCAGTTCACACATTTTTTTTGTGTAGGTGATAAATTATTATCATCTTTATCATTATTATTAATGCATGTTATTTTTTTTTTCTTAACCATTAATTGCCATCCAGAATCAATCGTCGAATAAAAATCCTTGGCTTAACACAAGGATCTCTAAATAGAGGACTGATGTCTGAATTTGGTCCAATCCTTAAGTCACCTTTCACCATTAAATCATTGAGGAACTTCAAGTTGTGATGGGACACCTCTATATTCTAGTGTTTTTAAACCGTGCTTTCTTTGATAGTCAGATTTTGATTATGAGTATAAGGCTATAACACTCATGAATGCTTTTCGAGTATTCATTTGTTTGTTTTAAGTAATTTTTATAGAGTAAAGCTCAATTATTTTGTATAAGTATACTTTCATATAAATTATTGAAGAATCCAATTATTATTATATTTATTAATATTTATTTCACCCATGAAATGCCGTTGCTGGATGCATTCCAACTATCAAATGAGTCTCTGTTATTCATTTTTGAAACTTATGTTCCAACACTTTTAAAGTTTTGACATATTTTTATAAACAAATCTTAGTTTGTAAGATGCTAAAATTATGAACTATAATGTTTATATGTTTTTTTTACTTATTAGCATCTGCTTTATATATCGCTTGGTATACAAATTTTATCATGAACTATGAATTAAAAAAATCTCACAGACTTTATTTGACTCACTTTCATATTCATCATTCGAATATATTCCTTACATGAAGTCTTTCTCAAGTTATGTCCTGTCGTGAATGGCATATTTTAAAACAAACATTTCTTTTTTCGGTAACAGGTTTATAAGGATATAAATATAGATAAATAAATATATGTATTTATATACGTATATAAATATTTTTTATATTAAATATATATATTATATAATATAAATTATAGCACATAATTATATGTTGAAACCAAACAAAGACCTCAAGTAGTTATAAAATTTTAATTATTATTTAAGGGAAGGTTCTTATGAACATATATTAGTTTTTTCTTTACGTTTTATAATTTATTTTACATAATAAAATCCTTGAAAAAAATCTTTACATAAATTCTAGCACACAAATTATTGTTGAAACCTGTTGTGTTGCTCAAAGACCTCAGAGTTTTGCTTCTTTATTATATATTTGTTAATTATATTGTAAGGGAAGGTTCTTAAAAACTCTGGACACTCTGATATTAGTTTTTTCTTTATCGTTTTATGAGTTATTTTACTCGGGGGTAATTTAGATATCTATAAAATAAAGAGCTTTATAGGAGGGCTCACAAAAAGGGAGAAAAAGGAATGAAAACCTTTTGGATCCTTTAATTATCTTCCTGAAAGACAAGCAATTATACAAGAACAGGAAGGGAATGGAGAAAAAAAGAAAATGATAAATTATAATATGAAGGGAAATCCTTGGGCGGCTTCTATATCTATATAAATATATTATATATATATATATATATATATATATATATATATATATATATATATATATATATATGTGTATATATATCTATATTTCACGTTTTTTGGATTTGAGAGTTGGGCTCCCCCTAGGATTTTACATTAGTGCATAGAGATCATCTTGTGAAAGTTTGAACGAAATCGAATAATGAGAAGTGTCCGCTCAACGGACCCAAAAGTTATTTAGTAAACCTATGTATTAATTTTTTTTCGCCATTCGATCGCCTCAAATGTCCTTAATTTCAATGCTATTTTCAAACAACTTGCTGCAAAATATAGATATGATGCAAGGATTCTAAATCAGTTTTTATTTTTTATGTACATCCAAAATCAAACGAGATAATAAAGTTTAAAAAAATTTCATTTTTGGGTATTTTCCATAAAAACGACTAATTCAAAACTTAAATTTCTCGTTGAATTTTGCGAACACCTGTTTGGGAATGCTGTGTCCTCCTATGGTTCATTGCCAATGATAGCTTCACCACATAAATAGATAAATACTAGCAATGTTTAATATGGTGTTCAAAGAACGAATATAAAGATGTGACTGACATTAACACCAAACCTCAATCATTTCTCGTAATAACTTGTTGGAGAAGAAATATTTTTTTTTTCTTTGGATCATGGCATTATTCAAAAACTTTTCCCTATTCACACAATTATTATTAGCTATAGCCATTTGGTGGGGAGATTTGAAACTAATTTTTCTTTAAATGTATGAGATGATCTCAAAACAGTGAGTGAGGAGTAAAATATACCTATATAACGTTTAATCTATTCCTTACGACACAATGTTATACCTTAAATACTCCCAAAGGAAATAATGTTATAGAGTGTGTTGAACTCATTTTTACCCCAAAGATACATCAAATACATTAGTAATTTCTAAATGCATTCACAGGGAATCATAAGCCCAATAAGTAGACAAATCATTTTTTAATTTAATCTTCATTCCTCATACCTTATTCCTTGTTATTATTTATTTGCTCATTTTATTATTAATATTTTTTTATATAACTTTATTATTCAGAGAAATTACCCATAATATATTGTATAAATAAACATTGTAGTTTAAAATTAGTTCCCCAAATATAAAAGTAATTTATATTTGTTTTAAAATCCTAAGTATCCATATAACAATACTTGAATTCTAATCAATGCACAATTTTATATAAATTATATTAATAATTTTCATTTTCATCAAGTAGATCCTCTTTACATACGTATATTATACATTTCAAATAATATATATGATTGATATATGATAAGATTCATATGATATATATATATATCATGAAACTTGATATCATTGGATTTGTAAATTATATAAAACTGTATCTACACAATATACTATTTTTTAATATCCGTCTAATAAATATACACTTATATTTCAATTTACATCGCACACCAAACGAGAAAATTGATTAATAAGAATATCTCCTGAAAATGTACTAAGAGTGTACTTTGTATTCTATACGACTTGTTAATAAGAATTAATAACTGATTATATCATTGATTGCTACCAATGTTTAGATATAAACAGTACTGTTGAATGAAAAAAAATATTATAATATATATTACACTGGGCAACAGCCAAATTTAGGTCGGACTAATTTTCACTAATTCTTATAGAGTTCAGAGCCATTATTGACATACAAGGACTGAAGTATAGAAAAATTAAATAGCAATGATTTGATAGAACTTAGATCAAAGTACTCATTTCTACTTTTACTTTGTCTCATGCACATTTAGACTTTAAAATATATGTCCTTTTGTACGAAAAATGAAGGGTTTTACTTAGAGACTCAATGTTCCTCACTAAAAGGTTTTACATGATTAAAATTCATATGAATATGAAGAAAAAATATCAAGCTTTACTTTGATATGCTTGGTGTTCCATAAAATGCCTTATTTTAATAAAAATTAGCAAGGGAATATTTTATAAATCCTCTCAATTTTGCCCTTTTTAGAGAAATTTATAAGTCACCCAGTGAGATAGAAGGAGAGAGAAAAATTGACGTCACAACGTAGGTAAACAATAAAGAGGAATTTTACCCCTTTCATTGGAATTTGAGTGTTTTTCCCCGGATTTCTTCCCAGGATCCAGGATTCCTAATGACTGCCCTGCCAGCTGTGCCGTCGTACACCACATTTGTGACAAGAATTCACCGTGACACAGCCTCGGATCAAGCATGGAGCAAGGAGTGGATCCTTAGGAGGGCATGACTCCCCAGAGGGTGCTCAGCCTATTCTCTTTGCATCAAAGAAGATGATGTGTCGGAGACAGACAGACAGACCTTGAAGGACATTACCCCCATTTTTCATATTCATATGAATTTTAATCATGTAAAACCTTTTAGTGAGGAACAGTGAGTCTCTAAGTAAAATCCTTCATTTTTCTTACAAAATGACATATATTTTAAAGTTTAAATGTGCCAGAGACGAAGTAAAAGTAGAAATGAGTACTTTGATCTAAGATCTATCAAATCATTTCTATTTAATTTTTCTATATTTCAGTCCTTGTATGTCAATAATGGCTCTGAATCGAAAAAGTACTGAAAAATTTAAAATCCATTTAGCTCTGAATTTATCACTATGTTTGTTAAAAAATGACTACCATATTCGAAATCAGTGGATAAAACTCTATAAGAATTTGTGAAAATTAGTCCGACCTAAATTTTAAGTTGATTTTTGTTGACCTGTATTATTGTCAAACGTGATAATATATACATATAGAAGATGCAATAAAGGTCCATTTTAAGATATCTTTTAAAACCAGAAGACAAAATGGAATCATGACGATGAGTCAATATGTTTTTATCCCACGACTATGAATTGAAAGTTCAGTTTTCTCTACACTTAATCAGACTGTACATACAAAGGTGTCCGAAGATTCAATCAGAATACAAACTGAATGTATCATTTTTAAAAACTTATTGAATTGCATTTAAAATATGAAAATAATCTCTATTACATAAATTAAAACATCTCATCACAAGTCACACATACTATGTTCACACATATTTAAAGACATCTCTAAAACACATCAACTTCCAATAACAAGTTTAAAATGATTTGCATTTATTTACGATTAATGTAGTCATCATTGAACTGGCCATGCTTTGAAAATCCCACCAAAAGTAGGCTTTTAAAAATATCATACCTTCTAAGGGATAATAAATCCACAACATTTTTTATCGTAATAAGATATTTTCAACATATTTATGGTCTTTACTTGATTTATTTTCGTAATTGGAATAAAATAAATGGAAAGAGGCAGCAGGACATTTGTGTCTATTTATTTTATTCATCAAAGTGATACAGAGCAACATGAATATCAGAAAAAAATCTCAATGATGTCATTTGCTATTATTTAAAAATATTCATCCTTGATTTCTACAAACTAATTATAGCAATATTCTTATTTGAAATGTTGTAAAACCACTACTATGATTTTATAAATAATGAGAGGTCTTTTAAAACAAGCTTCTTTGTGAATAAATAAACAAATTTAAATTATATTTTCTTAAAATCCAGTTTCGTATTGAAATGAATTCAATCAGTTTACCATAGTCAAGCCTCTGATGGCTATAAGAAAACCTTTACCTCAGTATCAAATTTATCAGAGCATATCTTGTAAGAAACCCTAGAACGTACAAATAATCTCATTTGCTTCTCTCATTCATCCATGCCAATTAGTATAATCTAAACAGAAAACCTATTCATTGATCGAAGAGACTACATGTCAACAGTGATCATTGGGAGTGTCAGAAATATAGTCGTGGTATCATATTTCCAAGTAACAAGTTTATTTCACTCTACAAATATTTTCTTCTTTAAATAATAAGTATATAATTACCTCCGCCGAAGGAGGTATTGTTTTCCCTGGCGTTTGTTGGTTTGTTTATTTGTTTGTCAGCAAGATAACTCAAAAAGTACTGAACGGATTCGAATGAAACTTTGTGGAGTTGTTAAAAATGCCAAAAGGAACAAGTGATTAAATTTTGGCATCTCTAAGTGCTTTTTTAATATGCAAAATGAGCAAAATACTAAATGAAATGGGGTCTCTATTCAGGGAGTAGGAAAGAACAAACGCTAAAAAATATTCATTGACGTATTATTGTTCATATATCAGCTCAGGACTATGTTAACCCAGTGACGTAGCTTAAACTTCTTCCTCTTCCCGTCTCTGAGTGCTTTTTTAATATGCAAAATGAGCTAACAGAGAGGAAACAATGATTAGAGATAGAAAATCGGGCGTGTGAAAGGGAGAATGTTTGAATGGGAATGTTGTGGGGATCGGCGGAGGTCCTTAAGATGGCTCTCTCCTCACTCATTGATCACCAAACACACCTACTTATGTAGACATAATGATTGGATTGTAATTCTGTTAAGTGATTCATTAGGTGGGGATCGGCGGAGGTTTGCACTTTCTGAGTGTATATATGCCTCTAGTTTTCACTGGCGTTGGTTTGTTGGTTGGTTTGTTAGTTGTTTGTCAGCAGGATAACTCAAAAAGTACGGAACGGATTCGGATGAAACTTTGTGGAGTGGTTGAAAATGCCAAAAAGAACAAGTATAAAATTTTGGTATCTCTGAGTGCTTCTTTAAGATGCAAAATGAGCTAAATACTAATAAATATTTCAAGTTAGCCTACTCTGCCAATAGATGTCGCTGTGCTGTGAAATCGGGTGCCGGGAGCGTCTTCCTCTCGGAATTTCCGTTGAGGGGAACCCTCCCCCGTCCCTCTACGCCGCCTCAGTTGTGAAAAATCCGCCTCGGAAGGCTCATAAGGACGCCGTGACGGCGGAGGTTTGCACTCTCTGAGTGTATATATGCCTCTAGTTTATACTATATTTTTAAATAAGAGGTCCTATTTTTTCATAGTTTCATCAGAGATGCAACTCTGATGTTTTTCTATGTTTGAAATTATTCGCAACTATCAAACATAAAGTAACTCGGACTGTATTTTTCTTTCATTTTAAATTGCTTTTCTAGATGAAATATATTTCTTGGTATGGGGGCTTTCAATTAATTATTCCCTTAGGAATGTTTTTCCCTATTCATTTTTTTAAAGGCTTGCTATGAGTTAAGGATTGAAGCAATGTTCAAAAATATATTTTAATCTTTAATTGTAGATTTTGTTTTACATAACGAAAAATCCGTTTTATATACCTATCTATAGATAATTATTCATGCATAATATTAAGTTCAGGCTTTGGAGAAGGAAAATGAGATGATCTTAAGTTATACAATTCCTTTGATAAAGGGCCGAACTCGTGTATAATTACATCTTGCATGGACACAAGGGTCACAGTGTACATATTTAATTGATTTCTTTGTGTTGCTAGATATAGCTAAAGCGTTAAAGTAATGTGACGCATGCAAGGAAAATGTAAGCAAAAAATAATTGACCAAAATTTTGGTAATTTCCTTTAACGTTAGATGTCGTTGTCCATGAAATTACGTCACAATCCTATTTAAAACCGGTTTAAATGGATTAAATTTGATGATTTGAAATATATCAAATCACTACAAGATAAAAAACGTCTCCAAATATAAATAATAAAAGGACTGTTATTATTTTCAAAGAGCTCTAGCATAAAGCGCCCCTTACGGACTAAAGAAGAACTAATTTTTTTGGCCAATTCCTTTTGGGAAAAAGGAAGTATTTTATCTTATGCATGCCCTGCTTTACTTTAACGCTTTAGATATAGCTACATCATTTCATTCTAACAAGAGCACGACTTGCAAAGTTCACATATAATTGAAATGTGTTTGATCATGAGTTTGATCAACTATCATCTCACAATAGCAGGAGGAGAATTGGTGAATTAAAATATCTATAGATATCCTTATTGCTAGTATAAATTCTTTTCCAGAGCATTTTCTAAGTTGGATTTTTTCCTTTCATATTAAAAAAACTTAGTTGACTTCTACAACATTACAAGCAGCTAATTCACTCTACGCTTCTTGTGAGTGGTCAACTTGACGAAGATGCTCCTCATCCAGCTGCTAAAGAATAGACAAACGTCAAATCTAACGTTATTAACTTACTAATGTCATCTTCGGCCCGATACTCGGCTCTCACCGTCAGGATCCCGGATCTCTCAGGAACGGCTTAGAGCTACGCTGGAGACACTCTACGCTTCTACTCAAACGGCTCAAAGGTGAGCTTCAGTTTCTGAGACGCCTATTAAGACTTTATAAAGGTTTCCGAAGAGTCAGATAGGAAAACTTCATTGATTTTTAATTTAACATTTGTTTTACTATTATGCACTTTTTTTACTTTATATATATTAGTTTTTATTATTTATGTAGTCTTTTAATTTTCTCTATTTTCTCTTAGATATTATTTTGCGTGATAGATATAGTTTTATAGCTGTAGCTGCTTTTGATTGATTGTATATTTACCTTCGCCGAAGGAGTATTGTTTTCACTGGCGTTGGTTTGTTGGTTTGTTTGTTTGTCAGCAGAATAACTCAAAAAGTACAGAACGGATTCGGATGAAACTGGGTGGAGTTGTTGGAAATGTCAAAAGTAACAAGTGATTAAATTTTGGCATCTCTGAGTGCAGAATTAAGATGCAAAATAGCTAAATACTAATAAATATTTCAAGTAAGCCTACTCTGCCAATAGATGTCGATGTGCTGTGAAATCGGGTGCCGGGAGCGTCTTTCTCTCGGAATTTCCGTCGAGGGGAACCCTCCCCCGTCCCTTTACGCCGCCCCAGTCGTGAAAAATCCGCCTCGGAAAGCTCATAAGGACCCCGTGACGGCGGAGGTTTGCACTCTCTGAGTGTATATATGCCTCTAGTTTATATATGATTTCAATTTGTTTTGACTTCAGTATAGGATTTTAATTTTAAACTATAATGTTTAATTCCATATACATATCTACATAGGTACAATAACTCTAATCGAATAAAGTCATAAAAAATACAATAGAAAACTACCCTAGATCGAGTACAATCCATCCTTTTATAGTCTGGTGTGTAGCAAAAACAGGATTAAATTATCATGAAGCCTTATTTATTTTTATAAATCTATATTTAAAGTCATAACATGAGGTCTATAAAATAAACATATTGAATTCGTTTATTATCTTCTGCTCACTTTAATCCGCAAAGTCTTTATGACTTAAATTTACGTTATACAACATAAAACATTATTCCACAATGCCTACATTATTTTCCTCTAATTAGCAAAAAAAGGAAATTATACAATTGTTTAATAAGGCAATCACTCAATCTTTGGAAACACATTCATAAGAGTCTCCCTGATTAGTTTTCTCTGGCCACATATTCAAATCGAGGAGAATTACCATAATGACATTTGTGAATCAACGTGCATAAAAAGTCACTATATTTCCGTGAGTAAATGGTTCTGAAGAGCATTAGTTTTTCAAACAGTTGACTAATATTTTTTAAGGGTTACACAAACATATATATTTTGGGAACGATACATATAATTATTTGCCCGAAATCATAGTCTGATAAATCCGGCGAGAAGAAATACGAGTAAAATGATGAAGCCGTTGAATCTCTATTATGAAAAAAATCAAAAAAAGGGTTAATTTAGTCAGACTGAAAATCTAAGTAACATTGATGTTTTATAATATCTAGGAAGATATAAGCATAACAATTCATAATCCTTAATACATAAATAAACAATAGGTGTTTTTTAATACTCTTTACGATAACTGACTTGACGGAATCAACGCAGAAGAAATAAACATTAAAATATGCCATTTTCCTCGACCACCTTTTTGTCAATATCTAAAATAGATGAGATCATGGACCCAATTCATCTTCAAGACTCTAATGCGAATACATAATTCATAAGTACAGACCAGACGAACACACTCTTTGCACGCATATAACAAACTATATTTAGACTTACCTCTTTACACGTCCTTTTGTATTTTTTGGCTTCTTATTAAATGTGTTTAATTCCTTTATATCCTTATATAAATATAAACGTTGTTTAACACTTGAACAAGAACAACGACACAATCAACACTGGAAAACTCTTTCTTATCGTAGCATATATGCATTACATGTCTTAAATGTACACTCAAATAGATTTGTGTGTATGTGACTGAATACATGTTCGGGTGACAGTTAATAGAGCTACGAGGGCACGGGGATTTATTATTTTTTATATACTTCTTATTAACAAATAAAGAATTTCAATTCCTTCCCTTCATCAAAGAATAGCTGGAGTAGTAGTTTTATTTACCCAATATCCGGCCGGGGACTTTAAATTTTTCGCATCCTATCCTATATACAGGGTTACCCACAAACATAGCGATCCCCAATTTTGACTATTATTACTCATTTCTGAGTGTTTCCTCCGAATGTAACTTAACTTTGGTCATTACTAGTTTAGTGTATGTAAACACCATATAAAAAATCTAGGATCATTAGTTCATTGTTTCGTATGTTTTACATCATGTTTTCCTGATGCTCCTTATTAAGTTATGTGCATGACTTGAGGCACAAAGCCGTCCGTGACATTTCTACAAACTAATTTGATAATTACTCTTATCACCTCCCTGATGGCTCAGGGCTTATGGTCGTTGACTTTGTCCTTGAAATAGCCCCAAATATAATGATTCAGTCACCCTTTCCAGCAGAATCCGACATGTTCTCTGTTGAACTGAAGTCAGTCCTTCGGTATATTCTGTGAGACTTGATGTGAGAGAGTTTCCCCCAAAACTAACGCACCTCTTACCTGAGATTGACTGAAAAATAATTGGTGATATTGAGCGATCCGTCGCAAGACTTGAATATATATATTTCGTAAAATCGGACTTAAATTTCATATATTTTTATGGCTTTTTGAGACGTCTCGAGTGTCCTGGAGGATTCTCAATTTTCTTTCCCGAGGTTTTCCATGGCTCCATATTTTGTACTCCATACAATTATGATTTTTTATTATTGAGACTCTTTTACATACTAACGGATGCATGAAAGTGCTTCCTTACCGGAACTACCGGAACTCTTATTATCTTTAAAATTTAAAATGTTCTTTTTCTTCCAGATCTGACTGATTGTCTTAGTGTACACACGGCCGTTCATTCTGTTCAATCAAATAAGGACAATGGACAAACGCCTCAAGAAGATATCACATTAAGCGTCAAGCGGGGTTTCTGAGCCACCACCCTGTATGATGTCCTTGTTTGAGCAAAGAAGATGCAAGAGAATAACGTTTATTTCCCCTATCCGGCTTTTCTCTTCTATCCTTCCTGCTTGCCCTTCATTCATCGGAAGTACAATAATAATAATAATAACACCCCTTCTGTTCATCATCTCTTCTCCTTTTTTTCGCAATCTGTCTTTTTAGAAACATAAAAAACCTATTGTGAAACAATTGAAGTTTCTTCTTTGAAAAGGCAATGGATGATGAGGATATTCCTAAGACAATGAAAGAGTATAATTTAGTTTTTTCTTTTTGAAAAGAATGGAAAAATGTTCGGAAGCAGCCTTATCTTTACTAAGGGAAGTAGAGAAAAGGAGTTTATTTTTAGTGGTGTGAGATAATTATAGAGATGAGGGTAATAATAGTATTGAAAAGTTGAAGCTGTAAAAAAATATAAAGAGAGGGGGGAAAGAGTTCATTAGGTGAGAAAGTGAGAGAGATCAGCTAAATAGGGTTGTTCATAAACGCTTGCTTGCTCGTATGTGAGGTCGCAATCAATCGAATTTATTCCTATATGATAGGTGTATAATGTATCGGACGTCCGCTTAATTTTCTTACAAACTAGTAAGCAATGCAACTAGTTGGACTTGCTTTTATTGTACAATTTTATACTTAATTATTATAAAAGTTATAACCTGGCCTAACCTAATTATAATTTACTTTTCAAAAACACATTTTTGGCAGTCATACTTCCATTGATCCTTGTCATGTTGACAATTTTCTGAATAATTCAATACGACCAAAACATTCCATGTTCTTTGCCAATAAATAAAAAACAGAACAAAGATTTACAGTTTTATGTCTTTAGTTAATGATGACACATCATAAAAATGAGAGTTTTCCATTTCTTACCAAAACTTCAAAAGGCTTATGTCTCTTTATAAACGTTATTTTACTACCAAACTCTCACCCAATTCTTCCTCCTGAATGATATTTATCTTTTAGGTTTCATTTATTTGAATAAAAAAATCAAATGTATTGAATGCCATATTGAGAAAAACAGATGGATTTTTGTTGCCGTTCAATTTGGTTTTATAAATACTTTCGAAAGCCAATTCAGTATGAAAGTCAACCTTTGATTTATTATGTCCAAATATCAACTTAGCATTAAATCTGAAATCAACTATTCAAAATCAAAGCTTAGGGTCTTACGGATTAAATGATTTTTTAACACCGCGGCGTCCAAGTTTCACAAATTTGAAAAATATTATAATAAATGTAGACTAGTGTTAATAAGGACGAAACTACATATATTGATAACTCAATTTGGAGTATGATGTTCCTTAAAATCCTATTTTAATTTATATTTTACCCCACAGTTTTTTTTACTCCTTTTATGTATTGTAAATATTATAACTTGCAACCTTTCACCTCCCCAAGAACATATACTGAAACTATGAAGGCTTTCTAAATAGTTTATTTCTTTCTTGCTGTTCTGAGTCTCATAAATCAAAAAAACGCTTCATGGAATATTCAAGGAAATAAACCTCAAAATGGATGTTTCCTCTAAACTTTTTTCCAAGCCCTTGTGAAAATATCTGGGTCATAAATTAAATATATTCACACTTTCTTATCTGAAAGCAAGAGGAGAAGGAAGTGAGAAGGATAAAATAGATTGGGGTGGAAAATAATTCTTCTCCTTATGAGGAGATGAATAACTTGTTTCATAATTATCAATTGAAAAATCTGCAAAGGAGAAGAAAAAATCTTATATTTTTAATATCTGATATTATTTTTTGATCAGAGCAATTGAAAGTGTATTTTTATCACAACCCTCTTGCTCTTTTTATTTATTATTGTATATATATATTATTTTTCTTGGCCCAATGGCATATATTATCAACAGGTTCATTGTATACAATAAAGAGGTTCTTAAAATTAACTTTCAAAGATAAAAAACATGTCAATCACAAAAATATTATCAAATAAGACATAGAATTATTTATTATTGTATATATTATTTTATGTATGATTTTTAAATAAATGACCCATTAAAAATGTATATTATTTTTTTTAAAGTAATAAGGTGAAGAAAATTGAAATATATCAGTTTAAAGTAATTATTTATAAAGTTAATTTTCATTGAATTCAAAAAATACATTTACATAATCAAATATATTTTATGTAATTCAAATTCAAATACGGATTAAAAAAGAAAACCAAGTAGATTTTTATCCCAAATGGAAAAACAAGTCGCCAGATAAAGAAGTACTTAGTGATGAAGTCACCATTTTCTACTTTCTTTGTTTAATGAACCTATTTGGACAATATAAATAACCTAAAACAAACCACTTGATAACCAAGAACTAGATATGATTTCTTAACTCTCCAATTCCTCAAACTATAATATATAAACAGTTTACAAGAGTTATCGTTCATTTGTTGTCGTTCGCGAACAATGAACGAGAAAGTTTTTGACAAACGACATGGAAAATTCCTTATCATTCATCTTTCGTTTTTGGCGCAAAATGCAGACGAAATTTTTCATTTTGTTACGAAAAATTCCTAAATAAACGTCATCACTTTTTTCCGAAGGGTGAGAAAAAATTTATTTCTAAAAAATCGTTCGTCAATTATTATTTACAGAATAACGAACGATGAACGACAAACGATAACTCTTGGCGAACGACCATTTTTCCGTCAACAAGTCTGATATATGTGTAAATATAGGTATATAACATGAAAAGTGTTCTGCTCAAGAGGACCCACATATCTGACACTTTGATATAATAATTGTCTATTAATCTATATGTATTTCGATTCCATTGTTTTCCAGTTAAAAGTGAGCTATCGGTACTCCACTGGCAAAATGGTCATATATAAGATAAAAACCCAGACGTTTTAAATATAGTGGCTATTAAATTATATTCTATAGCTGAAGTCCTTTCCAAAAAAAATCATCAGTCGAATAAATCTATTGTTTTACAACCAGCTTTACTAAAGGATATTTATGTTATATCTTATCTGAATCCTATTTTGAAAACGATTTCAACCTAAAAAGTCATCAACAACTAATCTCCTCTCAAAATTATTCATCTCTATTTAAAAGTCGTGTGGCCTTGTAAACTGTCATGATTCCGAAAACGAAAACCCAGACGTTGTAATCTGAATCTTTTCAAAAACGTAGTTTTCTTTTAATATCTTTATTATTCCTATTTGAAATTCTTTTAAAAAGAGATGATTTGTTTGTTTTTCTTTGAAAACATTTTTTCAATTATTTATTATCATTATTGTTATTTTTTATAGGGAAGTTTGTTATTCAGGGGTTACATACAATTAGATGAGAAAAGTTGTCTTAAAATATATTAGTGCTTTTCAGTGATGTCAATATTACTACCAGTTTTATCCATGAATTTAATAAAGTATAATTTCCAAGCATAGACATGCTTGTCTATGTGTTTAAAAATAAGTTAAAAATCCAACAAAACGCAACACATTTTATTCCCTTACATGGGTCGACTTCAGCTCTTTGGTAAGTTACCACCATAAAGCTTAGAAATAAATATAACATCAATATTCGTCCCCTCACATCAATCGAGCACAGCAAGTTTAAGTGAACATTCCACTAAAAAGTTTATAAAGTAACCTAACATAATAACATTTTTAACTTACAAAAGTCGAAGCAATCAAGCAGGGAAATTATCTTCTAAAGCTTAAAAATGAGACTTTTGATCTTCCTGCAAAAAGTTAGTTCAGCTATCAGAAAACTTCTCGTCTAATAGTTTTTAAAAAACCATGCATTTCCCCAACACATTATTTAAGTTTTCCAAACCTAAATCTTCATACAAAAAAGTGTGTTTAGGCATCATCACATCTTTCCCTAAAAAAAACAAATAATCCCGCAGGAAAATCACTACCTTTTACTTTTAAAAGGAGACAAACATCATCCCCTCAACAACTAATATTCAGCAATAAGCATATTTCCCGCCTAATATCTTAACCTCCACCAACCACAAAACCCATGTATTTGTTGCGCTTATACCATGAGTGACTAAGGATTAAAGAGCCAAAACACATTAACTTATCCACAACTATATATATTTATATTACTCCCCTTGAAAATTTGCATATGAAAGCATTTAGAGCTTCTTTTTGTACAAATCCAATTATTCTTTGTGGTCTGAATCTAATTATGTTCTTTCTTCTTCTTTGAAAGAAGTCTTTTATAATATGATTTCAGCATTTTCTCTTTCTACTTTTCTTTAAGATAATATATTTAAGAAATTGGATTTAGGACAATGAAGGTGGTTTATTATTTTAGCCATAACAACATTAGTAGGTGTATTATTATTGTCATCATATAGTATATATACTTGTAAACCCTCAACAGACAGTGATAATATGGGTAAGTATATTTTTATTTTTCTAACTTTGAAATAATAATAAAAACATGAAGGTAAGTAACTTTGAGACAACAACAACAACCAAAAACTTCATTGCAGCTACTTTTTTTTACTCACTTTCTATCCATTATAAGAGGAGGGGGGGGGGGGGAGTAATTTCATTAGTTCATGGCACCCACTCGTGCCTTCACACTGGAGGCACTCCATGTTGACACAGTGTTTGAGAAGACTTACAGAGTGCATGAAAAAAAGGAGGAGGTAAAGAAAAATCCCTGGGATTTTGAATAGAAGTGAAAAGAGTAATAAGTTGAAGGAAATAAGGATGGCTTTGCTGATTGCTTTGCTTTAACTGCTAGAGGGTAATTGATGGAGTGAATTGCCTTGCTTGCAATATGCAAATGGTACGCATATTATTCTTTAATATTGTGAAACGAAGCATTATTTATAATAACTTAAATCATTTTGAGATTGATTTTATTTAAAGGGCCAATTTATTAGAGATAGTTTTTTTACTTATGAAAAAGCTGATAGCCGACTTATCGGCAGAAAGGTTTGGCTTGCACATTTTCAAAAAAATAAAGAAAATATAAAATAAAAAACTTATATGTTAAATTAAACAACGACTTGTTATTTGTTGCGACAGTAAAAGTACGTTCTACATGCTGCCTGTCTTTGAAGGAACGGTACCTTCTTGAATTGAATGTCGCTCTTTTCCCAAACTCACCGATTCACTAAATCATTTTAAGCTAAAATGCTGTTTTATATGTAATAGTTTTTACTATGTATTATCATCGGTTTTTATAAACATTTTTTAAATACTTTATCTATGTACATTTCATGAAATGTGAATGGTAAAAAAAACCTCACCAATCCACATATTTTTTAGTTTACATATATATGTAGTTCAAGTTTCAAAATTGTTTTACAAAGAAAAATATATATCTTATCGCAAGAAAAAATCGAAATGCTAAAAACGTATAATAAGTTATTATAACGAAAACACTAAGGACACGGAGAAACTAATAGCTTATGGACTTAAATCGGATTATTATCTTCGTTTTTAATTATGTATGGTATTATCTGTCTTTGTTCATTAACTTGGTATTTTAAATTCGTTACATCATTGTTACAGAATTCATTAGGGTACGAATTTTAGGTCTTTAAATGGGAAACTAATTATAAACTAGAATGTTTTTATGTTTTATTGTAAAAAGCACAATTTTCCTATTTTCCTATTTATTTAAGTATGTACTTTTTGTCACTTAGATAAATAAACCCTTGCTGATGAGGAAAAAAAAAAAAAAAATCGAAAAGAGCCAATTACACGAACTTTTTTATTTGAACGATCACATTGAATTCGAAAAGGGAATTATTTAGAAAAAAATCTAAAACGGATAAGCAGGAAAAGATAGCTAATCCTATACGTTCTTTTGAGTAAAGTAATAATATAATTAACTAAACGAAATGGCTACCAATGGTGGTAGTTGAAATTGAGTGTAACCAAAAAAGTACACTATAATGTCATTTTTATGTTAATATATTATATCTATTTTAAAATTATTTTTTAATGTTGTGTAAAATTGAGCATTTAATTTGAACATCAAAACATAGCTGTATTACTTTCAGGGAGCATATTTTTTAGGAAGGGGATGGCTGATATTCTTTATTGACGTAATAGAGATTTTAATTATATAAAAACTTAATATTCTGACTTGTAAATGAATTTCTACACGGTTAATTTTTATTTTTTCAATAGATATTTTGTTTTATTAATCACGGTGTACCAGTACTATTGAACCTGACTAACAAAACTCCGGATTACCATCAAATGCATAAAACACTACTGAATTTAAGATATGATATCTTCTGGTTGTGAAAATGTCGAATAGTTCTTCCTGAGCTTCTTGAGTTAATCGAATATCTGTCTTCGAAGAACCTCTTGATAGCTCGATGCATGCTCCTCCGAGCTCATTATTCTGGAACATACCAGCAAATTTCGTAATAGGAACTGACCACAAATGTTCCTATCTTGGTTATATGGGCTTCATTTTACCGATTTCATTTTGTTTATAAAATAAACTTACACATTTCAGAGGCATCGAGAAAATAAAGGTGTCCCACAACGTCTTTAGATTTCGACGGAGTAATGTTGAATATAGACCCTTTCAGTTGTTGGAAACACCATCAAGATCATTTTTTCCTCCTCGTCCGATTCAATCGGAAGGGGTGAGAAATGGGTCCTTGTGCACTCTTAGTAGAGCCAGGAGTCTGTCCCAGATAGTCCTCTCCGTAGTCCGGAACCACTTCAAGAGGTCCTAACAGCACTTTATCGTACTTTTTCATGGTTTTCGGGAGTTGACCATAGACTAAGAAGATACTATTGCAGTTTTTGAACTATTTTCTTACCTAGATGATAAACCTAGGTTATTTTTTTAGTGCACATGTTAGAAAATCGATATAGGTACATTAGACCTGTTCAAATTTAACAATTTTCTTTAAAAACATTCAATATATGCTTTTCTGTTCTCCAAGGCTTAAATAATCGAGAGGAAAAATATTTTTAAATTTGGGCCGCTGGAATGGCTGCCGCATGGGCCATTAGGGCTGCGCCAATGAAAGTTAAGTTTTATGATGATATAGAGTCCATGAGATTTAAGAAAAAATACTTAAGCAAAGGTATGACAACAAAACTATTTTATTTAAAAATCAATTTGTTTTTTTAAAATTTCAAGTTTATTTAGTAACCGACTACATCTATAGAAACACATGTTTTAAGAGAGCTAGCAATACGTCGTATTACATATATTCAACATTGGAAAGGAAGGAAAATTATTTTTAAAACTAAAATTTTACCTTTTTTCCTAAAATACTTATTATTTTATAAAAATACGCTATAATATATAGTATATATGATACCAACCGATATGCGCAGTTTAAATTACTTACTTTTTTAACATAAAACAAATGAAAACAAATGAGGGTTCGGCAAAATTAGTTGCGAAAAAACTTGGCAAAAATATTGTTTTATTTTGCTTTTGCCATCACATTTCAATTATATTGAGAGGAACGTGATACTCTTTTTGGCAAGATTAAAAGTCAAACGACAATATTTTAGCTACGTGAAGGATAATTGGAATACTTTGGATAAAACAATCCTAATACTTTAGACGAGTGGAGCAAGAATGGAAGTAATTAAAGGCAAATAAACTGCAATTGAAAAAAAAAACCTTGACAAGACCAGTCCTAGAGCTGATTATAGAGAAGTGGTCGACTTGTGTCTTAATACTGTTTTGAGACAAAACTTCCTCGAGACATCCATTGACCATCTGAGCTTTTCAAACAAGCACAATGGATGGCAAAGGAAATTTACTCTATGAAGATGTAGATTTCTCTCTGAAAAACATGCGTGTGGAATATTGCCATTTTTTAAGTAAGTAAGTAATTTAAACTGCGCATATCGTTGGTATCATATATACCTATATATTGTAGCGTATTTTTATAAAATTAATAATTATTTTATGAAAAATGTAAAATTTTAGTTTTAAAAATAATTTTCCTTCGCTTCCAATGTGAAATTATGTATACGAACGTACGCATAGCTCTCTTAAAACCTGTGTTGTCTCAATATTATGTAGTCGGTTACTAAATAAACTTGAAAGTTTAAAAAAACAAATTAGCATTTGTTTTAAATAAGAAATGTTTTGTTTGTCATACCCCTTGTGTTGTAATAACTCTTTTTTTCTGTTAAATCTCATTTGGACTACTATTTCATCATAAAACTTAACTGTTCATTTGCGCCGCCCTAAATGGCCCAGGCGGCAGGAATTCCGGCGGGCCCAAATTTACAAATATTTGTTCCTCCTCGATTATTTAAGCCCTTGGAGACCAGAAAAGCTCTATTGTGAATGTTTTTAAAGAACAGTGTTAAATTTGAACAGTCTAAGTACATATATGATACGGGATACATCTATTGACGCCAGGGAAGCATTCCATTCATGAAAAGCTAATCTTCAGAACAAATACAACAAGCATATTGCTATCATCTTGTTTTATTCTGATCCTGTCAATCTGAAGATGACGTAAGGCCAATCCTTCCAGTGCTCCCATACGTCCCTCCAAATACATGGCCCTCTATCATATACATTACAGTCATAGGGGATGTATAATGTCAATACAAACATGCTCAAGAGAATAAAACACTGGGAACAAAAATGGATCACCATTAACACACACACATGCATTGCTCAAGATTATATTGAACTAACCCCAATGTCATTCAAGAGCAGAGCTCACACTCAACAGGAGCCGTGCCTTTGACTCCCTAAATATGCAAGAATGAGGTCAAACCTATCCCATAAATGCGATTTCTGTGTAAGAAAAATTAATTATTATTATTTATTGTAAAAAACAGATTTATGCTTTTCATTGTAGAGAATGGTGCGTTATAAATAATAACAATAATGTTTTTTTCTCTTATGAAGAAAGAAAAGGAATTATAGTTAGAGCACTCTCCCAAAAAATTAGTCTGATCATATATGAATACATAGAGCCATTATTAATCCCTTTTGTGAGTTTGGTGTCCGTGATTACCACCCTTGATCAGAATGTTGAATGGAGTAATAATATGGAATTAGAGGAATAATCATAATTTGCCCATGGACATTAATCAAGCAAGGGATGAAACTATGTGTGTTTAGTATGTGTGTGTGTATTGGAGGCCTTAAGGCGATCTTGCTGTTGTCATTGTACATAAATCAATGGGATATGATCAGAGGAAGTACTAAAAAATACTCTTGATTGTTACTTGTGTTTGCTATAATAAGAGACTGATAGTAACTGACGTCCCTTATCTAAAAAACATCAGTAAGCTCAAGTATAATGTTTAGTGTCTGAATGGAGACATTTGATTGGCTGGATGGCATATTGTTGAATGGATATCTACTATAAAAAAATCCATATAAAATTTGTCAAATATAACGAAGAAACATAACATGGCAATGATGAAGCTTCCAGGAGGTTCTACCACACCCCTAAATCCTCGCTCTGCCCTCAAAGTTATTCATTGGAAATTTTGTCAACGTCTAATGACTAATGAATAAGTTTCAGGGAAAGGAACGAACAGATTGTTATTTTTTAGTAAATATTATTAATTGGTATCATAGATGAATAATATTCTGAATCAGGATATCCCTCTTGGCGGCATTGCTTAATCTACTTGA
Source organism: Caligus rogercresseyi (assembly GCA_013387185.1). Classification (NCBI taxonomy): domain Eukaryota; kingdom Metazoa; phylum Arthropoda; class Copepoda; order Siphonostomatoida; family Caligidae; genus Caligus; species Caligus rogercresseyi. The sequence continues at coordinate 21,085,345 of CP045894.1, forward strand.
TGCCAATATTAATCGCGAATTTCATTAAGTTTCAAATAATATGTTGACTTTTGTTAAAAAACATTCCCGTAAGAGAAACATTAGCAACAATGCTCGTCGCATCCTAGCGTTACGTGATTCATACGATACCAATGAGTACCTCTGAGTTCAGTTGGCTATGTACCGAAAAGTAAATTAATACTTCATCATAGAATCAACGGTTTTAAATCACGTGATGATTTATAGATCTGGGTCTGCTGCTCCGCAACGTCTGGGTCAAGACTGAACGTGTTCAACCAGTTAGGAACTCCTGCTTAGACTGTAGGGCAATGGATGAGAAGATGCAGCACATACAAGTCTGCCCATAACTTACATTTTTACTGTGACACTAATCACCAAATGTTGCGTTCAGTTAGGGGAAAGAGTTCTTTTGTTTTTTAAACGGTACCTGCAGCACTATGTTAAGGGTTATTATTTTTAGGGGTATTGGTAAGACCCCATTTGTAAAGATTATGAAATATAAAATTGTGAAAAGATAAGAAGGATTTTAAATACAATAATGTTAATTTTATATACATAAAAGTGATTTTGAATCAAAAATAGATAAATATATATTACCGTGATGACAAAAGTTTCTTTATAAAAATGACTCCTTGTCAATAGTTATTATTCCTTGGACAATAACGTCGACCGACTCATATTTAACTGTTACTATTATATAATCTGTCCTTTCTATTTGAACAAATAACTTAAGAAGTTAAATAATAGATAGTAAGAATATCTCACATTTTTTAGAAACAGTTCTTAAAACGGGAAGAAAAAACACATAATTTTTTAATAGCTAAGTATATAACTAAGTGCAGGCCATCCAGAATAAAAAATATGCCGACTCTGTGGACTAGTAATGTATATAATGTATAAAGTTTTCATGAGCATGTACATTGAAAAAAAAAATAGATGAGACTGTGAAAACAGAACCTTTCTTGTTCGGAAACTTTTTTCAAAAGATGTGCAAACTTTCTCTGAGGAGTCTTAAGCTGTTTTTTTAAGCAAAAAAGCCATTAACTCAGGGTGTGCTTTTAAAAGATATCTTAATGGGGAGCCATATTAAATTTAAAAAGACACTTTCCTCAACAGCACACACACACACAAGACTTCATGGTAAAGCAGATATATTTAAGATAAAAAATAATGGGGGCTATGACGTTGTTGTTCTCCATATGAAGAAATCTTTCTTCAAATTGTTTTACTGATCGGAATATAAGTAGTAATGAGCGTACTAGGATGTTTTTAAATTTTATAATCATTATGCATGGAATGCAAAACAAACATTTATTTATGCGTATTGTCAACACTTATTTAGACTATGAAGCCTATTTAATCGCCTTCACAGGTATATAGCATACCAGACATGTTTATTTCATGTTAATGTATAGTGAAATCCATTTTGTTTTATTATTCTTTCACGTCATGAAATATATTTTGATGACGTAAGTGGGGAAGAATAACATACGAAATGTTTTCTTCTCCCTTGAGACCTTAATTGTGACTTTCAGAACACATCGAAAGATTACACGTAAAACCAGAGTACACAGATTACTCTATCACTTATAATTTATAGTATTTATATTTAATTTGTTTAAAAGTTATTAAAGGTAAATTTATTCGTTATTGTCCATAGATATTTTTTTTTCGTTAAAAGCACTCTTTTCAATGTGTAAATATGACGTTTGGATTTGAAAGACATGTCTTATGGATCTATAAAACGAAGAGCGGAATACCTCGCTGTGCGACACTAAAAATTGCTCTCAGGTAGACAACTTTGGTGTAGTATAAATAAGGATAAGAAAAAGAGGTATTTTTTAACGTGATGGGTTAAAAGAAAAGAGTGAATAATTAATGCCCATATCCAGGCTTGTGGACGTTTGCAACCTTTGGGTTCGTCCGTTGGCCCGTTCGATTAGAAAAAAATCCGTTCAGGCGTTCGTCCGTTCCTTGGGGAAAAAATCAATTATTTCCTATTTCAAATATAAAAAAAATTATATTAGAAAAAAACGTCAAACGTTTTCATATTTTTCTGAAGTGACATAAGAAACATTGATTGAACTTCTTTTATAAAAATGTCCACACTTTTAAAAGCCATATAACGCCAACAAAAAAAATCTGTTCGTCCCTTCATTTATATTCCGTCCAGGTGTTCGATTCTGAACATGCGTTCGCGAACGGCGTTCGTTTTTCCGTTCAATCCACAGCCTGTCACTATCTTCAAATTGATGTAAAAATCAGTTATCATGGCGCAGTAGGAATTCCTTCCAAAGTAACGTGAATATATTTCATCGTATAATTAAAGAAACAGGTGCTATTACGCTACAAAGTATATCTTTATTCGAGCTGTTGAAAAAGTAAACATAAATTCTGAAGATAAAGATAGAAGAATATCATTCTTATAAGTATACTAATAATAGTGTAGTTCAAAAAGATGATATCGACTTATTCTTTTTATAATTTATTTAAAAAAATTACTAACCCAATTATCACTACTTATTTCGAAGATAACGTTATTCGGACTTGATGTAAGGTTTGACAAAGAATAATATCGACTATTTTAAAAGAAAAATCAAATAAATATCTACAAGATAACAAATTAAGTATAAACATAATCAATAAAGTTGTAATACATAGTTAAATAGACGCCTCACATACCAACAACCTCTGTGTATAATTAAAGAAAATTGGATTAAGCTTACTTTATTGAGAATTCTAGTTTCATTCCTTCACTTCAATATATAGAGCATTTACAACTTGAATTGATGAAAATGTATTTTCCTTTGTTTAAACAAAAATTAAAAATAATCAAAAAATGACTGTGCCTTACTAAATAAATGTGTAAATAGATCAAACCTATTTCTTGGAATACTTCTTACACTGTTTCCTATGCAAACTCAATCATTTAGGTATGAGAAACCAAAACATCTTCTGTTTGTTTAGGCAGTCAACATTTTAACCATGGCTTTAACTAAGAAGTACGCTGGATTGGAGTTTCTTTTTATGGACAGAGACATCTAATAGACCTATATGCAGATGATAGAGGCCAACACTGAAGCTCAACTCATTAAAAGAATTAACGTTCTCTTGTCATTTAAAAAAAATTGAAATAAATCCTGTCTTTCAATGAATAGCAGTAAGACAGCTATACTTCCTTTGGGAGCTTGGATTCCGGAAATTCCGTTTTTTTTCAGAACGTTAAAGTCGTAAGTTCAGTCAATATCTTGGGCATTGTGTGGACAAGAAATGGTATTTCAAATTGTATCTGGACCCAAATGAGTTCTAAAATATATTGACAATTGAGACAGTGTCGAGGGCTCTCTTTTTCAAAAAGAATTGATCTCTGCAATTTTAGAGTTGTTGCTTTTGTTTTATATAGGGCTACTCTATCTCATCTCTGGCTGAATTAGCATCAGAGGAAGAAGAACGTTGGGTTAACTCTCTCTTTCACAAATCTTATATTTCTTCTCTAAAACGTCCTCAGAACTGCATAGGTGGAGGGCTGTGCCTTCTTAGAAATATTTTACCAAAATATTACCGCAAAGTAGTGGCTGATATGGGTGTTTTTCATAACAGAGAGTGGAGATTTTATTATACGTTCTCAGAATTTTTAATGGATACAGATGGGATCACTCTAACTAACCCAGAGTTGAAAGATTTTCTCCGTTTTTATCTTCACTTCATAGATTGGTTTGGAAGTCAGAGCCCAAATTATATTATGATACTACTATTGATATTTTATACCAAAATAAAGAAGAAAAAACATTTCTCCAGAGATTTTGTGATCCTTGGATTCTGGAGAGATTTTCTCTCAATCATAGATTTTTACCATTCATGATTTGAATGTTGACTCTATTTTAAATGTGGCTAGGTTCCGTTTCTCTCTCTCTCGTGTTGTTAATAATTATCTTCCAAGCCTTGGTTTTTAAAATTGAATACTCCTAAAAATAAATTGAATGTGCAAAGTCAATATCACATAGTTTTATTAATGTCCTTTGTCTGCCTCCTTCATGAGAGCAAAGAATTCTCCACTCCACTCAGGGCATAATTGATGGATCAAAGTTTACTGCTCAATTCCAAATTTCAGGACAATTAATAAAGTTTTATAGGTAACAATTGTGGGCGTTTATACAATGACATTTTTCAGCTTATGTAGACTGCCCCGTGCTCAGTTGGTAAAAAAGTTGTTGAAATGAATGCTTATGTGAGTAAAGAGATTCATCCCGGTATCTTGAGTGCTTTGTACTTTTGGGTGCTTTCAAATAAATAAAGATGCTCCCCCTTATCAAAAGCAATAAATTTTGCTTTATGTAATGTTAAATATTTAATTGCAAAACAAATTGCGGCGAACTCCTACATAGAGTTGGTCAACCTACGCTCAATCATCATTGGGACAGCGGCACGTTACTCGGCTCTTTCTCTATGAGTTCCCAACGCAGGATCTTCTTCTGGGCTGGAGACCTAATTTGTTATGTGCTGTCAATGGCAGTAGAACACTTAAATGTTTTAAAGAGGATTAAAAAAGTCATCGTCACTTTTTACGGAAGAATTGATTTTTTGCATATTATATAAGGTTATAATTTTGCTCTATAATGTTAAATTATGTTTTTTTTCTAAAACACAATTGTCTAAAATATTTTTTATTTGTTGTTTGTTATCTCTTGTTGTATTTTATGTATGTACTCCTTTTTAAGATAACAAAATAAAGAATTTATAACCGAATAAAAAAACATCAATGTCTCTACTGGGAGATATGTGAATCAATTTCAATTGTGGAAAATGTGAATTATATTTAGGATAAAATGAATTTCTTTTGGGCCAAATTTTTTACGTGCACCAACGTTTCATCAACCCCACTAGCTTGCTTATAAAAATACCAGGAGCTCAAAATGAGATTGGTAAGCTCCATGACTAGTATAGGTAATAAAATTTTGAACCTTATTGCTTAATGTTCCGAATGGGGTGCCGAATATTTGCTTAAAATATGATAAATTGACTCCGCGCCATAGCATGGTTCCCTGTGTCTCCACAAAAGATTGTTAGTCAGTGCTAATATATTTTTGTTGATTGATTGAAAATATACATGCATGATAAAGTTGTATTTGTCCTTTTGTTTATAAAAACAAGTAATTAATTACACTAAACTTTATGTTTTAATTTCTTGATCCTCCGTGTCCCCGTAGATAATTAGAGTGCACTAAGTAACTTAAAATAGCGTGTAATATCGGCGTATTTATTATGATAACCCTTTGTTGGGGTACGACGGTCACACAAAGAACAAAAGAGGGAGTTATATATAATGTTTTTCCATGAAATAGGTGGGGAAATGAAAAAAAAAAAATGAAGTCTCACTCCTCATTACTGTTTTGTATTTTCCACTTAATGGAAATCATTACAAATACGTCGATTCCAGCGGTACAACAGGCTGTTTCGGTAGTCCATATGCCCCCAGTTTGTTGAAAAAAAGCACCACCGAATGTGTGTATGTATAGGGGGAATGTTTGTTCAAATAGCCCTCCGTGTTTAAGTACTTGTTGAGAGCCTCGCCTCTACATACAAATGAGAGTACAACAAGTCAGAAGAGTAATGTGAGGCTTGCCTCTTCAAAATTAATTTATTTTGTTTATTTACTCTGGTCAACAACAACAACCTCTCCTGCATTTACTTTAATTAAAGAGATAGAATGTATATACATAGTACATATATCTATCCTGGCAACGACAGGAATCAGGGAGACAAGCAGGGCGTTCTACTTTAATTACAAGCAAACATATTTAGACATATTATTATATACTTCATCCAGTCTAACTAAGCCTTAATCGATAGTTGGAATTAATATACAGGGTTTTGATGGAGTAAGAAGCCCTCTTATCATAAGGTTCTTTTTATTCACATTTATAATATATATATAATATATATATTATATATATATATATATATATATATATATATATATATATATATATACACATGAAGAAGCTATTAGACGAACCATAAATGAAAGAAAAGTGTAGAGGATGACGCGTAGGAAGCTAATCCAAAAGAATCAATTTTCTTAGCATTATAACTCTCTGATCCTCTCAATGGCGTCTTTAAGTAAAAAAGTATCGCTTTGATCGACAGTTTAATTATGGCTGTGTTATGTACTTTTTTAAGAGTATATGTGAGGATAATAAACTAAGGCTCTCAAACATTGAAAAAGACATTCTTAATTTGGTAGTTTTGTTAATTGACATATCCGACTAGGTATGTCAATAAAAAATTAGTTTTTTGGTAACAATGATATGATAGACTTGTCGTCTATATGAATTATGTGGTTTTTCCATCATTAAGCAGAGTGTTGAAGCTTTCAAATAAAATAATAGTATGGAAAATATCCATCCGTCTTTTTTATGACGATATCAAAGGTGGAAAAAGCTTATTGGACCACCCTTTATAAGAAAGCACATTATCCAACTGAGATAAAAATTTTTATCTGACGAAAATTAATCATCATTTTCTCTACAAGGCAAAAAAAAAGAAAAAAAAAGTGTAACCATATACATATTTATTGGTGAGTTCGATTGACTGTAATATAATTTTACTAATTTCGGTACTAAAACGTTTGTATGCATCAATAAATAATACCTCTGGCGAAAGGAATCGCATATATTTTGCCCAGTTGTTTTATTGTAAAGAATTATATATTTTCGGTATTTCTACTTCAACACTGAGGAGTGACTGGGATATTCTTTAACATGGAATGGATTTATTTAACATGAGAAAAAAAATTATTATAAAAAACACACACACAAAAAAATAAAATATATATATATATACATATAAGAAATATAACCTACTTTTCAGACTTGATATATGGATATATTTTATCAACTCCTCACCCAAATAATAGGAGTCTATAATTTAATAAACTCTAGAAACAATAATGAAATTAAGGGTTCAAAAATAAAACACTTCCTCAAGGGCTAAAGCCATTCCCAACGACAGAGCAGACCCCCTTTCAATCTTCATTAACCTTCCCGAAAAAACTTGTTTTTATTTCTTTAATTGAAAGCAATGATATACATAATATATATATATATATTTATATAACCTTGACTCTAAGATATGATTAATATGAGCTCCAGAGTCAAGTGTGTCTACAAACACATTGTGTGTAAATATTAAAATACTTTAACTAAGTAAGAGAGCTGTTGTTGCTCATACAAAGCCTCCTAAGTATCTTCTTCATAAATAATTATAATAATTTTATTTTATTATTTTCCTAATAAATAACTTTCCTTTGAAAGTTTTAAGGATGATACTTTAGTAAAGTGCTCTGGCAAAGTTTGTCAGTTTTTTGTTTCGGTCTTGTAAAAATATGATGAAGATATATATCATACTAATCGTCTCTTTAATAATAATAATTTGAGTGCCTTTCTGTTTCTTTTAAAAGTACATATTCATCATGCGGTCATTCTCAATGGCTGCAGATTATTATTTTTGCCTACTTTGTATCCTTGTGGACATGAATACACATTATAGCATTGAACCTTGGAACAGTCCATCATACATATAATCTAGGATAATATTGGAATATGTTTGTTTGTTTGAGGCCAGGATCCAAGAGTACAAATTTTGGTCGAGTTTTGGATCTAAGGCGGAATTGAAATAACGATCGTATCCCAATCCCTAGAACACAAAATCATTTTACCCATGCTGCTGTCTCATTCTACCTCGGGAAGCCAAATAGGTGGTAACCAATGCTGGTATCTGATTTAGTTCTGGAGGATGTTGGTTAAAGTTTTTTTGAGCCATCATTCTCTTAAGACAAAGATATCAGCCAACAAGTGAAAAGACGTCTCATCACTTTGCTGACAAAAACGACACTCACCAATGAGAAATTTGTTCGATAATGACTGTTATATCTATGAAATCCATGACCAGTTATTTCCTTTATTTAAATACACAGAGACTCACAACTTAGATTAATCAATTGTCTCGACGCATTAGGGTCTGGCTTTGGAAGCCATAGTTTACTTCGTCTAGGAGAGCTATCCCGTGTCCATCGGGAAACCATTCTCATTGAAAACCCCTTCTCGCCAGGTCTGACACAAAAGAATCTGGAATGTCCTTTGATATATAAAAGAGAATTGAGTGTTATCATAAGAGAGACATAAGTGTGTCAAAAGGTATATTATAACTAAGGTAAAGAAAGGGGACCTTTTTCAAGAACGTGATTGGTTGTTCGAAGAAAAGAGTGAAGAATAAAAAGCAGATTGTAGTATGAAATAAAGCATTATTTCATTTATTGATGTTCAGGTGCGAGCATCAATTAGAGAGAAGAATATCGTACTTTATAACATAAGTTGTCTCTTCTCATGGGCTTCGATACATATAACTTGCAAATTCTTATTATCATTGTTGTAAAATTGTATATATATATATATATATATGTATATATATATATATAGGGTCGGCAAGATAAATTTGTTTGTTGCTCGTAGTTGCCCTACATGGCAGTAAAAATACATGTGAGTTTTGAGTTGTGGGTTGAGTAAGAAGTAGAGAACCACTTGTAGTGACAACAATGTATGTAGGCGAGTTCACCCCCTTGAGAGATGGAAACGTATCTCTGCAGTCATAATGATACGGGTCAGATTAAAGATTGTGACATTATTATGGCAGCGTGTATTGTGAAAAATACAGTGAAAACCATCAGGATCGAGCTGGAGGAGACTTATAATATTATTGAGGATATAGTCTTAAATCGAACAAATGAAACTCTTGAGAAGCCAGTAGTTCTTGGAAAGTTTCATGAGTTGTTTGAGAAGGAGCTGAGACTCAACTCTGAGGAGATTATCCATATGATCATTTTTCTAAACATCAAAGGAGAATGGGATGAAAATCTATTATTCTATTTCATTTAAGTTAAGAAAAGGATCATTTATAAAATTGATTCATAGATCGTTAAGAGATTAAACTCTTCAACTTTGTCAAATCTTTCTGTATCTATACCAAAATGGAACAAGAGAATGGTAAAAAAACTAACGAAATTGAATCCTCCTTGTTATAATGTTCATCTTCTTTTATCCCTGACGACATTGCATCACACGCGGTGCACTCTTAAAATATTCTTATAGTAGTTTAATTTACGAAAGGAGGGATCTTAGAGTGATAATTTAATTCAAATAGTGCCAATTTGAATTATTTATACATAAAAGAAGACTTTTTATAGCTGTACACCCTACTATTATAAAATTCTTTAATAAATTTATTTCAATTATTACCTCCGCCGAAGGAGGTATTGTTTTCACTGGCGTTGGTTTGTTGGTTGGTTTGTTTGTTTTTCAGCAGGATAACTCAAAAAATGCGCATTGGATTCGGATGAAACTTCGTGGAGTTGTTGAAAATGCCAAAAGGAACAAGTGATTAAATTTTGGCATCTCTGAGTGCTTCTTTAAGATGCAAAATGAGCTAAATACTAATAAATATTTCAAGTTAGCCTACTCTGCCAATAGATGTCGCTGTGCTGTGCTCTCAAAGAGGAGAGCACAGCGACATCTATTGGTAAATGACAAAAAGACCAAGTGATTCATTTGGTGGAGATCGGCGGAGGTTTGCACTCTCTGAGTGTATACATGCCTCAGTCAATGAATACTAAAACAATAAGGAAAAGAAGGCTCGCTAGGAAAATACGATGAGGGATCTAAAAAGGAAAAAGGAGAATACTTTTCTTATTTATTTCATAACAAATTATGATTTTGAGAACGAAATATATATTTTTACAATTTACAAATTTTATGGACATATATTAAATAAACATAGATACATTTAAGACATTCTGCAAAATTATAATAACGTACATACATTTGTTATTCTCCTTTAAGTGTTTTCAATCTCTTAGAATTATTTGTCATATTTTGACTGCTTGTTTTTCTTTTGTTTTTGTGAATTGGATCATTGATTTCCGAAACATAATTTTGGACATACAATTAAAAAATTTAGCAGCGATTTGTGGAATAAATTTTTCAAAGGAATGGTCTTCTTCGCATTCTGCTAAAATAATTTCCAAAGCGTAAGTATCATTTTCCAAAAGTTTAATAAACGAAGGAACAAAATATTTTTTGAAGAAGGGGAAGAAATCAACTCTTTGAAGATACTTTTTGAGTTTTGAATTTCTGAAAAAAATGCATAAACAAAGTAACACGTTAAAAAAGAACATCAGAAGGACGAGTTAGCCCACCTCGAATAATTTGATCTAAAAGTTTAATTTCATCATCAATATTTTCTAAGGAGAATAATTTAACATCGAATTTTTTATTTAAAGCTGTCAATAAATTGTGTCAAGAATGACCGGCTATAGTTTTGCATAAGGAATACGCGATATAACCAGAACAAAAGTAAACTATAGATACGTCATAATATATTTAAATGAATCTTTAAAAGTAAAATGTTTAAATTGGAAAATATATTTTAAGAAGAAGACTTAATCTTTTCATTTGTTGAATTTATATCCTCAGAAAAATGATATTCCAGATCTTTCAGTGAAATTTTGCCTAAATTTATGATATTCTTCAAAAAAAAAAGTTTAATTTCTTCTCTTTTGCTTCGTCCAAATAGGACAAGATATTTTCAAATGATTTAAAGCTGTGTTTAATTCATTTTCCAAGCTAAATAGTTGATTGGTGGAAGAGTTTGATGTCAATGAATTTAAGAAGGCCAAAATATTAAGAAGGTGTCACATTTTGTAATATGATTGTTCTTGGTGATATGTTCGAGATGATTAAAAGATAGATCTCTATCTTTCACCCTGAAAAATACAACATAGCAGGGAATAAAGTCATCGTAGTTGTATGAATCAGTATTAATAAGAAAATACTGGGGAATAGTAAAGTTTTGATATGTGAAAAACAATATATAAATAAAGAAGGTTAAGGAATGAAGTTTGGCTTACCGTATATGGATTGCCATTTCTTCATTAATCTTAGACTGAAGTCTATTGACGGTCCTCCATGACTAAAGTTCATCTTGAAGAAAACCAGCTCTTTATCTTTTTCATCATAATGTTCTTGAACGCCGCTCGGAAGGCAAGTCCTATCCATTTAATTTGAAGCTCTTCGAGTGTTAAAAATGAGTTGGCCTCTTCAAAAGCCTTAATCTTTTTTAAAATTCGCTAGTTTTCATTAAGGAGTCGTGAGGAGGAGGGTGAGGTGGAGGAACGCTTTGGAAGAGGCTTTTTGAATAGTAGTGAGGAAGATTTGGAAAATTGGAAGGGACGGCATCTTTTTTAATATCTTAAGACAAAGAGTTTTTCCAGATCTGTCTGAACGTGATGGATTAGAGTCAGTAGACTCTGGCTTATAATCGGAGGGCATGAAATGTACGTCACACAACGCAGAATGTCTTGAAGGTATCCAATTTTTTCGTGGAACAGCCTTTGTCCAGAGTTGGAGGTCATCCTTGGGGAACATATGAAACCGTCTCTTTTCCCCCTCATTGCCCTTTGGTTTGTAGCCACTCTTGCAACCCGGAGCAAGACAAACCTTCCCCATTGTCGTCTAGTTTGAAGATAAATAGGTAGTTCTAAAACGATTCCTCTACACACTTCCACTACTTCATTAAGACGGCAAATAAATAAATTAGTCGATCTCACTTTGTATTTATGTTTGAAAGGTTGCGCGACTTTACCATTCCTGATTGTTTTAGTATTCAATGCTCTAGTTTATATTTTCAAGACTTATAAATGACAAACAATGGCTCATTTGACTATGGCTCATGTTTACGTATGGGTTTGAAGTTCAATGAACCGAAAATATGAAATTACAAAGTATTTTCATTTTTCAGTGATAGCTCACTGCCATTTTCTGTAAAATCTCAAATGCTTCCTTAAGCAAAAAAATATAATCACAATGCAAAAAAATCAAAGCACTTAGATGTATCAAATATTATACGCTTTAATTTGTGTACAATTGCCAATCCCAAAGACAAAAAAAATTATTATATTTTAAAATTGGTTATTTGATATCATCATATTATTGGGTTCCTTACAATTTAAAACAAAAGTCGGAATGAAACTTTTGGTCGCAATGTGCTTGTTTTTAAGGGAAATGTGTTGAAACACGAATTGTCCATTTTGCAACTTTTTTTCGATCATTAAAAGTTGTACTAAAAATTTGCAAATAACAGGTGTATAGAAAAAACAACACTTGTATTAGGAACAACACCAAGATGCAATTTTTGCCGGGCTTGCACATTTATATCTTAGACTTTGTCTAAAATAAGAATACTTGGATTAGTGTTTTTTTAGGGTTGAATCAAAGAGTACGAATACTTGGATTGGGGTTATCATAATTAAGATGCGTTTATCTACATAAACTCACTTCGTTACTGTTCCTGCCATTATAACAGTTTGAATATAAATTAATTCACACTAAAATATTGCCTCATAATTGCACACATTTTCGCTCATTAATCTTTGAAACTCTATAGCTGTTCGCACTCTAGCTTACAAGCTATTTTTTGTATAATTGAGTTTGTATAATAATTAGTCTACGGTATGGAAAATCTAAGTATGATGTAGGGGAATGAGATGTGAGGCAACAGGATGATTGATTAGGCAATTAGATTGGGAATAGGCAGTGAAGAATACACCATGGAAGCATTATCTTCATACATCTTCTTACCTTGAGAATAATTTATGTAGGCTATATCATGATGAAACTATTTAAAATCGGGGGGGGGGGGGTTTAGAGATAGCTTTGATGAAACTGCTTTATATATTTCATTGATAAGAATATTTTAATATTAAAATTGGTTTTTGATATAATGTATTTCTAAATCAGCGTCTGTTGGTCTTCGGGCTCCAAATGTTGCAATTTTTGGGCACAGTCGGCAATGGGCCTTATTATCTGCAATCCTTTCATACATATTCTTGTTTAACATACATATATGTATGCAGAAGAGATATTAAATATACAATTTAAACATTCTTATAAACTAAATAAGTCTACTGAATAATAGAATGCTGTACTATCAAGCTCTTTTTTCGGACGATCTTGGATGGATTCTGAAAAAAGTCTAGTATGTGCATAAAAACTACTCATAATTGGGAACTTCATTTATATTATTAGATAATTCGTTTCAGATTACATATTTTCACTTTTTACTATAATGCTTGGAAACTGAAACGTCTATATTTAATACTTATTTGTGATGCATCAAAAACCATGCTAGCATCTTGTCGTCATTGAAAATTGCCGCAAGCGAAAGTCTTTTCTCGTATATTTTACATTTTACATCAACTAGGGATTATACATCTTCAGTTTACTCGGCTAGGGTATACTTTCGTACACCGCCTCCATATTTTAGGGACTCATGGTAAATTTTTTTTATTTTTGGAAAGGAATGGGAGAGGGAAAAAATAAAAAGAAAGAGGAGAGTTAGAGATATGGAATAAGAGAGAGACACAGAGAGAGAGTCACGCAGATATAGACACACAGATAGAGAAAGGCACAAAGAAGAGAGAGATTAATTAACTTATTCCCATCCTGAAGAGTCTCGGGATCGAGAAATAGTGACTTTACACATAGAAGTGGAATCTTTGAGCACCTGGATCGTGAAAAGAGGAAGTTCCTCATGACCTATTCCTACTCATTCGTCTTCAAATATCTACCCTCCCTCCATCCCCCTCTTCCGGATCTGTCTCGGATGACTACGGAGACTCCACTCATGAAGCCTCCACCTACACGTCTCTTGGATTCGTACGTCTAGAAGAGGAAGTCTCTCAGGCATTGCTCTTCCTCCCTCCGGGTCTCGGATGTCTATGGAGACTCCACTCATGAACCTTCACACCTACACTTTTCTTGGACTCGTCAATCTAGAAGAAAAAGTCTCTCAGGCATGCTCTTCCTCAATAAACAAATGAAGGAGTCCTCCTCACCCTCCGAGTCTCATCTGTAAAGGCTCACAATTTGGAGATCAATGGTTATTCTCCTGATCAACCCACATATTAGTCTCCTTTGGAACCGTGGATCGTGAAGGAGGACTCCCTTATGGCTTTCAACCCCTTCTCTTGCAAATATGTAGATTGCTTCATGATTCATGTATTTATAAGGATCATCATTATTCTTCAATGGATACTATACACTTCTACCTTGGGACCTTTATTTTGTAATGAAGCCCTCTTTTTATTTTATAAGATTTTCCTTCTTTGGCATTTATATAGTCCTAGGATAGGCATCATGCCTAAGTAGCTTTGTAAGAAAGGAAGAAAGTTGAAAAAGGACTTACTCAAAAGCAATTAGAGTATAAAAGAAAACAATAATAGAACATCACAACCATAATAATACTTCTTTTTTTGAAAATCAAATGCAAATTAAATGGAATATGAAATTACTCATAATTATATGTGCATAAATATATATATTCGCTTGTATGTATACATACATATGAAAAAGCCCTTTCTTTATAATAAGATAAAAAGTAATAATTAAATTTTAATCCTTTCTTTTTTGAACATTTAAATTAAAAAAATAATTATATATAATATATGTATGAAAATTCATTTTCCCCTCCACTCAGCAGCATGAATCCTTAAGAGAGAGAGTTGATGAACATAAACAGAGTGTTGAAATAAAAATTAAAATCACGGGCTTGTAACAGCAAGGATAACAATTACAATTTTTGAATTTGGTTTTGTGAAATGCTTTTTACAGCATGCATATTAAATCTGGGCAGTTTATCTTAAATAGTTTCTTGTAATTGGAGTAAGCGATAGAGGGTAAAAATTAGTCCATCAAACCAGATTTTGATTATATATATATATAAATGGGAATAATTTTTAATCGTTTTACATAGATAATATTATTAGTATCGCTTGCTTCTTTTCTGGCCTTTCGATACATGCCTTTAAAATTCATCGCAGTTATAGATTTCGTTTTTGGTGTGAAAACAACAAGTATTTTATCAAATCGAAAATGTCGGAATTTGTTCCAAAAAACTAGCATTTGCTAGAAGTTCTCTCCACTATTTTCTTTTGAAGAAAGAAAGTTTTTATTGCATCGTATCATCACTGGCGAAGAAGAATGGATTTTCTAAGATAATCCTAAGCGCAAACTAGTTTGGACGAAGCCAGGTGAACCAGTTCCATCAACGTCAAAGCACAATATTCACTGGTTAAAAGTTATGCTCTGTATCTGGTCGGACTAGCGGGGTGTTAGTCTATTATGAGATGCTGTAATCGTCGAAACTATCAACTCCCACCGTTACGGACCTCAAGTAATGCTTTTGAAACAAGCTATTCAAAAAATGCCTAGCATGGTGCAATAGACACGAGAAGCTAATTTTGCAGCATGACAACGCTAAGCCACATTATGGTCAATCCGTCCGAGCAAATCTAGAAAGAGTGAAATGGGAAATTCGAACCCACCCGCCATATTCACCAGACATTTCAGATTATCATTTTGTGCGTCGATGAGTCGACACTTACTGGTGGCAAATCAACTATATGGACAGTATATAAAAGGGTCGATGACTGGATCACCTCGAAAGAAGTAGAGTTCTTTACTCGAGAATCCATTTACATATTGGCTGAAAGATGGGCGAAAGTTGTCGATTTATATGGAATGTTTTTGAATATAAAAAGAATAATATCATATTCAAACTAGGGCTGTTACGAATATTCGAAGTTCGAATTCGAGTTCGAATAGTATCCAAAAAGCAAATTCGAACGTGAAAATTAATATAGAATGTTAAAAAACACTCCCGCGGTACAAGCGCCTCCATCTGTTTTGTGAATGAGCTCTGACTGTTCGCGATGTCTCTCGCTTTAAGCTCATACCGTCTCTGCTGTAATCTGATACTGTAGGACACAGCGTAATGTGATGGCTACTGTACTATGACAAACAAAGTTGTGGCTCCGGGCTACAGTGATCGGAAAATAAGCTTTTTTACATAATTATTTGTGTGCGTTTATTGACTTGTAATATTTATAGGCTATATATTATGATTTAATGATCTGATTTTAACTATGTTTTTGCCGCATTATTGCGTATATGGGCTACACGGCAAATGCGTAAAATGGGGAAACAGTATTCGAATAGTTCGAATTTATGATTTTTTTAAACGAAGATTCGAATGCCATTTTGAGCAATTTTGACAGCCCCTAATTCAAAAAGGTTTTTACTACAAAAAACGATTAAAACATATTCAACAACCTATAAAATACCCGATATATGTACCAAAAATGAAACATTTAACACACTGATGTTTATGAAAGCTGTATAGGAAATATATATAAATGGGTATCAGTAAAAGATCAATTCATTATTACCTTCGCCGCAGGAGCTATTGTTTCTCATGGCGTTGGTTTGTGGGTTGGTTGTCAACAGGATAACTCAAAAAGTACGGAACGGATTCGAGAATGAAACTTTGTGGAGTTGATAGAAATGCCAAAAGAAAAAGTGATTAAATTTTGCATCTCTGAGGCAGAATTAAGATGCAAAAATGAGCCTAAATACTAATAAATATTTCAAATTAGCTACTCTGCCATAGTTGTCGCTGTGCTGTGAAATTGGGTGCCGGGAGAGTTTCTTCTCGAAAATTTCGGCGAGGGGACAGAAAGGTTGGTTACAATTTCTTGAGAAGCATAACGAATAATCATTACACTTATTATCATTATTCAAAAATTCATACCGTTAATACATTTTTAAATAAATTTGATTATAATTCCGTTTATATAAAAGCTATCAACATATTATTGGAATCTTTTTCTAAAGAAAACTCTAAGTTTTTGCGTAGAATATAAATATTCTCGTATAACCATGACTTTTGGAATATAAACTTTGCAAAAAAAAATCATTGGCTTAACGTTTGGGTGCTTGTGTCCTCAATTCTAAATGTCAGCGATCTATTCCTATGAATGATTTTTTTTTCGAGAATCCTTGCTTATATTTTCCATCTTCAATTACTAGATCATTGTTAATAAATTCATACTTATTTATAAAAAGAAATGAAATTATATACAAAAAAATGGCTAATATAAATGGAATGACAAAATTTATTTACTTAATTACAATATATTTAAATATTTTAATAATGTTCAAACTTAATGGAAAAAAATTTAAACATACTTATTTTCTTTTAAATATTCCATTTTGTCTAAGAATAATGAGTATCATGCTTATATTTCCTTGTCTGTTGACCATTAATATTTAAAAAATTGTGAACACTCTCTTATTCTATATATTTTATCTTTCGTCTAATAAACAAATCACCAATATTACATAGAATCTATTTATTGTTGAAGATTTTCTCCCCAATCCTGGATCTTTAGTATGTACATCTAAAAATATATTTACATGAAATCCAAAGCAAACATGAAATAATAAATAAATGAACATTGTATTAAATTTTTGCTCTGGAGTTGAACACACTCCATAAAATATGTCATATAAAATAAAATACAAAATTTCCTCGGTTGGAACTATTTATAATCTACTAAATAACTATTAAATACTTTAAAATTCTAAACATAAATTTGATTTAAATATAAAATATTCTCAAGATTAAAAATATTACATAGGTTTTATATATAGTGCTCCCTGAAGGTTGAATTTTAAACCCTCCCCTCGGGTACGTACCGTTCTTATTTTAATTCTACTGAATCTTTAAGCGTCAAATTTTCCATATGAAGTAATTAGAAGTTCCTTTTACCACTCAAGTAAATGTAAGAGGCAACAAAAACGGTCCTCTTTCAAATTTTTATTGTTTTTCCGGTAAGGGATAACTTTATACCGCACCTACATAGAAAAGAAAAAACAGAATAGTCGATTAGAATACATAGAGATCTAGTATCTCCCTGGCATCTCTTTGATTATAGTATCAAATTAATCACAAAACCTTCCTTTTTTATATTTATTAATAAGCTGTTGATTATATTTAACAGCCCTTAAGTTTATCTATTCTGGAGGGGGGACTTTGATTGGATACGGAGTTCCCTCCAGTGTTCTGGAGTTACTTATTCGACTGGACTCGTGGACGAGGGAACAAACTGTCCCTTTTAAAAAAATAATACATTTTTTTAAATAAACAAAAAGATGTTGTTATTTTTATTATTGCGTCATAATAACAACTTGAGTTCTTCATATCAAGGTTCTTCCTCAAGAATAGAAAAAACTTAAGTTGTTTATGATATTGCAAAATTATAATAATAGAAAACAGCTATTAATGATAGAAAAAGGGAAAGGTTAGTGATTAATTGGATACTATAATCAAAGAGATGCCAGAGAGATACAAGAAAGATGTTTCTATTTTTCTAATCGACAGCCGTTTTCTCTTTCTATGTCAGGTCACTAGTCGTTATCTTCCGATGCCGACAAAAAAAACCCTTTATTGTCAATTTATTTCCTGAAGATGATGAGACCGGGGTTAATTTTAGAAAACAAAATTGTTAAATCTCGATTGAAAATGATAAAAATATATGCTCAAATGATAAAAGCAACATTTGCATATTTTTCAGTATAATCTGTTCAATTTAATAGTTAGAAAGCTTATTCATCTCAATTATTTCAAACAATAGTTCAACTGCTGATTACTTCTACAAAAAACTATCTAAATAAATTATACATTAAATTTAAGTCAGGATGTGAGGGGTCAGCAGAGACTGAGTGCTTCCTGGAGGCTATTATCTCTCTATCTCTCGCTCTATATGGTCTCTTCTGTATTGTAATCTAACGTATACATCTAGGTGAAGAGGGACTTTTTTCATCGTCAATTATGGAACTTTGATTTGGGCTTTTAAATATCAAGGTAGAAGATTAAAACTTTTTATATTGGATATGAATAAATTTTAATAAGTCATTTTATATTATGGCTTATCTGTAGAGAGTAATTTGAATTATACATGTTCATTATGTTTAGTTTTTTTTAGTGTGTTTGAACGAGTGTGTCTTCAGATTGTGTTTTTTCTCCTACTTTCTAGATATTGTTATTATTTTTACACTTATTGGATTTGTAGCTAATAAACACACATCATACCAAAAAAAGTAGGACCATCCCGGCATCCCTGGTCTGGGCCTGTCAGTTGAGGATCACTTGCTTTTAAGTAATAAAAACTCACATAATAATACCAACTAGAGGCATATATACACTCGAGAGCTGTGTACCTCCGCCGATCCCCACAACATTCCTATTCAAACATTCTCCCTTTCACACGCCGATTTCTATCTCTAATCATGTTTCCTCTCTGTTAGCTCATTTGCATATAAAAAAGCACTCAGAGATGGGAGAAGACGGAAGAAGTTTAAGCTACGTCACTGGGTTAACATAGTCCTGAGCTGATATATGAACAATAATACGTCAATGAATATTTTTTAGCGTTTGTTCTGTTCTACTCCCTGAATAGAGACCCCATTTCATTTAGTATTTGCTCATTTTGCATATAAAAAAAGACTTAGAGATGCCAAAATTTAATCACTTGTTTCTTTTGGCATTTCCAA
>CP045894.1:21104946-21115822 GCA_013387185.1 Caligus rogercresseyi
GTTGTAAATGGGGATATATGAATAGTGTCTTGTATTGTATAAAAAAAATATTTAATGATGAATATTAAATAGGACCTCAATGGATCATAAGTTTTTGAATTTTTATTGTTGTACCAAAAATAAAACATTAGAAAATACAAAAGACTCCATTACAATTTTTAAATATCTGAACATTGGTTGTATTATCACGGATATCAATTAAAGCAACACAAAAAATACTATTAATGTACTCCGAATCAACTCTAAGACTTAAAACGTGACAGCTTTAATACATGCATATGTTGAATTTTTCTTTTTATCAAACATGTCCTTTTCACCCCAAGAATCCTTCATCGATTAATCAAGATAAATCCTTCTTGACACATTCAAAGACCCTGTGGAACGAAGGTAATAAATACACACACACAAGCCACGTTAAAACTTTTTATCAAGACATTCGTTTAAAACACACACACACCCATTTACATATGTACAAAAAGTGAGAAAAGGAGATTTTTTTTGGCACAGCTGATCCACTTTAGAGGGTATTTTTATTCCGTACATATATATGTATTTACCGCATATAGAAGAATCTGACAAAGAAATATGGTATTACTCATTCTGGGTTCAATGGGGCGATGTTTTTATCTTATGAAGCGAACCATAGAATATGCTCCCAATAAAACTACATAGAGGGCGCTAGTTGAGTCTTTACTTTGGGTCTCTTGTTACTGTTCTTAAAAATAAAAATATGTTTTTTTTTTTTTTACACACGTCATATACATAATATTATAAAATTAAGGAGAATATATATAAAGTGATGCTAATGCGAATAAATTTCTTATTATACAAACAATAGTAAATATTATAAACAAAACAGTATAATATAATACATAAAATCAATAGTGTAAAAAATAGAAAATAAAAAAATTATCTAAAGAATTATTTTAAGAGTTGATACAGCTGTGCAGGCCTTGGTTTTATTATTGTTATCTTTTAATAATGAATTTACCTATTTTCCTATAAATCTTTTAATACCCACCCTTCATTTGTATTATGCTTTTTTAACATATCACAAGTCATTGTAATTGGATGTATTTGAAAAATTGTATTGAAATATATATTGATAAAAAAATTATAATCTAAAGACTTTACATTAAAATGATGTTTTAACTCAGCAATAATTATCATAGTTTTGTTTAGGGCTTATTATTTTAAACGCGGAAATCACAACTTCAATTATATATTTTTTAACAAGCGCCAGGTGGGTTAGGACCTTAAAAACTTAAAAGATTATATTTTTCAATCATTTAACTTTAAGAAATTAATTTTTATCAATCAACAATAGTTACAAAATAGTTTATTACGGACTGATAGCGGATTAAGTTCCGGTGAGGCGGGCGTATACTAGGAGTGAAATAAGCAAACAATATAATTTCTAGCACCATGTTTTTTTATTAGGAAGCAGCTCAAGCAATGAGCCTTGTGGAATAGCTAATTTTAATCAATATAAATATTTAGTGCAATATGATATATGAGCCTTATATATATATATATGTATATTAAAAGGCCTTGCATTTATCCTTGTGGTTTTGATTGCATTAAAGCGTTTCTCTCATTTTAATGCATGCAAGCATGGGGGGAATGGATGATGAGCCTTGGGTTGCGTAGGAAGCATGGAGGAGGGGGAAGGGATGCAGTGCCAATAGTAATTTGGGTCAAGTTAATGATATAAGTAGACCCGTGGGGAGGGGAAAAATGCATTTCATTCCGTAATTGTTTATACAGTTATGTAAGTAACATATAATGTAAGTAATTTATAATGCTTAACCTCTTAAATTTGAAAAATAGAAGAAGTACACACACAAAAAAAAAGAAAGTCATTATCAGGCGAAACTGTAAGTAGGCTTATAAATCAAAAAATGCATGCTGTTGCTCATACAAAGTGACTTTCATATTGCTATTTTCATGGAGCCTTTCCATAATTCATTAAAAACATACACAGTTAAACGATTTTTAGTGGTCACTCGTCCTATAAGTCTATAAGAAGAGTTACAACAATAGATGTGAGCACCGCCTGGTGAAAGAGCATGTTGTGCTCCAAACAATGCATCTAATGAAAATAATGATTACTTCTGGGATAAATAAATCGGATTCAATGAAAAAAACATATGTCTATAAAACCTTCATTTATTGAAAGTAGTAATGTTTCAGTAAACCAATAGTCCGCCTTAAGTATATCATTTTTTCATGTTATACTGATTTATAAGAGAAAATGACAAACATTTAAAAAAAGAGACTCTATCGTCTCATTAAATGTTTGATTTAGTTGAATAAAGTATCGAAGGTTTCCAACGATTCCTTCTCATATTTTTTGCCTATTCACTTCGTAAGACAAGATCCAATGGGAAATAAAAGAGATAATTCCTCAGGCTCGAGAGGGATTATACAATCCACGGCCCTACATGCAGGTTTCTGTTTTGTAATAGATTTAAAATTTGGATATTTGGATTAAATTATCGGAAAAGAATGTTTATATACAACTCTAAAAATAAATTATTAATATTTTGAGCCGGACCTGAGTCAGCTGTTGAGAGTCAGCTGTTACATCAACAGTGCTTACGACGCAACTCTACTTTTGAGGTTCTGGTCCATATCAGCCGCATAAATTTTTCACGCAGAAAGATAGTACTAAAAACTTCTGCTTATAGCAGCCACCTGTCTTTAACGATCACTTTTGTGGGTTCCCTTGAGTGGTCACTATGAACTGGCTGGACTGCTTATTCAAAGAAGGTTACCTCTGCCTTACATATATGCATTTGCAACCCACTTAAATAGGGGTTATCACATGAATTCAGCATAAAAAATAGAGAGGTTTTTTGGTTAATGTTTTTTTTAGTAATCTGCAAAATGATATAATGTAAAAATAAATATATTGAAATAAAGCACAAAATCGAGTTAATTTGTCCTCTATTGAAACACTTCCCACACAAAGTACGATAATTTATTACTAACTAAGAAAAGTTGCGATTCATGCTCATATGATAACGTTTTGCTTGAGACCTCGTAAACAACATCATCTTAATAATTTGAAATCAGAATTTTACTTTTGTATTTTTAAATAATGAGATTCATATATTAGCCCCAAATTGTGCAAAAGAAAAAAGTGAAAAATAACTCTGTGTGCAACAGAAGTTGACTTTCACGGAATAATTTCCCGAGCAACTAACATTTTGGATTTACTCTACACTATTTCTTGTCCATAAGTTATTATGTAGTAGCAAAAGTGAGCTTAAAATATTTTTTTTTGACTTTCGTGGATAAAGAGAATCCTACAAGTGTATATATATATATTTTTTCAATTAAAGCCCAGACTTGAGGAGTTGTATAGCCTTTCCTCCTTCAGAAACAGCTATGGAGTCAAGGTCAATTAGCAAAACCCTTGTTTGAGTGTTATCCTCATTTTATCGTAGAATTAATATGAAGACAAGAAAAATACATCTAGAGTACTTTAACAGGTTGTCATCATAGAGAGAAAAAGATGTAGAGAGCTGATTCCCTTCAATAGCAGAGAAACATCGTTCAACTGTATTCTGTGTGTCCAATATAAACCAAGTAATTTGTACTACGTCATCGTAAGCTCATCATGGAGATAGATTCTATCTCTATGATCAGCTTACCATGACGTAGTCCAAATTACTTGTTTATATTGGACACAAAAATACAGATGAAGAGAATGCGCTCTTTATATCTTTTTATCTCTATGGTTGTCATAGGACTAAAGCTGGTGAAAATATTTAAGAAGAAATCCAAAATTATAATTCAGTTCAAATTAATTAGAATAGTTAAATGAGCTCGCTAAATTATGCAAGCCCTTTTATGCAGAATTTTTTAAATAAATATATTGTATTATAGCAGGTATATTATTAACAATGTATTCCGTCAAAATACTCGATTGACGTGCAATCATACTTTTCATAAAGGAAAAAGATAGTCTCTATTCTATCGAGATAAACAATAACATTTTTATTTGTTTGCAACCGCTTCTCTAACTATATAAGCCTTATATGGGTGTCAAAAGTAAATTATGACTCATTGTGCATAGAATCAAATTACTTTTTATAGTGTTTCCATTAAAAACACTACAAATATATTTTTGGTCTTTTAACTTAAAGCAGGCTGTTATATTACATATACTTCATGGGGGTGTCCAGTAATATAATCGTACATATTATTATCGCGCACGCCTTAATCGCAGCCTTTAACATCGTATGCTTTTTTTCGTACGTTCCTTTATCGCACGCCTTTAACATCGCAATCTTTTTTAAAGGGAGTATTATTAACGCGTTGCTCAATTGTCGTTGCTGCTTATAATCGCACGCTTAAACATCGTGGTCATTATCATCGTAGGTTTACTTCAATGAATTCATCAATCCAATAAGAGGAAAAAAAGAAAAAAAAGAAAAGGGGGCTGAAGGGAAATAATAATAATAAAAGATATCATCTTTTCATCAGTCGTGAGTAAAAACAACAAAAACATCTCGAAATTTCTGAAGAATTGTAGTGCTCGGGGCTGTAAATGAGGATGTTTAAGTCATGGAGAATCCAGCATTATCTTTGCTTAATTTCTTCGAAGGACTTGAAGCCAGGTCTTTGTGATAAGTGGAAAAATGCACTTATGGACAAATATATAAGAGTCGTGTCCTACTCGTCCAGTTTTATAGGACTTGGATCCGGACTCTTGGGACTCCAGGACTCTGATTCGGATGTGATTCGTCTTATAGGACTTGAATCCAGATTTTTGGGACTCAAGGACTCGGATTCGATCAATTTTTGAGGACTTGAAATCGGACTTGGGAATCCTGAATGATTATATTGAGGATATGGACTCTCATTTTGGCTGTGATTCTACGTGTCCCATCCAAGCTATATTATATTTAAGTTTGTATCATAAGTAAGTAGGTTGTAGTAAAGATATGGTATATATGAAATACCATTTGCCAATAATATCAAATAACCTTTCATGATGCCTATTAACAGAAAATCCTTTACGTAAATATGTAAAATATTATAGATAAAGTTATTGTTTATCGTTACTAGTTTTATTTTATTTTCAAAAGTATTTTTTCATTTTTTTTCATTCATACTGTTTGAATCGATAGATCACTTTTTATATGTTTAGAATATATTTTACGTCATAATTTTAGGAGTTGAAATCCTGGATTTATCGGCTCCTTACTTCAACGACGACCCGAGTTTATCAAACATAAACATTTGAGCACCATAGACAACGGGAATAGTTATATTAAGTCATCAGGATTGATGAGTTGCTAGTAAGAGTCCATTCAAGGGACCTTTTGGCGTTAACACACTCAAGCCAAAGACGTTTAAGAGGACTAACAAGACGAACTTCCTCACGGAATTAATCTTTATGCAAGAGGAGTTCAAGCATCCAAGACGAAAGAAAGAAGATTGTCTACTGCTACAAACACTCTTTTGCGGCAAAGAAAGTCTCCGCTCCTCGATGAGTGACGTGGAGCTTCAGGTGGACCTGGCCATGGAGAGTTAGTGTCGGTGGAGGCCCAGCTTTACTACCGGAATCCAATACTACTGTACCCTTCCCTCGCCGTTCTCCGAGGAACCCGAGCCGCCTCCGTGAGTGTCGTGAGACTGTAAGGCTATTGAAATCCTCGAAGCTCCGAAGCATTGGCATGTGAGTGTAAAAGTAGAAGAAGACTTCTAAACACAAATGCAACCCAATTCACAAGCAAATTCTTCTGATCTAAAATTAAGGATTGAAATATATCCATCTCCATCTCTTATTTGCCCCCTCACTATCTTTAATTGACAGACACGAGTAAGATATCATACCATTAACAATTTAGTACCACAATCCATCTCTTCCAATAAAAAAAGAATGTATTTTTATATATTTATAAACATTTTATTTTTAAATTAGATCTCCAAACAAAAGTTAAAATACATAAATTAAATGTTGAAAAAATAAATAATAATAAACATGATCTTACGATATCAAGCAAAAACAATCAGTCAATAAAACAATAAATCGACCATAAAACATACTAAATATAAAAGACAAACCAATAATACCACTAAGGAGTTAACTCAGACCTAGGATAAGTGAGGACAAATCTCCACTTATTTTAAAATAAAATGAAAACTAAGATAATTAATTTTAAAATTTTAATAAATACACTATATTTATTAATTTAATGAGCATTATTTTTCTTGTTTTTTAGGATCATCCAATCATGGAGGATGGAACAAATAATCGTATGTCTTCCTAATCTCACGAAATCCCAAGGATCTTATCAAGATTAAACCATGAACGTATTTATAGCTCATGTAAATAAATGGAAAAGCGCCAATGTTTCTCATGTGGGGCTTGTAATATCGCTTAAAACATTTTTGATACAAGATCATTCGCCCCAAAAAAGTTTTTTGTTCAATAGCTTTTTGCATATCTGAATTGAGTTTACTTTTCAACAAATCATATGTTCTGTTTATATGGCTTCTCGTCCTTTTTTTTGTTGTTGTAGATTTTAATGAAAAAGTGTATTAAAAACTTTCATAGAACTAAATATAAGTCTTGGTCTATACCCTATTTTCAGATACACTTAGTCGAAGCATTTATTTGTAAAGTGTGTGTGGTTCGTCGAAAATCTTTTAAGTAACGATCCTGTTGCAGAAAGTTTTATGCGAAATTATCGGGCACGGTCCCTCACACAGGAAATGTTTAAGAGAATATAAGAAAAAATGTAGAAATGTTATTTCTATAAAATAAACAGGCACAGCTAACTCATCAAAAAAAGGTGGAACAAATTATTTTTAATGGTGTTTTATTCAACATTAATTTTGCTTCATATGTTTAAATTTAAAAATCTTCTGTAAATTATGTATTTGATTAAAAAACTATTATTTCTTATATTCTCTTATATATTTCCGGATAATTTTGCATAAAACATTCTTGCTACAGAAATGTTACCTAGTTTTTTTTACTCTTTAAAACGAAACGACCCTGAGGTGGAGGTTGTGTCATACAATTTATTCCATTGGTAAAGCCACCAATGTAAACAAGAGAGAGAGTAAAGGAAGAATCAGTTTCATTTGAACACAATGGAGGCAATTATCAACGTTCCAAAGGATGCCAAATCATCCAGTCAAATTCTCCAAATAAGGTTCGCCGACGGTCTATTCCTCTTTCGTGTCCTGAATGTCTGTCCAATGAGGCGGTGGAAATGGGGTACCCATGGAAACGGGACCATCAGCGAAAGGAGTGGCTCCCGTTGGAAAAACTACAAACTACCTTTCAACAAATTCAGACGATTGCTTTGGTCCTGGGCCCATAAAATGTCCTTCTGAACGGTTCACCATGCCTTGGGGATGAGTGCTCCATCAGCCGTGTACTAGAAAATTGAGGTCTAGTGTATGCAAAATTTGAGGCCCCGGCATGGTGCCTTGAGTTGATGAATCCCTCATGACAAAGAGGAAGTATAATCTAGGCCATCTCGTGCCTTAGAGCTGGGTGTTTGGGGAAGATTGCACGGTAACAAAGGAGGGATTCTTCAAGATGCTGAAGGTGAAAAAGAATTTATTATTTATTATTATTCCTTTAGAGTCCGTTAATTGCATGCCCATCCTCATTACCTCCACGACGTCGTGGACCATTCACGAAACTTCGTGGATCCTAGGACGAGCGTTCATACTAATAATGTGCTTTTGACTTTAGTCCATTACCGAAGGAATTTATTTGGCGAGAGAGATGTGGGAAGAGCGTGGAAGATGTCTTTAACAATATTTGTAAATACATTTCGAAATTTTACTCTAATAAATAAATTTAATAAATATATATTATAAAGAAAGATCACTTAATGCATATATGTTTGATTTGATATATTTCAACTAAATATAGTTATGATTAATGTGAGGGCAATCGAGAAGACTGGGTCGTATATCAACGGAGTTGTCTATGGCCTATTGAGTAGTCTTAAGGGTTGTTTCATCTTCAAATTTATATTATATTTAGTACAACCTACTTACTTTTAACTAGTGTTGAGTTTCGGTCCGAAAGTACTAGACCGGTCTAAAGTAAAAAATACAAATTAAGATCGGTCTATTGACCGGTCTCACATTTGGACCGATATGTATCGGTCTGATTTTATACTTCGGTCTGTATCGGTCCAATTTTATATTTCGGTCTGTATCGGTCCAATTTTATATTTCGGTCTAAATCGGTCCATTTCTTTTTTTACATAGATCTATCTAAGCCGGTAAGTAAAGGCTATTAAAATTAAGAACACCACTTACCTATTTCAAGAAGTTTTGATGAATATTAGAAAAATATTATGGTACACATTATTTATATAATTAATAAAATATCGGCAGTAACATAGTTTTGATATCTGATGAGGTTTTGTTGTGTTTTCATAAGTATACGTTCCGCTTTTTTATTGTCAATGTATGTGTAAAAAATTAATATAATTATATCTTCACATGTAATCAAGAGAACCATTCTCCCGTACTCGTACGATTAGCATGGGTCTGAGCACTGAAAATTCCCGTGAGCACGGTGCAAAACATGATTGACGTGTCTGAACTAACAACTGGTACTCCGAGTTTAGGAATATTCACTCGAGCTATTTGACAAATATACCTAATAAAATTAAAGGTTTTGTCGTTCAGATCGATGAATCTGTGATGGCTAAACGGAAATACTATGTCGGCCATTTGGTTCCATTGATATTTATATTCGGAGGAATTTGGTTTCTAATTCGGAGGTTATTGTCCTGCAACAAAAGAAGGTTTTCTTCCTTTGGTAAGATTAACAAAGTTATAGAAAATACATACATATGTTGAATTATAAGTATGGGTTGTTGTTTTATAGGTTTATAATCACAATGCTACTACACTTCTTCTTTGGAAAACATATTTAAGTAGTATTTACTAATTAGTACTGTTTCTTTTATTTCGAAGACATAAATATGTTAAATATATACACACATGTACATTGATTTGAAATATACTAAACGGAACATGTACTAATGAAAATCAACAAAACGTCGTCAGATAATAATGCTATTGTAAATGCTTATAATATCGGTCTACGGTCTGGACCGATTTAATTATTACATACGGTCTGGACCGAATATAATTTGGTCTACGGTCTAAGATCGACGGTCTAAATTTCGGTCTGTATCGGTCTAGAAAATACTACTTCAGACCGGACCGAAAATCAAAATCGGTCTGAGACCGTGTCTCAACACTACTTTTAACATAAACTTATGAACAATGATATGAACAACTTTGGGTAAATTAGTTACCGTGAGTTATTTAAAATTATTTATGATACAATCACAACAAATTAAAAGCCCAATTTTTTTTTTATTAATTACTTTGAATAATAAATTATGAAAATTCAAAATAAAGACAGAATTAGATTTCACGCAATTATTGTTCATTAATCACCATTCACAAATCAGATTAATTTTGTGTCAAAAAGTATATTGATAAAAAAAGAAAGATGATACCCCTTCATAACGTTTAAATAAAAATTTTCAATCAATACTTATTATAAAAACCTTCCATGATCATGGGGGAAAATATTAATGTCCTCTATAAAAATCATTTAAAAGAGATGCTTAAATTGAGAATAAAATAATTTGTTCACACTTTTTTAATGAGATAGATGTGCAGTCCCCTTGGCTATGAAACTATGAATATTACCGTATAAAATAAATCTTTTTTCAAAGTTTATTTTTTATTATCACTTTCTCTACATAAATTAAACGTAAATAGCTATATAACACAAACAATACTATAATTTACAATGTTTCAAATTTTTGAAATAATCGAGATTGTATTTTCTTAAATAATTTTTATACATAAATAAAACTTTTATAGGTGGAGAACACGATTATTACTTATAATACATGAAAAGCTAGTGTGATAAATTATATACTATCCCTTTCAAATAATCTGTAGCTTCGTAGTCTCCGTAATTATTGCAAATTCGTTGGAGGCGGAGAGAAGAATTTATATACTTTTTTTCTTGGCAGGGGGTTCAGTTCCACCAAGGTATGGTTCTACCAATAGTGCGTTCTTCCCTTGTTCCATTTTCAAGGTCTCAATAAATTTCCAAATGGTTAAATATAATATAGCTTGGATGGGACACGTAGAATCACAGCCAAAAATGAGAGTCCATATCCTTAATGTAATCATTCAGGATTCCCAAGTCCGATTTCAAGTCCTCAAAAATTGATCGAATCCGAGTCCTTGAGTCCCAAAAATCCGGATTCAAGTCCTATAAGACGCATCAAATCTGAATCAGAGTCCTTGAGTCCCAAGAGTCCGGATCCAAGTCCTATAAAACTGGACGAGTAAGGCACGACTCTTATATATTTGTCCATAAGTGCATTTTTCCACTTATCACAAAGACCTGGCTTCAAGTCCTTCGAAGAAATTAAGCAAAGATAATGCTGGATTCTCCATGACTTAAACATCCTCATTTACAGCCCCGAGCACTACAATTCTTCAGAAATTTCGAGATGTTTTTGTTGTTTTTACTCACGACTAATGAAAAGATGATATCTTTTTATTATTATTTCCCTTCAGCCCCCTTTTCTTTTTTTTCTTTTTTTCCTCTTATTGGATTGATGAATTCATTGAAGTAAACCTACGATGATAATGACCACGATGTTTAAGCGTGCGATTATAAGCAGCAACGACAATTGAGCAACGCGTTAATACTCCCTTTAAAAAAGATTGCGATGTTAAAGGCGTGCGATAAAGGAACGTACGAAAAAAAGCATACGATGTTAAAGGCTGCGATTAAGGCGTGCGCGATAATAATATGTACGATTATATTACAGTAAATCTC
>CP045894.1:21115922-21140405 GCA_013387185.1 Caligus rogercresseyi
TCTCTTTCTAATCTACCGTACCGAATATAGATCGATACTATCGATATATAATAAAATCTACCGAATACCGATATCGATCGGTAGATGGTCTATACTGAATATCGAACCGCGGTAGATTTATCTACTGTATCCCGCTATGATATATATTATATATATATGTACTATTTATACTATAATATTCTTTGCTCTCCAACCCTTTTTTATTTTCACCTTCAGAACCATATATATGTATATCTCCTCTTTACCTATGATGTAAAGACTACATTATGTCACAAAGTATATTACAGTGTCCCAGGTGAAGTGTTGCATCTTAAGTTCTTACTTCATTGAATCCCTTTATTGAAAAATTGATTACCTTTCAGGAAAATGTGTTTTTTAGAAGGAGGGAAAGAGGGAGGGGGTCTGTTTTCTTTTCTGTTTCATTTTATGAGAGGATCATCAAAGTAAAACCATTGAGAGACATGTTCCCATGAGAGAAAACGGGAGGAACCTACTTCTGCTATTAAATTAAGTAAGCCAAAGTATTTGATTTTGTTTTTTCCTCCTCCTCCTCGACATTGTATCAGTTCATCAATTAAGCTTGGAATTAATGTATCGGGATCATAAAGGTATAAAGATATAGAGAGCTTATTCCCTTCAATAGGAGAGAAACATTGTTCAGCCCAATATAAACAATGTAATTTGATCTACGTCATCGTAAGTTGATCATAAAGATAGAAAGATTTGTGTTATTGGACACAAAAACGTATTCCTCTGAGAATCCAATAAGCCCTCAATGTCTATATATATCTATGAACGGGATCAATGTGAAAGGATGTTCATCAACAAAACCTTTCATTTTTATGATGAACTTTTAGTATGGAGTAGTTTCTGATGTAAATAATGTTTATTTTCACTTGATTTTCAGAACGAAATGACAAATATCTAACAAAAAGATTGTCTCCACTCGATTAGATATTTATTGAGGCGATGCAGTTCTTTGTATTATAATATTTGTTATTTTCCATGAACAATCAGATAGAAAAATAAAACTTTTAAAAATAAGGAAAATTATTTATTGAAGGAAAGGTTTTGTAGCTGCATCTTTTGTCAATGATACCGATTTATTTATTTCAGGATGGAGCCTTATGTTCGCTTTCGTTAGTTTTAGGAACGACTTATCTATCCCTATTTAGTCAGCTATCATCCTTTAATCCTTTCAGAAAAAAAACACGTGTATCAGCTCCCTAATTCAATACTAAATAATAATATTCATTTGACCTTCCGGTTAAATGTAACTTTTAAAATACTTGAGCTTTAATGTGTGTGTGTGTGTGTAATCGTCTTTATTCATCCTTAAAAATACACCTAGTTCTTTCAACTAGTTATGGCGTAAAGGATAAATTTTATAAAAAATATATATAAAACTTATATAAAAAACAATAAATAATATATATATACACATATATATACAACATAAATCCATAAAAAATATAATAAAGCAAAGCCATTTGAAAAAACAAAAGAGGACTTTATATTAGTATTAGTCTTATTTTGAGATGATGAGTGGATCTAAATTTATTTATTACATTGAAGAAGTCCTATATTTCTTCAAAGTATGCAAATATGAATGGGATGATATTATTTATGGTCTTTTAGGGATTATTAAATGTCGCATTTTGATATACATTTATTTTTCTTTATTTGGGACAATTAGAGTGTTGTTTTCAATTACAAATGTATTATCTCGTTCAAATTGACTGTTTCTCAATTAATATATACTTATTAGAGAGGAGTAAGTAAAACCAGAAGAGGTAAAGAAAATCTGGTGCTCTATGAAACATGATTGGTTGAGAGAGAGGAGAGAGAATAACAATAATAATAACAGATGGCATTAAGCTATAAAGTATATCTTCATTTGCATCTGTTGAGGATTTAGTATCAATTCATTGATAATTAAGGGAGCTTTTTATAGTGTTTTCAACATAGAGATATAAAAACATAGAGGGCCTATTGGATTCTTCATAGGATACGTCATATTGCCCAATATAAACAAATATTTATATCTCTATGATCAAATTACGATGACGTAGAACAAATTACTTTATTTATATTGGACACAAAATACAGCTGAACGATGTTTTCTCTGCTTTTGAAGGGAATAAGCTCTGTATAGTTGTATATCTCTATGGTTTTCAATTAAAATTGTATTATCTTGTTTAACATTTTTCTTAATTATCATATACTTATTAGAGATGAGCTATTAAAACCAGAAGAAGGTTACGTGAACAAACATGTTTTTTTTTAGGCTGGTGATATTCATTTGATATATCATACCATTTTTCAAATGATATTATAATTTGACTATCAATATGGTAAAAATATGATCATATTTGAGTTAATGGCGATTTTTATTCATCAGAAATATCCACCCTCCTACCTTCTATAAATTCCATTACATCTCGATGTGAAGTTTCTTTATGTTCTAAATGTATGATTTTTTGGAGTATTCCAATCTCTTACCATGACCCTTTAATAACTTTTTTCATTATATATTAATTATATCTAGCGTTGATAGCTCCGATCCATATATAAAAGTGTTTACCACCTAAATTATCAAAAATACACTCCATTCATAGACATCTTTTTGAAAGGAATTTTCATCCAGGCTTTGGAGGGATCAATAAAAAAATTATGATGCAAATAACAATTGTGGTCTGTTATTTAGTAGGAAATATAGATACAACTGTCAAAGCTGCCAGGAATCTTATCAATCAATATGCGATAAAAGTAAGAATTTTTGGAATATAAAAATTATTCTACGTGCATTTAAATACGATAACACCATTCCCCAATAAAGTATATGAGGTCAATCCAAAGTTAAATATTTCTATCATAGTAAATGAACAAAGTTCAGTTATCTAATTTTAGATACAAATTCAGTCAGGAGAGGAAAAATAATTTTTACTTGTTTTTTTTCTTGATTTCATTTGAGAGAAATCAAAGATATATACTTATGTAAGTTTTATTGGAAATGATGGAATCTTTAGTTATTTTTTGACTATTGCGATTAGAAATAGTGTTGCGTATACCAATAAATCGCCTAAAAATACAACTCTAATTTCCAAGGCTGTTCAATAATAGTACAATACTTCTGAGAAATTAATGCATCACGAAACCTCTACTTGAACATCCACAAGGCAACGGGTAATTATCCTTTTATTGTAAAATTTAATATTTATTTAAGATTTAATGAAAATAATCGGGTCGCTTTCCTTTGTGATTTTTTGGATATTGCAATCAAAGATATAATATGGCGTATATAAATATATGGCCAATAAAAACTTCAATTCTAAAGACTGTTTAATAGTACAGCACTTCTGATAAATAAATGCATGACGAAGCCTCGTACTTGAGCTTCCACAAGGCAACGGGAAATTACTTGATTTTTTTAAATATAATAATTATCTATTTATTGTACAATATCTTATATATTTATGGCCTCATAATAATCGTCATAACAAGCTTACATGGTTATGTAATGATTATAATCAACCACAAAGAATTTGGAGTACCCAAAACAGGAAAGTATTTGTTAGCTCCCCATTACAGGGAAAATATCAAGGTGACTATATACAGATGTTTATCATAACAAAAAAGTAAATGATGAAAAATACTGAAGATAAAGTAAGGTGACGTCACATACAAGGCGCAATCACTATTGAGCGACCTTATTGACGAGGAGATTGAGGAGGCAAACAGGGATTTTATTAAATCCTTATATTGATAAATATTTCATAGCCTTCCTCTGAAAGTTTGAAATGTCTATCTGTTTTAATACCATAAATATATTGAGTCGAACACAACGTTAAAAAAGTCACTCAAAAGCAATTATAAAAATATAAATAAATGATAAATGAAATCCGTTCTGAACGATTTGCATAATGAAGTTAATTGTAACGAATTCAGCATGTTGAATGTTTAACGGACGGGATGAACTTTTGCGAATGAAATCACGGAACAAAGCTCGAAACAAAAACCTTCTTTTCAATCCATATTCCAGAAGCTGAAGTCATTGTAGATAAGAACAACTCTCCTCGAAACGTGACGTCACCATATTACATATGTAGTATTTTTGCATTATTTACTTTTCTGTTATTGTAACACCTGTATATAGAGACATAGAGAACACAAGAGAAAGTGAGACTCCATATTTTTATTATCATGAAATAGTGAGAGTGATGTGACATCATTCTACAAATAAGATATATGAAGTCTATTTAGTTCTTTCTTTTGCTGTATTGCCCCCAAACAATGCAGAGCTAACTAAATCCCCGATTTTCAACTCTAGCATATATTGCTTCGGCACTATAAATTCTCTATACAATCAACAAATTGTTTCTTATATATTTTTGTACTTTAACCGAGAAAATAATTTATGTTCCTCCGTAATAACTTGAATTGTTTTGAAGATAGCGAATTAGAAAGGGGGAAAAAGTAGCACGTACCGAAAATAATGATGATGAAGATGACTGACGTAATGATGGCAACGGCTGTAAACATGGCGAACAAATCATTCTGCGTGTCCTCGTAGGCAGATCCCTCAGATGCACGCACAAAAGTTGCAGGAAGAACGAATCCCAAGGCCACTCCCAACTAAATATAAATAGTATTTGGTTGTTGTACAAATAATGCATACAACATACGGCAGATGGAAGTACAATCATAAAACCATTTTGAATTGGTATCAAAGCAACATAATGGCTTGAAATACCCATAGAGATACACAGACATAGAGGGCTTATTGGATTCTTCAGAGGAATTCGTCATTTTCCCCAATTTAAACAGATCTTTTATCTCTATGATCAACTTACGATGGTGTAGTACAAATTACTTTGATTATATTGGACACAGAATACAGCTGAACGACGATGTTTCTCTGCTATTGAAGGGAATAAGCTCTTTATATCTTTATATCTCTATGGATTTTTAGGATAATAGTAATAAGATGCCATATAAGAACGGGTTGAAATGCTATATTTATAAACAGTAATATTTATCATCCCACGACTAAGTAGATAATTCAACAACTTAAAGGACACATTGCCTATTTTTAGGAGCTTTTTGTCAAGCGTCATTTTAAGATAATATGTATATCACAAATAGTAGAAATGAAGTCTATTGTTGCTATCCTTAGAAATAGTATTTCATATAAAAATTTGGAGGGAAAAATAAGAGGCAAAGAAAATACTGTTTTTTAGGATCAGAGCCCTGTAAAATAGTAAAATAAACTCTCCAACGCCTAAGACTCATAAAAATACTATTAGAACAATAATTAATAGTCTTGCATATGTATGTATACCTATTTAATAAATACTTAGCCCTGTTTTGCTGAAATATAATATATTTTTAATTCGATATTTTTGTTTAATGATATTTAAATAAAATGGGCAATCAAAACTTTTTTAAGTCTGGAAATGAATGTGCAAAATAGTGTTAAGAACTTAAACTAAAATGTTAAATAATGTTTTTAATTAACATTGGTTTTCATTAACTAATTAATTTTATTATTTACATTATAAACGAAATGGAGAAATAATATATATCTTAAAAAAATACCCAGATGTGACTCACTTGATTGCCAAAGACACCGAAGGCACAGGCAGACGAGACTTGATCAGATGGAAACCAAGTTGCGGCCAGCTGAGCAGGGATGCCAAGAACAATATCTGTGAGACGGCCACAATGGTTTGCCCGATGAAGAGTGGAATGAAGCTTGAGGGATGTGTGGAGAAGACCTTTATCCAGCTACCCAGACAAGTGCCAAAGGATCCCATGAGAATAGACTTACGAAGACCCTGAAGTGTAAAATTAACACAGGTTTATTGACATTCATAGTAGGAACATTTTGATAGGATACGGAATCAAAATTTGATTGCCCTAATTCAAATAATCGTTCATCATGGAAGAACTGCAGGGAATATTGTTAACTATGTTTATTATATTTAGACTAAATATTTATTTTAAAACAAAGTCTAACATATTCAACTTATCAAAAAAGTTTTTTTATAAAAATCTTGTAAGCACTGCTATACCATTATTTTATATGGTAAGAAAATATGTAATATTATTAAATATTTAAACGTCTCGTCTTTACAAGAAATGTATTAATGTTGTTGTTTATGTTTTACTCCCTAAAGTTCTGAGCGTATTTTACTTTGTACGGGTTTCAATTTTTGTGCTCTTTTCGTTCATTACATATGCCATTCTTATTACAACGCCATGATTTTATTCACTGAAAAAAATAAAGAACTAGTGGCATGTATACACTCAGAGAGTGCAAACCTCCGTCGTCACGGGGTCCTTATGAGCCTTCCGAGGCGGATTTTCATGATGGGGCAGCGTAGAGGGACGGAGGAGGGTTCCCCTCGACAGAAATTCCGAGAGGAAGCCGCTCCCGGCA
Source organism: Caligus rogercresseyi (assembly GCA_013387185.1). Taxonomy (NCBI): domain Eukaryota; kingdom Metazoa; phylum Arthropoda; class Copepoda; order Siphonostomatoida; family Caligidae; genus Caligus; species Caligus rogercresseyi. The sequence goes on from CP045894.1 coordinate 21,122,365, forward strand.
CCCGATTTCACAGCACAGCGAATCTATTGGCAGAGTAGGCTAACTTGAAATATTTATTAGTATTTAGCTCATTTGGCATCTTAATCTGCACTCAGAGATGCCAAAATTTAATCACTTGTTCCTTTGGCATTTTCAACAACTCCACAAAGTTTCATCCGAATCCGTTCCGTACTTTTTGAGTTATCCTGCTGATAACAAACCAACCAACCCACCAACAAACCAACGCCAGTGAAAACAATACCTCCTTCGGCGGAGGTAATTAAATGGCTCTATTTCTGGCTTTTGTCGATCAATGACTCTCCCGATTTCTTATAAGCATTATTCTTAATTTTATATAAAAAACAAGTCAATACTTTTCCCTCATCTAAGCTGATATTGACTACACACATATTATCATGTCCCTTTTTTTCATATCGAAACTAAATGTCCCTCTACACACAATGCCATCATTATTGTTCAGTAAAAATATTACTTTTTATATAAAATCTAGTTTTCTTTAAAATAACATTTATGTGAATAATAAAAATAAAGTGAAAGAAAAAAATATATTTACTTCAACTTAATTTAGACATAACTTGCAGATGTCAATATTTAAAGGACTATAGTCGCTAGGATCTCACTATAATTGTCATTATATTAAAAGACAAACAGGACAAGTACTTACACCAAGTATGAAAGCAACCTTTGTACATATTACATTGTAATATAAACTAGGGAATAGAAAGAGAAAGTCCTACTATAAATACTAGTGACGTCAGGCTTTGTTGATTCTTCAGAAAACCCTTTATTTTTTATTGCTTTACTATTACGTCACTGGTTTTTTGCAATTCTTCCTTTCATCTACTCCATAATTAAGCATTCACTGTTCAAGAGATAATAATAAGTATTTCTTCCTTCCTCTTCTTTGTTGTATCAGCTGCCCACTCCGACATTACTCTTCTCTTCTTTATTTAGTCCATAAGGTGGATCCAGCTATTAGTTAGTTCAGTGAATGGGGCTTATCTAGGAACGAACATGAATCAACAAGGTGCTTTTGACTCAAATCAGTATAAAAAACATTGCATTATCATCCCGATCAATCATTTTCAAAAATTCGGAATCGGCAAAAAGATATCGGCTTTATCCTATATCTTTTGAATTATGAATATAGTAATATGTTTTTCCGTTTTTAATATATATCAGACTTGTTGACGTTCGTGAAAAATTGTCTATCATCGTTCATTAAAGTTGTTCGTCTTTCTGAAAGTGACTACATTTAAAAAATACATTTTTCTCATCACAAAGGATGGAAAAAAGTACAACACTATCGGTCTTTCTTTTGGCGCCAGGGCTAGACATTCATGAAGATATTTTTAATAAGTACAAACCTGCAAGTTACTGTATAATTTTTTTAAACGCACGACAGGAATTTTTTGTTGTCGTTCGTTTAAAAATCATCAAATGTCCAATTTGGAGTGAATTGATAATATAAAAAAGAAACTTGGGACATTTTAATTGAGTTTTAGTCCCCTTTTTCTTAAGGCATTGCCAAGAAATCTATCTGAATTGGAAAAATTATAAGAAATGATCGAAATGTATCGGGAGCAAGCAATCAGATTGGAAAATATTGGATAGACCGATACTCGAATTAAAATGATCAGAATAGGATCAGGAGTAAAAAAAACGTGACCGGGACAACGCTAATTATCAAATACACTCACTTTATCAATATTTATTATGATTAAACTGTTTTTAATACCAAAAGATATCTTAGCATCATACTTAATAATACCTGTAAGGGATCCCTTCCAACTTTATAAAAATATTTAATAAATATTCATAGACATATTTCAATGATGCCATTAGCCTGCATGCTATTATTATATAAGAAGGAGCATTATCAACTTTATCCACCCCCTCTTAATGATGTTTTATTTTTTTCTACAAAGAGGGCTATCTCCCCCCTGCCGCCATCTTCTTTGCTTACGCTTGCTTAGGATGTAGAGAGAAAAAAAAGGATTAAGGCCTCAAGTAGGATAAAGGGGAATATTGTTGATGTTTTTTTGTTATTATTCTTGTATCTTTTTTTAGACAAGGAGCATTATCGAATAAAAAATAATAATAATAGAGGAACTATTTCCTACTTTCATTCTGAGTAAATAAACACTTTATGTATATTAAGTTTCAGGGAGAGAAGAAAAAAAAACACACATAAATAGAAATAAATAAATAAAAATACACAGAAACCCCCACTGTATATCCCATGAAGGACATATCTCAATATTTGCTCGGCATTGTGCATGCATTAAGCACCTTTCCAAATTAAGAATATGAATAAAGGCTGTCTGTAGCTTTCACTCTTCGTCACATTTGTGAATGGTATTTAGTTGGGTATGGAACTTTCTGGAGCCTTTCTTTTACTTGCATATTAGTGCGGGCATGGAAGGATAGACTTTATTTTATTTAGTACCAACTCTCACCCTCTGTGTCCCCTTACAACTTGTTGCCAGTGTTTTACTGATTGTAGATAGCGAAACATATCTCTGTTGTTGTTATAGGGCATGTTTATGTGAGCAAAGAAAAGGTTTTCTTCATTTTTTAACACTATTTTCTTCTTTGGGTTTTTTTATACTTGAGCATGAGCTGTTTATTAAATCAATTAATATTAGTAGGGAGAAGAGGAGGACTTCATTTAAAGGATTCGACAATGATATTGCATATAAGCCTATTAAAAGAAACAATAAATATTTTATATTTATATTCGATATTGTAAATATAATTATCATCCAGGTTTATTGCATTGTATCCTTTTAGGATATCGGAAGCACAATAATACGGATGGAAATATATTTTAACAATATCGAATATAAACAAGGGTACACACAAGAATTTCAACTAACCCAGGAGTCAGCAACCCGCGGCTCTTTAGAGCTGCCTTTGTGGCTCCCTGGAGCTATTCCAAAAATGTTAGAAAATGAGGGAAAAGATGGGATAGGAATAAATAGGACCAAAATGTGCACCGTATGAAGGTAATATAATGAATTGATTTTTTTTGCGGCTCCAGACACATTTTTTAATATTTTGGTCCGTTATGGCTCTTTCAACATTTTGGGTTGCCGATCCCTGAACTAACCTTATCCAATTTACTCTGAATTGAGATGTATTTCGATAAACATATTTGACGTTCAAATGGACCACGTTTAAATAAAAAATATATCTACAGAAGAAGAAGTACCTAATAAGGTAAAAAGTTTCTAGTATTCCTTGAATAAAGGCATCTCGAATCAATCATTAATAGTGAGTAAAGACTCATTTAGATAAAATCATGAGCAAAATAAGAGTATCTTTAAATTAAAATATACTTCATTTTTTTCATTTTTCTTCCGATAGCATTAATGTGAATATATAAGCATTATATCCTTATAATTAATTTTGGAGCCAAAAGTACACATCCTTCCAATCAACTTCTTGATCAACATTATTGACCTTTCTCTATTCCTAGGAAGCATAGGCGTAGGAGACAGGGGGACAACTGCCCCCCAAAATTCGGATGAGTTATCAAATTCGGGCAAATTGGTTGAGGTATTCGGGCATTTAAGTTGAAGAATAAAATATGAAATTATGAAAGCAACTGGATTTTAATTATAACCAAATAAATATAATAGTATGTAATTACTATAAAGAAACTATTATTCTACATAGCTTTATTCATTCGATTATTTTTTCAACAATTTAACAGTTCTTGTTAAAATTCGGCCAAATTGAATGCTGCCCCCCCCCCCAAAAAAAAAACCAAACCTCTTCCCTACGCTTTTGCCTGGAAGTGAAGACACACTTCTACTCAGCTAACTCACTTACTTATAATGTGTAAGATATTACACAAGAAGTTTTGTCTCTAACGTGTAAAGAAAATAAAAAGATGCCTTAACAATAATATAACAGTTGACATTATGAATAAGGCATCATTCCCCCCCCCCCCCCCTCGCAACAGTCAATTCAGGTGGAAAGAAATATGTACTTCGAAATATGAATATAATCCCTAAATATTAATTATATTTCATAATAGGTCTCAATCAATGTCGTTTATGAATCCTTTGAATAGAGAGCTTTAATTAATCAACTTAATTACGTATAAAACAACTCTTCATTCGAAGGGATATATGGCTTTCTTTGGTTCTTATATCTGTCGACAAATGATTTATCCCTTTGACAATAAGAGGTACAATTGAAAAATTATTTGTAAAAGTAGGAGGTTCAAATCAGACAAGGTCTGAATTTTTTTTCTTCATTTCTAGTCCCATCACTTTGCAAATAGTTTTATTAGGTCCGTCTTGACCCAAGGATTTCATAGGTACCTTCAAAGTTCTAATCTGACTATAAATGTCGGAGGAGATAGCGTGCAGACATACAGACGGACAGAGATTGGTGATTAATATATAGATTAGTTGCAATTAATCGACAGATCACGCCCTCTATTTAAAGTTAATAAAACTTAACATCTCTACCGGTTTTTAAATCCGTTCTTGTATTCAATCTCTCATAAGTTCTTTATTTGAAATAACTATTTTAATATAATCATGAATGTCTAGAAGAAGTGCAGTTTGGAATAATAGTAATCCTTACCGACGTCTTCCCCATTACCGTTGCCACTGCTATGTTTATCCAGGAAACATAAACGCCTCACGTTTGGACGTGGAAAAATACAAAGAGACGTCATTGGAATAGAATTAGTATTGAAAGCATAGAGATATTTATTTTTATCTCTATGATTGAAAGTCGACAAATTAGAAAAAACTTCTTTAGAGAATTATAACCCAGTGACGTCAAACATTTTTCCTATAAAAATAAAGATGTACTTACCCACCCCAAATCCACAAGATAAACTGGTTCCTTAATCGTGGAGCTGTTAACGATTAATCGATTAAAAGTCGACTTAAAGAAACAACTAACATTACTATTAATCTATAATCGATATATATATATATACCCTATATATATATATATATATATATATAATATAAAAAGTTGAAAAATAACGTTTGAAGAACCTACAAATAATCCAAAACTCAAGGACTATAATAAGTATTGTGTTCGTTTTGTGAGCTGGAAAAGTCCACAATATTTATACAAAAAATTTATCGATTTTAAACTACTGCATAAAACGTATTTTGCGTGATAAATTGTTAACAATTATAATATTCATTAGTTACAAGGCAATTAGGAATCCTGTTTAAACAATGGATATTAATTAACACCTGTTCTTTGCTTGGGAAAATGATATTATCAAAAACTGTTGTGTTCCTTTGATAAAGCAACACCAGTTACTTTTATTAAGGCTTTTATTTTTTACGAGTATTATAAATAGGCAATGTTGAATATAAAAATAAAAGCAAATGCTAACTTTTAAAAAGTAATTACCAATAATATTAAATGTGTAATGTAATCATCATATTATGTTTCCTATTCTTTTTTAAAAGTCATACTTTCAGTGTAAGAGCAATAAAGGATTTCTAACAAAAAAAATAAGTCATGGTTGTAAATCGGTTATGGTTGTAAAATAATTTTTCGTTAATAGTACCATAATAAAGACATAATTTTTTTGAATGGTAAATTAATAGTTCATTTTTAACAAAAATTCATAATGAAAACTTATGATTAGTTCAAGTTTCATCGTCATTATATTCTTATCATTTATTAATTTTTTTTCGAAAGCTAATTTATACTCTCTTAAGTGAAAAAATATAATTTATGAGTATATTTGTAATCTAAATTATTTGCACATACGTCTTTGAATTTATATATTTGAATGAAAATACAATCTGATTCTCCATCTTAAGTTAAGATTTCAAACTCTTTCGGATATCTATGTTAATAATACCACAAGAAATTCAATACGATGAAAATAGATGGAAATGCAATCTGGATTTATGAGCAATTAATGAATATAATTCAAAATTAAGCCCAATGGAGATCAATTAAATTATTATTTAATTCAGGTGTTCACCACAATTATCATGGACATTTTATCCAAAAAGTTAATCAGACAAAAAAAACATTTTATTGTTAGATTCTTGGGACAAATATTTTTGTTCGTAATTATCTTATATTTCTTTAAAAATATGCCATTGTAAAGACAGCTTCTTATTTAAGTAAACCTGAATTTTGCCTATGGATGCAGATATATAAAACTTTATGTGCCCTCTGTGGCCTTCTTCTGGATCACACAGAAAAATAAAGGGTCGGCATGAAGGTCTACAGGTTGTAGTTTTTTTTTACAAATCTGTATTTCAATGAAGTGATTGTGTATTAAAATAGATAAATAGACATTGTAGTCTAAATTAAAACTTCAAAAAAAATATGAATATAAAATCAAATAAATAACTTGTACTTAATATAAAAGTCACAATAATAAAAGAATATTGTTAAAAAACATCAGTAAGATTTAAATATGTTTTTATTTTTTTAAAAATATTCTTCGACTTTGATGGAAAGTATTTATTTATTTCGCGGCAACGCTCCAAGAGTTTTCCAGAAGCGAGTGTATCCGTAGCGTAGTTTCGTCAATAGTTTCCTAAGGCTGACTGAAATAGGATTTGTAGTCTTCATCACGGATTTCGTTATGTCAATGTCCTGTTTGAACATATTTGAACATACATGCAAACATGAAATTTTATCCTTTTATTATGACTTCCAGAATTCCTGGTAGCCCTATCATTGGTATTTATCCCCTGTTGACAGTGACACTTAAACATTTTTTTGTGACTATTTTCATGTATTGTTAGATACAAAGTTCTATAATCTTCAATACTGGGACTGGACAGGATTCGAAGAGAATTGTAAGGCTTGAGGGATCGCCCTCCAACACCATTGAACCAAAAAAAAATATAATGGCCGATCGAGAAATGTATTTTGATAATTAATTAGGTTTTTTATTCTTGCTCCAAGAGAATATGCTTGCACCAACATATTTTAAGTGTATAATATGTATTATAAATTGACTCTCCGCAAAAACAGTAAACTAATATTTTTATTTTTATATATACACTTTTGAGCTACAAAATTATGCTTCACACCCAGGCATTCATGAATTAAATATTCTTATAATAAAATGCAATGTTTAATACAACTAATGGGTTACATATTTGTTGAAATAATACTTTAAACTTATTAAGAGAACATATATCCTAATAAGGTTAAACTTGTGTAATAAATATTAAACATAAATCTTCTTATTCCTCTATTTTTATTAATATACTATATATAGGTATACATATATCAACGCCAAGACGAGAGAAAAGTTATTTTCATATTTCCATATATAACTCATACGATTATTGCATCTCTATTAGATTAAGCACAATTACTTTACAATGAATACATATCAGTTTATATGATTTGCAGCATATATATCTCAATTAAATGCTTTGAATACATTTAATCGCAAAGCTTTTATTATTTAAAAGATCGAACAATTCCAAGAACTGAAGTTTTTTTTTGCCGTTTGGTTTACTCTGAATCGCAAAAAAGCCCAAGAAGCAATAAGTTTATTTATATACAAGAAAAATTTAATTTTTTTTTTGTGCAGTGATCATTACATAAAAAAACATCCTCAAAATATATATTATGGTCATGTAATTTATGAAGTTATACAAATTATTTTAGTTGTTTTTATTTGATTTAATGTCAAGCAACTCATATGAAATTCCATCAAAAAAGTTCAAAAATATAAAAAAAGTTTTGGGAATATCTAATATCCAGACGAATCAACTCTAAATACAAAATTACAATAAGAAAGCATTCTCAATAAATGTTTTATTTTTCTAAAATGATATCTTCACTCAAGTATGAATCAAATGAGTATGTTTAACATGGGGTAAGTGACACGTGAACTCCTTCTTACATATGTAGGGTATGGTTCTCCTAACCTATCCGAATCACTTGTATTCATGTATTGATAAAAATTGATTGATTCCATTTATTTTATTAAAGAATAGCATTTTATGCAAATTTGATATTCTTTGAACCCTTTAGAATTTACAATGTTGTATTGAAGTGACGGAAATGATTCCCCAATGAAATCTTTTTCCTACCCTTGAGACTTAAATGTTAATGTAGTATTTGTCACTTTCTGACTTAGCTTACATACATAAATAGATTTAAAAAGCACTCTTTTTTTTTTTTTTTTTATTTAAATATATATTATATATATATATATATATATATATATGTGTATAATATATAACACTTGTTGACGTGGGCGAAAAATTGTTGTTCACCAAAAGTTGTCGTTCGTCGTTAATTTTAAATTGAATCGATCGTCGTTCGTTAATTCTGAAAAAATTGATGTCGTTTTGTAAGAAAGGAAATTTTGTCAAAGAAAAAAAAATCTTTGTCTTTTTTTGGCGCCATGAACGAACGACGAAGATAGGAGTTTTGTTGTCGTTCTTCAAATGAACGACAAATCAACAAGTTTGATATACATATAATATATATATATATATATATTAGCATAAATAATATATAAAAGTATATATATATATATATTATATGTATGTACGTGTATGTATATATATATATATATGTATATACATAGGCATAGGAGACAGGGGGGTAAGGGGTAGTTCGGCTGAGTTATCAAATTCGGGCAATTTGATTGAGGCATTCGGGCATTTCAGTTGAAGAAAAAAAAAATGAAATCATGAAAGCAATCGGTTTTTAAGTATATTAAATAAATACAATTTAATGAATAGTATAAAATTACTATAAAGAAAATATTAATCTACATAGCTTTCTTCATTCGATGATTTTTTCACTGATTTAACAGTTTTTGTTAAAATTCGGGTAAATCGAATGCTGCCCCCCCCCCCCCCCAAACCAAAAATCTCCCCTACGCCTATGTGTGTATATATATATAAATATACAATTTTTATAGTTGGATGTTCAGAGTTCAATTTAATTATGCGGTGTAACACTATTCCATAGGTAAATTTTTATGTTTTCATGATTCAAAATATCCCTTTACTCGATATTACTTGGGTAGCTAAAGTAAATAAGGCACCAACTTTAACCACCTCTTCGAATGCGGGTCTCAATTTGACACAAACACACTCGATGTGACACTCGAGAGGACGTGGTCCCTGCTTCTCAGTCAGGTGAAATGGTCAAGGTTACCTGTCATCGAGACTATAGTTAAGCAAATATCTTTTGTACTAGTTCACATTGATCGAAAAAGAGTAAAAAACATATTTTTAAATTTTCGCCGGGCTTCCCTTCTGTCATTTCATTTTTTGAAATAAAGAAAAACAATCCATATAATATTGTGTTATAAAGTCACAGTAAGATTTAGGCTTTTGAAGGATGTAAAAACAAGAAAAAGCACAATTTTAAGTTGTATCAATTATTATGTAAACTAACAAAGAACTTTATGAATTATTTCCAAAACATCCAAGATACTAAATCAGTGGTCACAATTTGTGTATACTGTCAATCACTATATAATAAGTAAATGACAATATACCAAACGAAGTCAATGGACTTGAAATATTCTTTGTACATGCTTATTTCCCAAAAAAATAAATTAGGTCGTTTATTTATTGATTTAGGCAGCTTTTATTTTTAGATTTTTTTTTTGCAGAAATGTAAAATATATTCACATAACTAAGTTATTGTGTAGCCAAGTTCATCTCACCATCCTTAGGTGAAGGGCTGTAAATGTTCAAACTTAACAAGCCTTCATATCAATAACGGCCTGGTCGAGGAAGGCCACCTTTTTTTAAGCGTTACCACCGGTGTGGTAACGCTTATAAAAGGTGGTCTCATATGGAGATTATCACAACATCAACAAAATGAAGGGACTCGTACTTTTACCAAAGGACAGCGTATGAGCTTCGCAATTATAGAATGTCTCTGCAAATCTTTGATCTTCCACGTGCATACATGAAGCAAAAATATTGCCAAACTCCTTGACCCGCACAATTTCTGGCAGGTAAGGTTTTGTTTTGCCTTCATTAGTATTTTTGTCTTATGTATACAATGTGCATAAGTCAAGATATTTTAATTCATTACTATTTCTACAAATTTTCAAACAATATTAAGAAAGGTGTAGGATTTTATTTACATATATAAATCATATTTTGATGAGCTGTTGATATCATCCAATAAAAGCTGACTACTTAACTAGCTGCTTTAACTAACATGATTACACGTTATGACGTTCCCTCGCACCCCACGTTTTGAGAATCACTGTCCTAGATTAGAAGCTTCAACCGCTACAGCCTATAAGCGATAGCTAACAGGTGCTCCTTTCAAGGAAAAAGAAAGGAAGGAAGGAGGAATCAACAGCAACTTTCATTTCTCATTGAGAAGCATTTACTCAACAATATATCCTAGAGTGTTGTGACCTACCTTTTTTGAAGGATCCAGAGGCTGGGAATATGAGGGGTATGTAGGTGGCCATGTAGATGATGGAGGTCCAGGATATGGCGAGGGAGCCCACGCCGTAGTGCTTCTCCAGGATGCTCGTAATGATGACGAGCTGGGTCCACTGGAAGGCGTTGGAGGCGGAGTAGGCCACGAAGAGGGCGAGGATCATCCATCGCTTGGGGTAGACGCGGAATCCAGAAGGGGGAGGGGAGTCCTTGAGAGTGTTATTGTCCTCCATCGAGGATCAAGGGGGAAGAAGGGAGGAGGAGGAGGGCTGGCGGGAGATGTTCTAAGGAACAGCAGGGGCAAAAAAGAAAGAGAAAATGAATAGAAGAATCGGAGAAGAGAAAGGAGAAGAAGCAGAGAAGCTGCTTATTAAATTGACTTGTTGTTATTTCCTAAGAAATGAAAGGCCACTATATATATATATATTTATATATATACACTTGAATTTGAAATACTTTTGAAGTACTCTCGGTGAAAATACGAAGCTACGTTAATGAGATATGTGAGTTTTTTGATGTTTCCTTACTGAATCAATATAGCCATTAATGTATGATATCAATGATGATGGATTCCTTACAAAACTCTGCAGTTTTAGCAGAAGTAAAAATGGTAAAAACCAATGAAAACCCCATGACTTGTCATAGCATCAATATAACATTCCCAATATTTTCTACTTCGAATCAGATTAGTTTCCTTTAAGTGTTTATAAATCCATTGTGAGGTATTTTTTTTTTAAATAAAATCCTATATAGCTTATAAAACGCTTACATTGAAAATAACTTCAATGGATTCACTAATCCAATCCTGGAAAAGTCGTGTCTCATACTGAATGATGACGGATGTAAAAATACTTTTTTAAAGCATTTGTAACCCTCCACGTGTTACCTTATTTTATAATGTTACTCTTGTTAAAAAACATATACGCAATTAAAAAATGATTTTTTTTTTGTTGAAATCTATAGAACTACTTTTGTACGGATAAAATATTAATATATTATAATATAATAATACTAATACTTCTGATAAATCAATAAAAAGTGTACAGTAATAAAGCTGTACATATTATTTTCACGCACATCCTAATTGCACGCTTGAAATTTCTTTTGACTATTATTTTTTTTCAGCCCTCTTTTTTTTCTTCTTGTAACTGTAAGCATTGAAGTAAAGCCGCGACAATAAAGCTCACATGTTTAAGCGTGCGATTATAAACAGTAAGGACAATGGAGTAATGCGCTAACAATACTCACGCTAAAAAAGAGTGCGATGATAAAGGCGTCCGCTAAAGGGGCACATGAAAAAAGTATACGAAAATAAAGCGTGCAATTAAGGTGTGCACGAAAATAGTACGTAAAATCCAATAAAAATATATTTGCTTTTTGTCTGATTTCAATCGGATTTAAAACATAAAGATATTAAATATTCCATCATCATATTAGTCATATGTATATTATCAGTTAAAATGAGTATTCTAGATATGATGGAATAAATTGAACTATAAAAACAATGAAAAGTTCCAGTTAATACAGTCTATAAATGCATCATAATTTACTCATAATTATATTTGTTCATGCTTTTGCCAATTGTCCGGTACTCCGTTCGTAAGGAAGTTTTTACGAATATACGTGAAGGAGTTAACGATGGGATAATCACGACCTTATTTTGTCTCGGGCTGTCCATGAATCTCCAAAGGACACGAGAAAAGGCTCCACCTCTGGATATAACTCTGTCCAGAATTAGTAATTATCTTGCAAAAAGTATGAGAGTAAATGAAGAGATTAAAGGAATTATAGTTGTACAATACGACGCTTTCCCATGAATATTCATCGCATCCACAGCGTTCCTTAGAAGTATGTAGAGACATTTGGATCATATATACCCCTGTAGTTCCAATGTAGAATTTTACGAAAATGTTAAATTTTTTGATTTAAAAATTATTATCCTTTAATGTGATCTTAATTTTTTTTACACATTTGTGCAAATGAGTGTATTTCATATATGTTTTGTTGTATAATGGTGGATATACTTTAATTGACTTTAGATTGAATAGTTCACTTTACCTATATAGTTCATTTTCAAACTTTATATGCAATATCTCTACTTCAATTAACTCTTAAAATAAATAATGCTATTTTTGACATTTTGAGTGAATCTTTGGACACCTTTGTATAGTCATTAAAGTCTTTTTATTTAGCAATAAGAGAGGGGGGAAGAGTAAAAGGGCAAGCTCAAAAAATATGCTCAAACAATCATTTTTCAATGCATGAAAAAAAATCAAAAAAAGATGCTCGCCCTTTCAATATCTGTTGATAGCCGTCAAACTCAGTCGTCTTCTTCTTTGAATGAACTTCTGTTATTTTCTAATAATAATAATAATATCATTACTATTGTATTTCTCCTTCACTTAGTACTTTGTGTGGCCTACTCTGCCCCATTCTTATGTAAGGGGGTCTGTAGTCAGACTCACTTAGACATACTCGTAGAAAGCAAGGCTTATTTTACTATATATGTATATGACAATAGTACAAGTATTTGTGTATTGTATGCATACGGGCAAAATGGATGTTTGTATGGTTGCTTGTGAGACTATAAGTACATCAAAAGAATGGAGTGTAGTAAGAATGTATGTATGTATGCCTGAATCAATGCATGTGTCGGCGATCCAAATAAGATGATGGGCGTGCTTATAACGCACCCATAAAAAACTTTTTATTGAGTCACTCAATTTTCTTTCATGAGCGTTACAAAGTTTAAAACATCTGAACAAATTAAAATTAATGTTTTTCGAAAGGTATTTAAAAGGTTAAAATAATTTTAGTCTGCTCCTGCAAAGAAACATACGGTGTAAAAAAAATTAAACTTAAAAATAAAGATAGCCTAAGAAAAAAGAATCAAATATGAACAGTTTTCGAAAGGTTTTGTGTATGTTTATGAACGAAGGATTTTGGTTATAGTGCATAGGCCCAGCTCTGGATAAAAATATATTTAGTTCCAATTGCAATGGATCATATAAAAATTAAGAAGTACCGAAACTTCTTTTCCAAACGTTATAGACCCTATTTTAACCAGTTTTTTTAAAAAATGAAATGTGATGTTTTATTGAGTGTGTGTAATTTACATATATATTGATGGGGTTAGCATTCAAATCAATACAAGTACATTGGTAACCAAAACAACAATTCCTTCAGTTTGCAGCTATATTTTCTGTTTTTATCTACGTATTTTAGTTAGATTGATAATGCATGTATCCTCAGATTTGATGAATAAAAACACATTCATTATTTTCCCTTGATTATAAACATTTGCCTTATAAATTTATATTATATGTTATATTGAAGAAGTCTATACATAAAAATAAAGAAAGTGCTGGTGCGATCCAGTCCAGTTAATAAAAATCGTAATCGACAAAAATGTCTCTTCCAATAATTTTTTTCACCTCACATAAATAAAAAAAGTAAAAATATAATTTTTTACCACCATAAATCCGCTATATACCAATCCAAAATTATAATCAGAGTTTCGTCATTTATTGTAGTCGAAAATTTAACGTTGGATTGACCTCATATATATATATATTTTGCTTGTGGAACTACCAACCCACCAATTTATCAATTATCAATTGACATTTCGATGTCGGTAAATGCAATTTATGTTTTATAGAATGATATTCTTATGGCTGAATTGATGTTCACACATCACAGCTGTGAATGAACCGGGGTTTTTATTCACATTTCTTTTCTTTAAACCAATCACCTCCTAGAAAAACATCAGATAGTATTCATGCTTATAAACATATATATTTTTTCTTACAAGCTTGATATATAGATGAATGGCATGCTATAACACAAAACAAATGGCGGCAAAATCAGCTGTCTTTAAATAAAAAGTGAATATAAATGACGACCTGATGACAGCAATAATCAAGAACAACTTCTTCTTCATTCAAAGAAAGTATTAGTAGTGCCTTTTGTTTATGGCTCTATGACTGAAAGCGAAGCCCTTTCTTCATATTAACAATATTAATAAGTAACTTGTCATTTTCAGGTGCTTCTTGTTTCTCTTCCCCCCTCCTAGCTCTGTAGTTGATGATGATGACGGCAGATATAACTATAAAGTAATAATTATACGGGAGACCCTCGTTGTTCCTATGACTCAGATGATGACTTTGGCTTTTGATGACGCAATTAAGAAGAATCACTTTGGCAGGCTTTTTTTTCTAAGACTTTATTGATATAGTATTTTTACATATAATAAAAAATTATAGTTTAACATTAAATCTATAATCTAGAATTACTATCTACAAAAAAGAATTATAAAAACTTAAGGAAACAAATTGCTGTGACAATCAGTCAATCATACTAATATCGTTCATAATGATAAATCAGAAAATGTCATTCCTATATTATCGAAGTCTACTCGGCAAAAATAATTACATCAAAAAATATTTCTGTTGAGGGACCTGTTTCTCCAGATGATGGAGCCCTCGAAATTGATTCCCCCACCCTTCAAGTAGCTGCGGATATATCCAAAAAGCCTCCGTCAACTAAGAAAATCTATAAAATGCTTGCTCAAATGAAGGAGCAGCTGATAATGGATCCCCCAATTCCCAAAAAAGTATCGAAACCCCCCAAAAACATCATTGTCTGAAAAAATTACTGCTTGGGCCGGACAAGATCTCAATCACTTCCTAAAGAAATAGGAAGGACTCCTGTAATGTTCAAGACAGTGAAATATCTAATCTGAAGAAAAAACAAAAAGGATGCCGAACTTCAGAATCAATATAAAATAACTGATTTTTTCCCGACAATATTTTCCAACGAATTGGAATCAAACTTGGGCTTATCAAAAGTGTTTATCACTAAATGTTAGAGGTGGTAAGGATAGACTTGTCAGACACGCCCTTATGAAACATCTCTATCTTTTAACCCGGATATCTTATGTCTCCAAGATATCCACTGAAGTTTCCTCTACATGTAGCAATAATTGTAAAATTTGTCTTCCGAATTTATTCTTTCACTTCTTCACAGGTTTCTTGGAATAGAGGAGTAATAACGTTTGTTACTAAAAGCTTAGCTAAACCATTGTTTGCTAAGGAATATAGTAAAGATGGCGAATTGGCATAAGATCATTATGAATACTTCCGGTCCACACTGTCACTTGTACTGCGATGGTCCTAATTAAATCTGTTGCGTTCTTTTCAACCCTCATAGAGGCACAACAATGCCAACATCTCCCAATGCTACGTGATCGGAGATTTAAATGTCGACATTGACAAACCTCCCAAAAATTATCCTAATTATTCTAGCCTTAGCGAAGTAATCCATAAGTTCAGTCTTGTCGATATCACCAAAAAAATTATCCGGACGATAAGTATCATGGAGTAGTGGGAAAAATCTTCGAGGTTAGATCTGGCACTATTATCTCCTGGTCTCGTTCACCAATAAAAGTGCTAGAATAGATCCGATCCCTCAACTGACCATAAATAATTGACATCACCCACGTTATGTTCCAAAGAAAAATACTTTCAAATTCCGAAATGGGTTCTTCAAGATGATAAATTTTCTATAAAATTAAGGTCTAACCTGGTAAGAGAACCTATTTGATCTCACCTAAAGGAGCATATTCTCTCTTGGTACATTTGGTTATGAAAACAGTTAAGAGTTTTTAAAGTCTGAGAAAAGGAAAGCCGCTCGTCTGCAAAGCAGTATTGAGAATACCTTAAGCGGCACTTCGATCTTCATTAAACAATTACTACATATTTAATAAATGAATACAGATAGCCACTGACATCGCGGAAACAGAAATGGCAAGAAAAAGAGACATCGAAACGAAAGTTTCCCTTAAATAAATATCTCCCTCGTATGAGCATTGTTCTGCATCGACTATAAAAAATATATTGCCGAAATAGTTTTTAACAGACCTTCGGATATATTGCAATTTTTTTTCATAAGCGCTTTCTCTGATATATTAGGTGGAGACAGATCCATTTCCCCAAGAAGAAAAATCATGTTTCTTCCAAGGTGTATACGTTGGAAAACATTGTAGAATAATCGAAAAAGACTATAAGACTACAAAGCGTCTGGTCGTGATGGTATACGTGACGTGTTTTTACTCTTGCTCCTAAAGATAACCCCGTATCTCTTAACCATAGGAAATTTTATTGAACAATCAGGAATAATGGCCCGTACTCTTTCCAGGGTCGTATAGTTTTGCTTCCGAAGAAGGAAGACGGACAAATTTTAATCATTGGAGACCCATACGGGCAATTCGTACAGAATTTTACCAGATGTTTTAGCTAACAGATCGAACCCATTTTAAATTTAAAAATAAGAGGAGAACAGAAGGGTTTTCTTAAGCGTAGGAAATTACTGATATTTCTCTAAATATTTCCCCAGCAATAGAATCCATTAATCGTCGTAAAAGGTATGGTGCCTTGGTTGCGATCGATTTCAGGAAGGCGTTTGACTCCATTCGCCATTGTCATATTTTAAAAGTCAATTAAGAGTCTTCTTTCCAAACGTTTTTTTTAACCCCATCAGGGTTCTATTGTTCGATGGCTGATCTATCCTATCTCTAGAGGGCATCAACAATCCTCTCATTCATCTTAAGAAGAGTTGTAGACATGGTATATTTAAATACAGGTATGTCTGTATTGTCAAGAGAGTTTTTTTCGATTGCCGGAATTTAAAAACCACGGCACGTGGGAATAATGACATTCAATTATATTTATGCTGGCGTCAAAGTAACAACAAGAGTACTGACATATATAAAATTAAGTAATGCATTTATCTAACCCAGAGCCTCTAAATATAAACACAGGAATACACATTATAGACTTTTTGGATCTATGAAATTATGCATGAGAATAAGGATTATAGCATTTTAGGTACTATAAAATACTTAGCATCATACCTTTCGCTTCAAAACTCAATTTCTTTGAAAATATTCCAAATCAAACTTTAGGATATGTAAAAAAGTTTATTTATTTGATAGGCTATCTCGACAATATTTGATGAAATAAATGACATGGCAATTGTATTTCAAGCTTGTTTTTATTCAATGAATAAGACTATTGAATATCTAAGAAAAAACCTATATCAGATAGGAAAAACACCTTCTTGGATATAAAAGCAAGACTATCTAATTAAGTTATCTTCAATTTATTGTTGATGAAATAAACAACAACACATAATTGATATATATACATATCTATATATATCATTTTTGGGTTACTCATTGATAAGCTCCTAGGTTTGAGTGACTAATTTAAATGCTATAATGCTTTATTTATATCTAGTCAGATGAAATTCTATAGACCAATAAGCAAAAACATATGTCCTCACATAGGAACTTAAGTTTTATTTGGTATTGTGAGGAGATCTATATGATAAAAAAAATAACTTATCAATACTCTGAAGCAACATTTAAATCATCATTATGGAAGCGGAAGTTGAATGAAGGAAGATTCCTACCAAAATAATATAATGGTACTGTTAACTCATTTGGTAATCCTTTTTATATGATTTTTTGTATACTTTGCCAAAGACTTACACTCTAAATGGGATTGCTTAATAATAGCCGTTTTTCCGCTAGATCATTTATATATATGATATGCGTATTGAAGCAAAATACTTTTC